>JAXLNO010004714.1:518777-625440 GCA_038087875.1 Malacoraja senta
ACAGGGACAACATTCAAATTCTGTGCTGGCAGCACCCGAGGTCAGGATGAAAATTCTTGGTACTGTGGGCAGCATCTCTACCGCGACGTCACTGTACCGCCACATCAAGAGAGAAGTAGACAATTTACCATAGCCATCGTGTCTGTATCCATCATAGCCATGCCTGCCGTATCCACCACATCTACAATAACCGCCGTACCCACCGTACCCGCCGTCCCCATCGTACCCGCTATACCCGCCATTCCTGCGCCAGCTTCATGTGGGAGCAACAGACAGGCATGAACATTGTTTGCAGAAACAATTTGGAAATAAACGTCCCTCAGTCGGTGTGTTTTCCTTTTAACTGGCGAATCATGTGTAAAGGTGGCTTGTCAGTCATAGAGTCACAGAGTCATACAGCACGGAAACAGGCCCTCTGGCCCGACTTGCCCTTGCCGACCAAGCTGCCCCATCTACACTAGTACCACCAGTTCGCATTTTTCACAATAATAATCTCCCAGGCAGTTCCCGGTCTGTTCCAGACAGCAGCTAGTATTTTACCAGATGTTGAGCTACAAGGTAGCACAGTGTTGGAGCTGGCAGAGCCGCTGGTAGAGCCATGAATATTGTGTACGGTAAGCCCGAAGTGAACATTTAAACACAGTCAGATGCTGTTTTCATTAAACTTTGTGGTAAGTCGGACCATCAGTTTTTCAGCGAGTCCCTGATATGATCGAGGTGTTTTCTAACACTTTAGGACGCACGGTGCTGGTGCAACTCAGCGGGTCAGGCAGCATATCTGGAGAACATGGACGGTAACGTTTTGGGTCGGGATCCTTCGTCATTATTACCCGAATAGTCACCTTTCCATGTTCTCCGGAGATGCTCCCTGAACTTTGTGTCGTTTTATGTAATTCCGCAGAAATTAATAAGTTATATGAGCCGAATTAGACCATTCGGCCCATCAGGTCTACTCCGCCATTTATTCACGGATGATCTATTGTTTCCTCTCTACACCATTCTGTTGCCATCTACCCATAATCCCTGACCCGTACTAATCAGGAATCTATCAATCTCCACATTAAAAATATCAATTGACGGCAACTACAGCCATCTGTGGCTATAAATTCCACCGATGCACCATCCTCTGACTAAATAAATGTATAACCGTCTCCTTTCTAAAGGCGCTTCCTTATATTCTGAGAGTGGCCTCTGTTCCTATACTCCACCACTAATGGAAATATCCTGTCCATATCCACTCAGTCCAGGCCTTTCACTATTCGATAAGTTTCCATGATGTCCCCCATATTCTATATTCCAGCGAGTACAGGCCCAGTGCCGTCAAACGCTCAACTTACTTTAACCCGATCATTCATGGGATCGGGTGGACCCTTCTTCCATACGTCACCTTCATGTTCTCCAGTGATGTGTCAGGATCGAACCGAGGTCTCTGCTGCTCTACCAGCTGCTTTAGTGACCGCCCATAAATATATGGAACGCTCCACGAATCTGCGGGAAAGCCTTGCGTAGGGGCCATGTTAATGTTCTCTGCATCGTTCCGATTTTAGTATATGTCCTGCCAAAGCGAGCAGCCAGTGCTTCGAGTGAGGGTGTTGAAAGCTGAGCAGGAACTGATGTCATATTTTTAAGAGATACGGCGTGGAAACAAGCCCTTCGGATCATGTAGTCCTGGCCAATCAGCGATCCCTGTGCACTAGCACTTTCCTGTGGGAAAGAACTGTCTATACTCGTATAATTGTCCATACTAGTTTTGAGATGGGCCGCAACTTACACAATTTCATTTACCATCTTATTTGTTTTGCATATCTTTCATTCATTAGTTCTATATCTCTCTACATCACCGACTATATCTCTCGTTTCATTTGACCCCTGCCTCTCCGTCTGAAGAAGGGTCTCGACCCGAAACGTCACATAAACATTTTCTCCAGAGATGCTGTCAGACCCGCTGAGTTAATCCACCTGTTTGTGTTTATCCTCAGTGATAGTGAGAACGTACAAACTCCGTACCACCCGTAGTCAGGTTCGTCCCCTGGTCGACTGAAAATGGTGGAGTAACTCAGCGGGACAGGCAGCATCTATGGAGAGAAGGAATAGGTGACGTTTCGGCTCAATAACCTTCTTCAGACTGAGAGTCAGGGTTGAGGGAGACTAGATATATGGAGGAGTGTGGTGTGAAAATGACAGATCAATGCAGACGATGCCGGGTCTCTGGAGGCTGTAAGGCAGCAATTCTACCGCTGCGTCACCGTGCGACAAAGATGTTGAACAGCTTGAATCATGTGTTCCTGTTATCTAGCTGGTCCAGTGGAGAGCTGGTGAGATAGTATCTGCTGCTGACCTGATATGGGCCAACTAAAGCAGATCCAGGTCACTTCTGGGGTAAGAGATGGTTGACAGCAAAACCAACCTGCTGAAGCTTTTAATTAAGTGATACCAGACATTTAAGTGATAGATAGATAGATAGATAGATAGATAGATAGATAAACATTTATTTTCACGTACACCAATTGGTGTAGTGAAATTTGACTTGCCATGCAGCACGCAAATAAAGATAACACCAAAGAATTTAACAATAACATAAAAACACCCCCCCACAATTGTTCCCACTGTGGGGGAAGGCAGCAAAGTCCAGTCCCATCCCCAGTTCACCCATAGGCGGGGCCTATTGAGGCCCCAGCAGTCGCCGATACGGCAGCCCGATGCTTCAGGCCCTCTCGCCGAATGATGGAGCTCTGGCGTCGGGTGAACACTCTCAGCGGCCCGGAGTGCCTGGAGCGGCCGCTACCTCCCAGGAGACCACGGCTCCCGAAGTCCACGAGCCGCGCTGGTCGGAGCTCCGATCTGGTGACCCCGTCGTGAGATCCCAGGCTCGGCGGTGTTTAGGGTTCAGCGCCGCCCGCGGCTGGAAGCTCCGCAGACCGCTGACCTCAGACCACAGACCGCAGCTCCGCGATGTTGGTGCCGGCTGTCACAGCACTCCGGAGCTTGCTACACGGCGACCCGGGTAAGGCATCGCCCGCTCCGCGATGGTGCTTCAGCGCTGTGCCGCCGCCGAAGCTGAAGTCCTGGCCGGTCCCGGCAGGAAAACGCCGCTCCAGTCTGCCCGTAGGCCGCGAGGAAGGGGCGAAGATAAGGCTCGGAGAAAAGCCGCAACTCCGACCAGGTAGGTACTGAGAAATAGTTTCCCCCTTTCCCGCCCCCCACCCCCCACAAAAAAAGACTAAAAGACCTCCAAAACAAACACTTTCAACTAACTAAAAATTTAAAAAAGGGTGAAAAGACTAACAGCTGCTGGCAGGGCAGCCATACTCGACGGCGCCCCTAGGTGGAATGGCGCCCCTAGGTGGATAACATACATTTGTTATTGAGGTAGGTCTGCATGCGCTTAGTTTAGTTTAGTTTAGTTTAGATTAGTTTAGTTTAGTTTAGAGATACAGCACGAAACAAGCCCTTTGGCCCACCGAGTCTGCGCTGACCAGCGACTTCTACACACACTAACCTACACACACTTGGAACAACTTGTACCTGCCCCAAGCCAATTAACCCTCAAACCTGTACATCTTTGGAATGTGGGAGGAAACCGAAGATCTCGGAGAAAACCCACGCGGTCACGGTGAGAACCATCAAACATCCGTACAGACAGCACCCGTTGTCGGGATCGAATCCGGGTCTCAGGCGCTGCAAGCGCTGTCCAGCAATTCTACTGCTGCGCCACCATGCCTGCCGCTAGATTAGCCATATGGCCTGGAAACAGGCCCTCCAGTTCAACAAGTCCACATCGACCATCGAATACCCGTTCGCACTAGTTCTATGTTATCCCACTTTGCCATCCAGTCCCTACACACTATGGGGCAATTATACAGAGGGACAATTATCCTGCAAACGCGCACGTCTTTGGGACGTGGGAGCAAACCCGAGGACACGGTGGTAACCCACGCGGTCAGAGGGGAACGTGCAGTTTCCACACGCACACACACACACACAGATAAACAGCACCTGAGTTCAGAATGAATCCCAGATCTCTGGTGCTGTGAGTCAGCGGCTCTTCCAGCTGCGCCATTGTGCTGCCAACACCTCGTCTTTGTAACCAACACGATAGCTACACTTATGAAGCAAGTGGTAAACTAAGACTGCAGAAGCGAGAGGTTAAAGATATCCCTGAATAGGGCAACCAGTTGATCCTCACAGAGCTTTAGCGCTCGGGCAGGATTACTCTCTGGGCCGGTTTATTTGCGTGCATTCAACCTCTTGAAGGTTACTCCGACGTCAGTGTCAGAGACCGATATCAATTTGTCAGGTGCAGTGGGGCTATATAGTCATAGAGTGATACAGCATTGATACAGGCCATCGGCCCGTCTTGCCCACACTGACCAATATACCCATCTACACTTCTCACCTGCCTGCGTTTGGCCCATAAATTTGTCCTATGCATGTATCTATCTACCTCAGCTACCGCTTTTTACAGCTTGTTCCATACACCCTCCACCCTTTATGCGAAAAATATACCCCTCGGGTTCCTATTAATCTTTCCCTCCTCACCTCAACTCTAAGTCCTCTAGCTATCGATTCTGGTTCTGTGGTCAAGAGACTATATGTCTACCCGATCTATTCCTCTCATGATTTTGTACACATCTATAAGATCACCCCTCGCCCTCCTGTGCTCCAAGGAATAGAGTCCCAGTCTGTTAAACCCCTCCCAATAGCTCGGGCCCTAGAGTGAAGGCAACCTCCTCGTAAACCTTATCTGCACACTTCCAGCTTGAAAACATCTTTCCTACAACTTGGTAGCCAGAACTACACACAAAACCCATTATTCAGCCTCATCAACGTCTTATATAACTGCAACATGAGGTCCCTTCTTCTATACTCAGTATTCTGACTGATGAAGGCAATTGTGCCAAAAGCCTTTTGACAACCCAATCTACCTGTGGTGCCACTTTCTGCGAACGACGCACTTGCACTTCTAGGTCCCTCTGCTGAACAACACCCCCAGAGCCCTACCGTTCACTGTGTAGGTCAGACTGTTGTCCATCTTAGGCTTCCCAAAATGAAACACCTGTGGCGGCACTTGATAGCAACCCAAGGGCACGATGAACCATCGTCTAATGCGCACAACCTGAGTCCGACTAGTTTTTGGCTGGACTCCTGGGAGTCCCCGCCACATTTGGTTATCCCAGACGCTCAGGAGTGTAATCCTGGAAGGGAAATTTATAAAAAATGCATTCTGCCGCTGCCGCGTACGAGGCCGACGAGGCCGAACTCAACGCGGTCTCCCTCAAGCTACCGACATTTTGGACTTCGCAGCCGAGGATTTGGTTTCGACAGGCCGAATCCCAATTTCACCTCCGCGGTGTTGCAGCTGACGAGTCTCGCTATCACTATATGGTAAGCGCCCTTGACCAGCAGACGACCGGTAGGTCATTCTTACCTGGATAACCCGCCGGTCGTGGGGAAGTACGCAGGCCTCAAGGAGATGCTGCTCCGGATCTACGAGCCCAGCCGAATGCAGCGCGCCTGTCAGGTCCTTAGCATGGGCGGGCTCGGCGACCAGATGCCCTCGGTCTTCATGAGCGTGAGCATCTCGCTCATGGGCGACCACCTGCCCTGTCCACACTTTGAATTCACCGACCTGCAGCAGTTGCCACGAGACCTCCGCCAGCAGCTCAGGGGGGAGAGCTTGGAAGAACCCATCCGACATGGCGGCGGCCTAGCTGGCGGACGATGAGATGCCTGCGTACCGCACCGCGATCTCTGGCTTGGTGCTTGAGGACTGCCGTTAGGTCCCTCGGGTTCAATCCTCTGTGGCATATCCACGGGTCAGCCGAGGCCTATCGTTCCGGCGGCCTGGCGTCTTCGTGTGTTTGAGGTGATCCATAGGCTGGCCCACACATCCATCCGGGCCACGGTCGCTATGGTGGCCGCAAGGTTTATGTGGCACGGACTTCGGAAGCAGGTCGCTCGCTGGGCCAGGGATTGCATCCCATGCCAGACATCAAAGATGCATAGACACGTCCATGCGCCCGTTCAAGAATTTGCAGTGCCACGCCGGCTTTTCGATCACATACACGTTAACATCTTGGGGCCACCTCCTTCGTCCCAGGGTGTTTCACACCTGCTTACGGTGGTCGACTGTTTTACGCGGTGGCCGGCGGCCAACCCGCTCACGGACACTTCAACGCAGTCGTGTGCTGGTGCCCTCGTAGCAGCTTGGATTGCCCGCTTTGGGTTTCCACTGCACATCACATCCGAGCAGGGCGCCCAGTTTACATCTGAACTGTGGTCCGCCATGGCCCGCCTGTTGGGGACGCAGCTCCACCACACGACAGCCCCAATCAAATGCGTTGGTGGAGCGGTTCCACCGGTGTCTGAAGGCCGCCCTGAAGGCTCGTCTATGTGGATGGACAAGTTGCCATATTGGAGATTCGGACTTCCCGCAAGGACGATCTGTCAACGTCCTCCGCGGAGTAGATTTATGGTGCTCCGCTCACTGTCCGCAGGGAGATTTTCCCTGCTGCTGATGGGTCCCAGGAACCCCCGTCATCAGTGCTGATCCGCTTGCGGGACAGGGTCGGCGCCCTATCTCCCATCCCAACGTCGCGCAATGCAGTGGCCCCTTCCCATGTACCACTGCCACTGATGGGCTGCCCGTACGTTTTTCTTCGCCGTGACTCCTACGTGTCATCCTTGCAGCGCCCGTAAGAAGATCCCTTTCGCTTGATGCGGCACGGGCCTACTACATTCGAGTTGGACATGGGAGGCCGGCGTGAAATGGTGTCTGTGGCTCGTTTGAAAGAGGCCCACTTGGACCTGAGCGAGCCAGTCCATGTGGCTCAACCACCCCGTCGCGGGCGTCCGCCGTCCTGGGTCCCGGAGATTCTACCGAAACGAGCAAGCCACCTGGGATGGGATTGTACCTGCGCGTTCAGGCCTCCCCGTGCGACTTCCTGTGCTGTTTGGTGCCTCTGGTTCTGGGGGAGTGGCGGTCACGTGGCGGCACCTGATCGCAAACCAAGGTCACGGCGAATCATCGGCTCTAGAGGGCTCCGTCTTGGTCGGGGAGGCGCAAGTCACGGGTCCGGTACCGGCGTTGGTGTTTAAGGCCGGGCAACGAACGTGTCAGGTGAGGAGTAGGGAGCTGTATTGCAGACGAATAAACACGTATAGTGCGCAGAACTTGTGTCCGAGTAGTTATTTGGCTGGACTCCTGCGAGTCCCCGCCACACACCTCACATTTCTCATTATTAAAATTCCATCAACCACTCTTCAGCCCACCTGGCCGAGCAATCAAGAATCTGCTGCATTTGTTGACAACCATCTTCACTGTCTACTGTAATTTGAAGTCAACAATCCATTCCTTGTTTTTCTTCATTTTAAGTGAGATATTTGTTTGCATCACCGTTCAAATCGGTATTCTATTTCTTACCTGTAGTTTGACTAATCAAAACTCATGATTCAGCCAACAAATGTCGTGCCAAATTCCCTTACAATCTCGTACAAATAACAACACACAGCTTTGAACCTAAGGACAATTTAAACTCAACCGTTGGTCGACAAATTTAAGGTGTTTCAGTGAGCAATCAATCAGTCAAACACACTTCAGCAGCCAGATTCCTACATCCAAAGCAACGTCAACTTAATCACAGACAAATGTGCTCCAAACACGCAAGCAAAATCCTACGCAGGCAAGAAAAGATACCACTTATTACTATCGTGCAAAACTACACTCCGATATAAAATAGAAGCATCCGTTTAATATCGCATTCGTTCACTGTACAGTCCCAAAAACAAATCACAGTATATTTAAATCCCTCCTCGTGTTGTTTTCAACCAGCGGAACCCCGGTTGAACAGCCCCGAGTCGGACTCCAATTTTAATAATAGCTTTAATCTAATTATCTTATTGTACAGTCGATTCAAACCACTATTACAACAGTGTATCTAACAATCAGAACTTTAAGTCACAGGCAATACACAGTAAACACAATGAAACAACGGCAAATCTTGAAAACACTTCAAACTATAGTTTAACAGATTTTAACTATTAACAATTTTAACGAAGATTTTTTATACACAGGTTAACATGGAAGAAAATATATGCACTTTACAACATCCAGCTCCCAATATGGAAGCCTGAAATAGGAACTAGCCAGCAATTAATATGAAGTCCTGAATTAAGTACATCTGAATCAGAAGAATTTTAGCTCATTATTTTCTCATCCAATTGTTTTTAGTACGTAAATTCTAATTAATTTTTTCAGCAATCGTCTTATTGTTATTACATTCTCAGGATTGGTTCAAAGTATTATCGGCCAATTATACTCTAAGCCCTGTGTCCCCGCTGCCTTTACGGAACCCCTCCCTTTTCAGTTCTGGGTGCTACTCGCACAGGGGGATTCGGACCATCATAGGCTCACCTACGGACTTTTTCGTTCCTACCTGCTTGATACCGGGCGTCAGCGCGTGTTCGCTTTACGCTGGAATTCGATGCCGATATTTAAAGTGCCTTTCCAATTTGAACCCTCAGCAACGACGCAGTACTTCACCTCTCAGCACTTAAATCTAACCCAGTCCTGTATACTCAGTTACCCTAGCCAACCGGATATCTCAGTCCGGGCAGAGATCCAAACCCATCAGCTACTTCTCTTTGAATTTGTTGTGAGGCGAACTCAATGTTACCTGACTGCGGCAGCTGTTGACTAAATCTGATGGGCCTTTCACCCCAAAGGCAAGGACTCCGTTTCCTCCACCCTCAGTGCTTGCTAGACTACTATTCTCAGATCTTGTTGGGAACCCCAACACAAGCGCGCGAATGATCGATCCGCTCTGACCTGCGAAGAGGCAAAACCGATGCGAAAACCGCACTGTGACGCCGACTTCTCCCCTCGCAATCTGTAACTGCTCAACAACCCCGATCACAAATTTATGTCTGCGGGTCCTTTGAGATCGCGGACTAGCCCGCAATTTAATTATATCCCTAGAGCTTACCCCCCTTAGTCTAGTTCAGTAAAACACTGAGTCAAGCACCAGATCACTGAACGTTATTCTTTCCAACAATAACGAACTCCCTATAGAATACCTCACCACCGCGGGTCCGATCCTTGTCTCTGCTCGTTCAAGCCCTTCAGCCTCGTGCAAGCAGACATCTCCAAATGGTTACGCAGTCCAAAGCGCCCCTCCTGAAGATCGACGTCGATCCTGGTGTGGGGTTCATGTAAAGAGGAGTCATAACACACTGTGTCTTTACTACTGTTTATTCATGATACACATACTTTACTGCCCTAGCTGTTCGTGGTCTGTCACCGGAACCAGAGAGAGAGCACTGGATGGGAAGGTTGTAATTATACTAGTGATGTGGGGAGTGGTTAGTAGTGGTGAGGTCACTATGTTAAAGATACATGCACATGTCATCTACATCCTTCCCCTTGAAAATAAAAAGGAATACCGTAGTGACAGGGCGACCACGTCTCATACGCTACGAGCAGGTGAGCAAACAGTTAAGCAAAATCACCATAACGGACAGGCGGCCTGCCCACCCGCCCGGACCGGGTACGCAGCTCGCCATCTCCCCCCTCTGCAGGAGGAACATGAGTAGGAGCAGGCGCGGGTGAGAGAACCGGGGAATCGGGAGGAGAAAGAGAAAACGGAGACGGAGCAGGGGAAGCAGGAGCAGTAGCGGGAAGACGGGCAGGCGGGGGAGGACTGGCTGGAGGGGCAGGCAACGTGACAGACAGTGGCGGGGGAAAGGGGTCTGCATGCGGTGGTGGGGGCTCGTTAACAAGCCGCAGATGTTGGCGGGACTGGCGGTAAATAGTACCGTCATGGTCGACGAGATAGGTCCGCGGCGAACCAGCAGTACCGACGACGATGGCAAGCCTGGGGTGACCGGAGGGGGACTGCATCCGGACGATTTGGCCATGGGAACAGAGGCGGGAGGGGACGGCAGGACTTGTCGTGGGAGCGCTTTTGGATTTCTTGTTTGAGGGCAATGCGCTCCTGGACAGCAGCGGGCAGGAGAACAGAGGAAACGAGGGACCGCTGGGTCACCGGGATCGGAGGTCTCGTAGTGCGAGACATCAGCCGTTGTGCTGGGGATCCCAGGGCAGTGTCGCGGCAAATGTTTCGAAGGTTGAGGAGGGCCAGGTAAAAGTCAGAATGGGACAGACTATGATGTTCCAGCAAGTCCTTAGCACTGCGGACAGCGCGCTCTGCCTAGCCGTTGCTTTGAGGGTACTCCGGGCTGCTGGTATAGTGTCGGAAGTTCCAGCTGGCAGCGAAACTCCGAAATTCGGCACTCGAGGACTGGCTGCCGGCGTCCGATTGAAGACTTGCCGGGGTGCCAAAGGTTCCGAAGTGGCGGCGTAGCTTCCCGATAACGGCCGAAGAGGTGAGGGAGTGCTGCTGGTCAACCTCGAACCAGGCTTATTGAAGAGGCTTATTGACATTACATTGGTCACGGCCCCCGTGTCGAGTTTGGCGGTGAAGGTCGAGCCGTTGACAGTAACGCGAACCGAAGGGTCCGTTATCAGTGCAGGTGCATCCAACACCGAAAATATGCTGGTCTCCCCCTGGGAGGAACTTGTATCAGACAAAGGGAGTTCATCAGGCTGGAACTGTGAACCAAGCGCGCTATCAGCTCGAGCAAGGTTGTTTAACATTCGGCGAGGAGCAGGAATTAGCTTCCCACGGGAGCGACAGGCGGCAGAGAAATGGTTCCATTTCCTGCAAAAGTTGCACGTTTTTCCCAGTGCAAGGCACATATTAGACTGATGGGAGGTAAAGTTGCAGTTGGGGCACCGCTGTGGGCTGCTACCCCCGGGTGCAGGGGACCCCCGTTGCCGTTGCGGGACAGCGTTCCGCCGGCGGCCAGCAACACTGGCAAAGTTAATGTCATGATCAGCAGACGACAGCCTCAGCCATGCGGGAGGCGTGCAGAGCCTCGGCTAAAGACAGGTCGTGCTTCCGCAGAAGTTCAGCCCTTAGTTTTTCATCTTGAAGACCATACATTAAAATGTCCCGGGTCAGTTGATCGGGGGTCAGCGTGTCCAGCCTGCAACGCCTGGCCAGGTGACGCAACGCGGCGATATAGTTATCGATTGACTCTCCAGAGATCTGACGCCGGGTGAACATTTTAAAACGCTCTAGAATGCAGTTAGTGGGGATGTCGCACATTGCGGTAAACTTAGCCATAAGACATACCGGGTCCCGAGCCGCTTCACCTGCACCATAGGCAAACGACTTAGCCCGTTCCAGGGCACCGGGACCAGCCAGGTTGAGAAGCAGAGAAGCCCGTGTAGCAGGGGTGGCAGCAGGATGGGCGATCGTGACGTAGTGTTGGAAGTCACGTCTAAAGACACCCCACCGATGGGCAATGTCCGAGTCGAAGACCAGCATATTGGGTTTACGGCAAGAAGTAGCCATGGCACGGGAGATAAAAAAAACACAATGGGGAAACGGGTCAAAAGAAAGAAAACCCGGTAAACTGGAGGCGCAAAGGTACGCTTCTGACACCATGTAAAGAGGAGTCATAACATACTGTGTCTTTACTACTGTTTATCCATGATACACATACTTTACTGCCCTAGCTGTTCGTGGTCTGTCACCGGAACCAGAGAGAGAGCACTCGATGGGAAGGTTGTAATTATACTAGTGATGTGGGGAGTGGTTAATAGTGGTGAGGTCACTATGTTAAAGGTACATGCACATGTCATCTACAGGACACTCTTTACAGGTGATCGGACCCAGTGGCGCGAAACTTGATGGGGTGGAGTCCCAACAAACAAATCGCAAATATCGATTACATTATATTGTTATTCACAGTTCCCTAACCCAATTACAAAGTATCCCATTATTAAGCTTCTCCAGAGCTTCTGGAAGGAAGTCAGTTGACCAAGATAATGCAACATTTTCCCCGGTTGTATAAATAATTCAAACTAAGTTTCACACTTTAGCCAATCATCAAACAGCATTATAAACGTTTTGCAACATTATTAACAGTAACCCAGATAGCCAATCTTGACTATGCATTTGCAACACATCTGAGCTCATTTGCAAAGTCATCATGAATTTTAACAAAGGAAATTACATCTGGATCTTAACTTATCCTGCATATCCACCCAGGGTCCAAATTATCTGGGACCAACTCACAGTTTGCAACATTACACAGAGAAAGATAAAGCAGGCCTTGCAAATGCAAAGTTCCTCAATTTTATAATACCTCTAATTTGGCCAATATTGACATAAGGCGAGTAGAGCAGGAGGTTAAGCACACTGCCTTGAGGTGGAACTGTGTTAATGGTCAGTGAGGAGGAGATGTTGAACAGATAGACAGAAAGCTGGAGTAAATCAGTGGGACAGGCAGCATCTCTGGATAGAAGTAATGGGTGACTTGTAGGGACGAGATCCTTCTTCAGTGCGAATCCGGGGGAGGGAAACGAAATATATGGAAGTATAAGGTGTGAAAACCGAGAGATCAAAGCGACGAAGGTCTAGGAATTTTTTGAATAGATCATAGTTAGCTGGGGCAAAGTGACAACGCAACAAACAATGTGAAACTTAATCAGGGAGACAGTCAAACAGGTCGGAGAACAGGGAAGGGGGAGGTATGGAGAGAGAGCTAAAGTACGTGTTATTTGGAGTTAGATAATTCAATATTCATACCCCTGGTTTCTTAGCTGCCCTAGCGAAATGTGACGTGTTGTTCCTCCAAATTGCCTTGGGCCTCACCTTGGCAGCGGAGGAGGCCCAGGACAGAAAGATTCGTGTTGGAATGTGAGGGAGTTAAAGTGTTTAGCAACGGAGAGATGATGGACGTTTATGCGGACCGAGCGGAGGTGTTCAGTTGAACGATCATCGACCCTGCGCATGGTCACGCAGATATATAGGCGTCCGCACCTGAAGCACCAGATACAGAACATGAGGGGGGAGTGCAAGTGAACCTCTACCTCACCTGAAAAGACTGTCGGGATCCTTCGATGGAGTCGATGGATGATGCATAGGGACAAGTGTTGCATCTCCTGCGGTTTCAGGGGTAAGTACCTGCGAAGGGGTTGGGTTAGATGGAAAGGGATGATTTAAACGGAGTTGCGGAAGGAATGGTCTCTGGTGAAAGCGGAAAGGGGTGAGGATGGGAAGATGAAGCTAGTGGTGGGATTGCTTGGAGGTGGCGAAAATGTATGTGCTGTATGCGACGGCTTATGGTTTGAAAGTTGAGGACTTGGGGGGCTCTATCCCAGTTGCAACGGGGGGGGGGATAGGAAGAGCAGAGCTGCGGGGTACCGAGGAGGCACGTGTGAGGGCCTCGTCAATGATGGAAGAGAGGAACCCACGTTCCCTAAAGAATGAGGACATCTCGGATGACCTGGTATAGAACACGTCGCCTTGGGTACAGACGTGGCATAGAGGGAGGAATTGGGATTGGATGATAGAGTATTTGTAGCACACAGGGTGGTTAGAAATGAAGGCTAGATAGCTGTGAGAGTCAATTGGTTTATAATAGCTACAGTCGATAGGCAATTTCCGGTGTTCGAGACGATCAGATCAAGAAACAGTTGGTAGATGTCTGGGATGGTCCAAGTGATTTTGAGTGCAGGATGGAAATTATTAGTTACGTTAAGGACTTTCTAGAGTTCTGCATGGGTGCATTAAGTTGCCCCGATGTTGTCAATTCAAAGGAGTTCGGGGTTAGGCCTGTGTATGCCTGGAACAGGGATTGTTCGACGTACCCTACAAAGAGGCAAGCATAGCTGCGGCACATACGAGTCCCCATGGCCATGCCTTGGTTTGGAGGAATTGGGGGTAGTCGAAGAAGAAGTTGTAATGAGTAAGGACCAGTGCCGCTAGCTGGAGAAGGGTGTTGGTGGAGGAAAATTGGCCCAATCTGCGTTCGAGGATGAAACGGAAGACTTTAAGGCCGTCCTGGTGGGAGATGGTGCACATCCATATAAAGATGAGGGAGTGGGGATCTGGAAAACGGACGTAATTGAAGAGACGAAGGGCGTGTGAGGTGTCTTGGACATCATCATCATCGGCGGTCACCCGAAACGAGTATGACTGTCTTCTCCTCTCCATAGTGTCGTCTACTTGTGGCTCTTCAGATGTCTGTAGAGGCCGATCCGCAATCCACACAGCGTGGTGCAAGGCGGGCAGTGGAGACTGGCCGTGGTTGGCAATCGTCGAGGCCCCTTCTTCTCTCCTTACGGTGCTGTCGCTTTGTCTCTGCGACACGGCGTAGATCCCTTTCGTGAAGTGTTGCTCCTTCCAGCACGGATTTCCTCCAGGAGCGCCTGTCCAGAGCAATGTGGTGCCAGTTGCTTGATATGATGTTGAATTTCTTCAGACTGTTCTTGGTTTTGTCCTTGAAGCGTTTCTTTGGCCCGCCGGGGGCTCGCCGACCTTCCTTCAATTGACACTTCAGGATCTGTTTCGGGACACGTATTTTAGACATGCGGTTGACATGACCAGTCCATCGAAGCTTTATTGTGGTGGTGATGCTGGTCATGTTGGCTACCTCAAAAACCCTGATGTTGGTGCGTTTCTCCTCCCAGCTGATCCTCAGAGTCTTTCGTGAGGATCTTTGGACAAACTTCGGAGGGATTGGCGTGAGTAGGCGGGAAATGTGGAAATGAGTTCAGTGGGACAGGAGCAGGTAGAAACAATGGGTCTACCAGGGCAGATCTATTGATGGATTTTGGGGAGCATATAAAACCAGGCCACGTGGGGGCTGGGGAACAATAAGGTTGGAGGCAATGGGGGGCAGAGAGCCGGAAGTGAATTAATCAGAAATGGCCTTTGAGAATACGGCCTGGTGCTCATCTGTGAGTTCATAGTCTAAGGATAAGGAGGAGGAGGTGTCCGAGAGGTGTCGGTTGGAAGGTAGGCAATCGCAATGTGAGCATTTATTTCAAGAGGACTAAAATACAAAAACATTGATGTAATGCTGAGGCTCTTTCAGGCACTGACCAGGTTTTGAGTATTGTGAGCAATTTTAG
Source organism: Malacoraja senta (assembly GCA_038087875.1). Lineage (NCBI taxonomy): Eukaryota > Metazoa > Chordata > Chondrichthyes > Rajiformes > Rajidae > Malacoraja > Malacoraja senta. Next base: position 533,764 of record JAXLNO010004714.1, read on the forward strand.
GAACCATATCTGCGGAAATATATCTGAGTGTCCAGAGCACATTTACAAGAATGAACTCGGAAATTAGTCGGATAACATATGATGCACTCACCTGAGTGTTCAGAGAATATTTACAAGAATGAACCAAGGAATAAGTGGGTTAACATATGATGAGCGTTTGATGGCACTGGGCCTGTACTCGCTGGAGGTTCGAAGGGTGAGGGGGGCCTCCTTGAAACGTACCGTACAGTGGAAGGCTTGGATGGAGTCGGACAGTAAGCGACCAGAGGACATAGCCTCATAGCCTCAGAGTTAAAGGACGTTCCTTTAGGAAGGAGATGATGAGGGATTTATTTAGAAGGTGGTGAATCTGTGGATTTTTGGCCAAAAATTCTGGGGATGGCAAGTCAATATTTTAAAGGCAGCAATAGATAGATTCTTGATTAGTACGGGTGTCACGGGCTATGCGGAGAAAGCAAGAGAATAGGGTTAGGTGGACGGATAGATCACCCGTGAATGAATGGCGGAATGGACTCGATGTTCCGAATGAACTAACTCTGCTCTTATCACTTGCTTCCTTGTGGCCTTATGCGAGCTGGTTCCTGGCCTGGTTTGATGATAATGTCGGGGTTGCTGCAGTGTTTTTGGTGAACTGTACATTCAGAGGGGCGAGGTTAGAGTAGGTAAGGGGAGTGAAAACGTCGAGACCGTTGACGTCACGCCTAAAGTTAGAAATAAAAAGGACTAAAGTGGGTAGAAGGCCGTTCGGGGGAGTCCAAGAAGAGGGAGACCGGAGGAGATTGGAGAAGGGGTTATCACAGGGTGGTGACGACTCATTTCCACATAAAAAGGCTCGGAGGCGGAGGGGACGGAAGGAAATCTCTATGTCTTAGCGGACACGGAACTCGTCGAGGTGGGGCGGCGGGAAAAAAGGTCCTCTTTTGAAGACCGAACGTACCATATTGGAAACGTACCATATTGTGATCATGGCTGATCGTCCCCAATCAATAACCCGTGCCTGCCTTCTCCCCGTATCCCTTTATTCCACCAGCCCCTGGAGCTCTATCTAACTCGCTCTTCAATCCATCCAGTGATTTGGCCTCGACTGCCCTCTCTGGCTGGGAATTCCACAAATTCACAACTCTCTGGGTGATAAAAAAATTCTCACCTCAGTCGTAAGTGGCCTCCGCTTTATTCTAAGACTGTAGCCCCTGGTTCTGGACTCGCCCAACATTGGGAACATTTTTCCTGCGTCAAGCCTGTCCAGTCCTTTTATCATTTTATATATTTCTATAATAATCCCCGTCATCCTTCTAAACTCCAGTGAATACAAGCCTAGTCGTTTTAATATTTCCTCATATCACAGTCCCGCCATCCCAGGGATTAATCTCGTGAACCTACGCTGCACTGCCTCAATCACAAGGATGTCCTTCCTCAAATTAGGAGACCAAAACTGTACACAATGCTCCATATGTTGACTTACAAGAGCCCTATACAAGCCCTGCAGAAGAACCTCTCTACTCTTATACTGAAATCCTCTTGTTATGAAGAGGGGGCAGGCTCAGAAGGGGGCAGGCGAATGGACGGAGGTTGAGGCGATGTCTGATGGGGGGTGCAGAGGGGAGGGGGGGCGTGAGGAGTAATGCACGGGTGGGGTGTAGTTGGGTAACCTGCTTAAACGTGGGGGAAGGGGAAGACCCAGTGGAATCATTACTGATGTTCCTCGTAGGAGTGGGATGAAGTAGGACCCACGAGAGTCAGACCCCGTAGTGTTGGAGGGTGCACCATGGTAGGCTGGTGAGGTGGATACTGGTGAATGGGGAGAGGGTTCATTGGCAGATGGATGGAGTAAGTGACAAACGCTAGAGGTGAAAAGGAGGCAAAAGGGTATCAGCTAAGGAGAGAAGACACTAAGTAGGATGTATTGCTAGAGGGAAGGATATATTTGGAAACGAATAAAGAGAGAAGAATGATGTAGGATAAGCTTTAGTTTAGTTTAGCTTAGGTTAATGATACAGCACGGAAACAGGACCTTCGGCTCACTGACTCCGCACCGACTAGCGATACCCGCACACTAACTCTATCCTGCACACATTAGGGACAATTTTACATTCATACCAAGCCAATTAAGCTGCAAACCTGTTCGTCTTTGAAGTGTGGGAGTTAATTGAAGATCTCGGAGAAAAGCCACGCAATTTAGAGGGAGAACGTACAAACTCTGTGCAGAGAGCACCCGTGGTCAGGATGAGGGGATTGAAAGCTTAATGGCCAAGTTTGCGGATGATACGAAAATAGGTGGGGGGGCAGGTATTGCAGCGAAAGCAGGGACTCTGCAGCAGGACTTGGTGAAGCTGGGAGAGAGCACAGAAAAGTGGCAGATTGGATAAACTGTAGCAACGTTTATAGTCGTGCTTTTTCGTAGTAGGTATAAAAGCGGAGACTATTTTCTAAATGGGGATAGAATACTGATATCGGAGGTGCAATGTGGCTTGGGAGTGCAGGAGCAGGATTCCCAATAGTCAAGCTAACAGTCAAATCTTAAGAAAGGAGGGATGGTGTAAAAGGGGAATTATAGACCATGTAGCCAAACACGGCAGTCGGGAAGGTGTTTGAGTGGATTATTAAAGATGTATTAGCAGCGCATTTGGAAAGCAGTGTCAGGATTGGTCAAAGTCATCATGGATATATGAAGGAGAGTTATGCTTGAATAATCTGGAATTTTTTGAGGATATAACAAGTGGAACGGATAAACGAGAGCCAGTGTATGTGCTGCATCTGGACTTTCAAAAAGCCTTTGACAAAGTCCCACACAGTAGATTAGTGGGCAAAATTAGAACACATGGTATTGGGGGTAGGATATAGACATGGATTGAGAACTGGTTGAAAGACAGGAAGCAATGAGGAGGAATTTACAGGTCCTTTTCAGAAAGTCAGGCAGTGACCAGCAGGGTGCGCAATGCTTGGTGCTGGGACCCAATTATTTACCATATAGATCAACGATTTGGACGACGGGATTAAATGTAACATATCCATGTTTCCGGATGACACAATGATGGGTGACAGTGTGAGCTGTGAAGATGATGCTATGAGGCTGCAGGATGACTTGGATAGTTTGGTTGAGTGAGGAGATGCATGGCAGATGCAGTGTAATGTGAATAAATGTGAGTTAACCCACTTTGGTGGCATGAACAGGAAGGCAGATTATTATATGAATGGTAGACACAAAACGCTGGGGTCACTCAGCGGGACAGGTAGCAACTCTGGAGGGAAGGAATGGTTGACGTTTCGGGTGAGACCCTTTTTCAGACTGAATGGAGACATCGGAATGATTAGGTTAGGAAAGGGGATGTGCAACAAAATATGGGTTTGCTTGCACAGTCACTAAAAGTAAGCATGCAGGTGCAGCAGGCAGCGAAGATGCTCATGGCATGTTGGCCTTCAATGCGAGAAAATTTGAGTTAATGAGCAAAGCTTCTGCAGTTGAACAGGGCCCTGGTGAGACAGGCCCTAGACTATTGTGCGCAATTTTGGTCTAATTTGAGGAAGGACATTATTGCTATTCAGGAAGTGCAGCGTAGGTTCACCAGGTTAATTCCCGGGATGGCGGGACGGACATATGATGAAAGAATGTGTGGACAGGGCTGGCACTCACTGGAATTTAGACAGATGAGAGGGGATCTTGTAGAAATATCTAATTCTGAAAGGATTGGGCAGGCTCGAAGCAGAAAAATGTTCCGATATCGGGGAAGTCCAGAACCAGGGGTCACAGTTTAAGAATAAATGGTAGGCCAATTAGAACAAAGATGATGCTAAACGTTTTCACCCAGAGAGTTGTGAATCTGTGGAATTCTCTGCCACAGGAGGCGGTGACGGCCAATTCACTAGATGATATCAAGGGAGAGTTAGATTTAGCTCTCATGGCTAAAGGGATCAACGGATGGAGGTAATAAGCTGGAACGGGGTACTAATTTTGCACGATCAACCACGATCATATAAAATGGCAGTGCTGGCTCGAAGTGCCGAATGGACTTTTTGATAATATGTTTCTTAATTTATTTCAAGAGGGCTTGAATAAAAAAACATGAAGGGGATGTAATGCTGAGATTCTATACGGCGCTGGTCAGACCACATTTGGAGTATCGTGAGCAATTTTTGGCAATATGTCTGAGGAAAGATGTGTTGGCCGTACAGAGGGATCAGATGAGAATCCCAGGATTGAGTGGGTTTACTTATGATGAGCGTTTGACGGCAGTGGAACAGCACTAGCTGGAGTTTAGAGGAATGAGAAGGGACCACATTGAAACGTACTGAATCGGGAAAGGCATACATAGAATGGATATGGAGAGGATGTTTCCATTAGTTGGATGGTCTAGGACTAGAGGTCATAGCCTCTGTATTAAAGGACGTTACTTTAGGAAGCAGATGAGAAGGAATTTATTTAGTCAGAGGATGGTGAATCTGTGGAATTCGTTGTCACAGTAGATTGTGGTGGCCAACAATTGGCAGAGATAGATACATTCTTGATTAGTACGGGCGTCGAGAGTTATGGGGAGAAAGCAGGAGAATGAAGTTAGGAGGGAGACCGAGATCAGAATTGATTGAATTGTGGAGAAGAATTGCTGCGACGACTGGCCTAATTCAGCTCGTATCACATGAATCGAACCTGGGTCGCTGACGCTGTGAGGCAGCATCTCTACCGCTGCGTCACCGTGCCGCCAATAAAAGATAGCTGAGGAATGTATTTAACCGATTTTAACATTGCTTATGATTTTCAAATGAATGCTGCTTCCCGATCGGACGGCGATGTTCTTGGAAACTCTTTCCTGAATCCGGAGCAATTCCTTAATAGATCAAATACCGCGTCAGTGCATCCAAGTGCGGGTTAGATTTGATTAATCGTTTCCTGAATCAATAAGCGACGCTGGCAGGCGGCCGTGGGCACTGGGACCGTGGGCGAGGAGTTGGTGCAGGATGTAGAAATTCAGAATTTGTGGACGTTAGATATCTCCTGGTGCACGATTGCAGCTGAATTCGAGGTGAAACAGTGTACAGGTGCTACAATGGAGTTGGATGTTGGGACAAAGGGGAGAGCGATTTGTTTTACTGATGAAGGAGAATTTTAGGGCATTAGATTCCATTACTGATGGGTTCATTCAGCGAGCCTATGTTGTCCGAGTTTCGAAATAAAAAGGCGATAATTACTTTGCTTTAAGTGTACTATAGGCCGGAAATAGTCAAATGGAACAAATATACCTCGAGATTAAATTCATCTTTAAGACTAATAGTATTGTCAGTGTAGGTGATTTAAACGTTCCGAAATATAGACTGAGAAGCTTCTAAAACAAAGGGCTTATATAAGGAGGAATTCGTCAAATATGTACAGGAATATTTCTTCAGACAGGGCGTGATTATTATGTTTGCATCAGACACCAATATAGCTGACCACTAAAGATGGTTGTACAAAATTGAGGATAAGCGGGCCGAGGAATGGCCAATGAACTTTAATGCAGATAAATGCGAGGTGTTGCATTTTGGCGAGTCAACCAGTGCGGAACCTTCACAGTGAACGGCAGGACCCTGTGGAATATTGTGGAATGGAGGGATCAAGGTGTACATAGTAGCTAAATGTGGCGCCACAGGCAGATAGGGTAGTAACTAAATGTTTTGGAAGATTAGCCTTTATACGTCAGAATATTGAGCACAGATGTTGTGTTACGATGTACAATATTTTGTTGAGGTCACATACTGAATACCTTGTCCACTTTACTCAAACAGTGGAGACAATATGTCAGTAGGGTTGAAAGAAGATTGCCGAGGATTTCGCCAGGACTCGATTACCTGAGCTTCAGTAAAATGTTCGGCGGGAAGGCTCCTCGTTGGAACGCAAGGCAGTGAAGGTTGATCTTAAAAAAAAGAATATATAGGGTGAATAGACATTGTTTATTTTTATTCGGGGTGGGGGAATCAAAAAGCAGAGGGCATTGGTTTAAGATGAGTACGGCGGAATTTCACTAAAAACTGAGGAACAACCCTTCCACTCGGAGGGTGGTAGATATTGGAGGGAGCTACCAGATGAGGTAGGTGAGGCAGGTAGGCAACACATTTCAATCGAGACTAGGACATGTACACGGATAGGAAAGGTTTAGATGAATATGGGGCAAACGATGGCAGACGGACGAGTGTTAATGGAGAATGTGGGTAGCATTGTTAATTTTGGACCGAATGGAATGTTTCCGTGCTGGATGGCTTCCTGAGTCGAACTCAATGCTCATACCGTTAGGTAGTAAGCTACCGAAGTGTAATATGGGGTACGGTTCCTACAGCGTGCGTGCAAACGTTGCCAAATAATGAGACAAAATACAGAAGGGTCGGGATGGGAATGGGAAAGGGAATGATAATGGTTAGCAAGCGGAGATCCAGCGGGCTTTGGCGGTCAGAGCTCTTTGCAGGAATCTTGTACACGAATACATCACGTGTACATGTAAAGATAAATACGTTTACTTGTAAATAAGATAAATTATTATGATGTGCATATGATGCGTAACAACTAAATCCACCATTGGCTTTAATTAAACGGCACAGAGGGTTATAGGATCTTGCCACAAGCGGTCTCCAGGGGGGCGCGCTATCCTTCACTCTGTCACATACAGGGAGCCCGGTCCAGAAATAATCAGAGCTGGTCTCATTCATTCCCTTTACTCCCTGCTCCGGCAATCAGCTCCATTGCTTCAGTCCCGAGACTGTTGTTCGAAACATTCACCATGAGTACTTTATTGCAACATTTCCAGAACCAGCAGTGTGTCTTTATTTCAGCTCTTAATAGACGCTACAACGATGGTTACCTCGTTAACCCCTTCGTTATCAAATACACAATTCTTAAATCTAATTTATTTTTGAACAATCATAAGACGCATTGTGAAGAGATACTTGATTGCATTCTTCAGTCCTTCCCTGAACTTAGACTGAGTCAGCACGTAAATAAAGGTGTTCGTGCACGAATTCAGAATTTTAAGCATGTCCCCGGCTACAAATGTTACGTGATTCCAGCTTTGCTAATAGTGTACGTTGGGAAAATGCGAATAAATGAAGGTGATCAACACCGTCAGCCACAGGAGAATAAAACTGCCGGACACACAAAAGACTAAAATGATCGATTTCCTTCGACTCTCCATCTCCGGGTCCTCCTGTTTCTCGCCACTGACGTGAGCGCGGAGCTTCCTGCGGGCTTGGCTCGCCACCACGATCGATCTGACCGTCAAGATATTAAATAACACAATAACGAAAAACGGAAGCAAAGGGGTTAAAATGTTATGAATCCAGGAAAAAGCAAGCCACACGGGCAGGGAATAATATTCCGCCTTTACAGTACAGTCAATGGGCACACCAGGCCATATAGATTCAAATGCAAAGTAGTAGGGATATTCCGTATTATACTCACAACTTACACTATTGCTATCGCCACCCTGGCGGTTCTAACCGTGCAGTACCAGCTCTTAAAGTCCTGGCAACAAATGGCCACAAAGCGATCAAATGTAAAAGCGACTGTTAACCAGACTGAGCAGTCCAGAGTCGCAAAGGCCATCGAACTTTGTAGGGCGCATGCAAGCGTGTGGGTGAAGCCGCGAAAAATGACACCATAAAGATATCCTATCGCCACGTTGAAGAAAACGGCCAACAGGTCTCCTGCTGCCATCGCCACCATATAGTGGGTGATGCACCGGGACAGTCCGCACTTTCCCCTTCCGAGAACGATGATCGCCACCAAATTACCTGTGAGGGAATGAACACAGACAGCTTTTGAACCTGGTCATTTAGTGCAAGGTGCTCTCGGTGTTGGTGGTCATGGTGCAGGCGGGACCCCTACAGCTGTCGTGCGGTATAGCATCCACCCGAGTCAAATTCCCCTTCACCTTGAGATCCAGAATAGATCACTTCCGTCTGGTCAATGCATTGTGAATGCGGAATTGTTAAGATGTTTAATTCTCATTTTACCGACACTGGTATAAGGAAATTCATACTTGCAGCAGCATAAGCAGGCGTCATCTCTACACACATAGATAAAATGGAATAGACAACGGAAAGCAATCCGTAAATTACCACGATACCAGCGCCATAGCCCTTGCTTTTGGTGCAATCAGTGGCAGTCCATAGCAGTTGCTTTTGGTTGGCGTGTGGTGAGATGGAGTAGCCGTGCTCAGCGTAGCCATGGTCTTGAACGCCACCTTTGTGTGTGACTGCTTTCAGCTGCTGTATTCCGTGGGAATGATACGATGGATCCTGTGTAAGTAAAATCGCGATACGGAACGTACGCGGCCTTCGGAACCTGTGTAACAACTGTATGCTTGTCGGCGTTATCGGCAAATGAACGATTATAAATCTGCTCTCGAGTGGCATTAAAGGTGAAGCTCAGTGTTTACGGTGCCCTTACTCTGTAGAAAACGTCACCTCGGGAGACACACGGGGAGCGGGCATCGCGACCCCTTTTGAGCCACACCGAAAACAGAGACCCGCCCTTCAGTTGCGCTTGCGTGGCGTATATTTCAGATGTGCAAACCCCGGGCAATGCTTCACTCTCCTAACTCCAAACAGTTGCAAAAATGCAACCTCTCAACTGTTAAATTATAAGCAAATACAACGACTTACTGAGCAGTCCGATGATTGTAATGAATAACAGGGAGTAATATTTGACATAGAGAAGGATAACAATTGAACTGTTGGTCATTGCTGGTATATGTGGGATATGAAGATGTCGCCTGGACGGACAATGGTCCCATGTAGATCGTCACTCACGAAATTTTGTTGTTGTCAATTACAATTCTCCAATATGAACATTAGTTCCGCTACTTTAAACACGTTGTGAAATTCTGTTTACCGGGTATTTCTGTAATCCCACTTGAGATTGCCTGATACTGTTTGAACACCTTTCGTCACCTAGTCTACCGTTCTGTATGCAATTCTTGAGTTTAGAATACAATGGAAGTTGTCCCTCGTCCCGACAAACTAACCTCGATCTCGTCCCCACCCACCTCCACCATAAGCACCCCAGTTCCCCACTCGTACTGCGAGCACGGATGTTTTTCACGGAATCTCGGTAGACAAGACAACATTTGGCAAGATCAAACCAGCAAGGGAAGATAGACGCAAAACGCTGGAGTTTCTGAGCGGGTCAGGCAGCATTGCTTGAGAAAATGGAATAGGTGACGTTTCGGGTTGAGACCCTTCTTCCAACTGAGAGTCAGGGAAAAGGGAAACGAGAGATATAGGTGGTGACATGGAGAGATGTAAAACAAATGGTTGAAAGACATGCAATAAAGTAACGATGATAAATGAAAGAGGCCATTGCTAGTTGTGGGTAGGTGGAACGCGTACAAACAATAAGGCTCAACAAGACGACTCAGAAGCTAGTTCAACGACTTGGTTGGGGGAACGATGGAGAGAGAGGGGATGCTTCAAGGTTTGCTTGAAGTTATAGACATCAATATTCATGCCGCTGGGTTTTAAGCTGCCCAAGTGAGATATTAAGTGCTGTTCCTCCAAATTGCGTTTGGCCTCACTCTGACAGTGGAGGAGGCGGACCACAGAAAGGTCAATGTGGGAAGGGGAAACAGGGTTTAAAGTATTTTGCAGCAGGGAGATAAGTTAGGCAAGGGGCCGGGACTGTGGAGACATGTGTTCCAGCTCTCTCTCTCAGCATGCCTCCAAGATAGACTTGGATAGTTCCAGTCAAATTGTGAGTGGTATCAGTCGGGGTCCCGAGGTTGGGGCTGATTGTCCTTCTAAACGTCTCGTTGAACGTGGATCCGTAGGAGCGCTTTATTCTGCAAGTGTTTGCGAGCCGAGAGTTCAGACGCCTTGCGTTAATTGTGATTGAGGCAGCGCAGCGTCGGTTCACGACATTGATCCCTGGGATGGCGGGACTGTCATATGAGGAAAGATTGAAAAGACTAGGCTTGTATTCACTGGAGTTTAGAAGGATGAGGGGGATCTTATAGAAACATATAAAATTATAAAAGGATTGGACAAGCTAGATGCAGGAAAAAAATTCCCAATGTTGGGCGAGTCCAGAACCAAGGGCCACGGGCTTAGAATAAAGGGGAGGCCATTTAAGACTGAGGTGAGAAAGAACGTTTTCACCCAGAGAGTTGTGAATTTGTGGAATTCCCTGTCACAGAGGGCAGTGGAGGCCATGTCACTGGATGGATTTAAGAGAGAGTTAGATAGAGCTCTAGGTGCTGGTGGAATCAAGGGATATGGGGAGAAGGCAGGCACGGGTTATTGATTGGGGACGGTCAGCCATGGTCACAATGAATGGCGGCGCTGGCTCGAAGGGCCGAATGGCCTCCTCCTGCACCTATTTTCTATGTTATCTATGCTAATTATATGGACACGTGGAACATTGCACAAGGACAATCGGTCCCTCGTCCGCTGTCCTCCTCCAGGATCGTGGTTAATCATCTTTTTAATCCTCTTGTTCCCGCCTTTAGCTCATCTCCATTGACCGCCCCCTCTTTGGTATTGAAACATTTTTACTTGCCATTTACGTTTAAACATTTAACGGCTTGTTCGCGCTGTCTTGTGGTAGAGAATTCAACAGTGACATCATCCTCTGGAAGAAGAATGGTGTCCAGAACTTGATCTAATTGAGATCTGAGAATCATCAATGGAAAAGATCGGGTAGACGCACAGAGTCTCTTGCCTAGTATATGGAAATCGAGACGCAGAAGAAATGAGTTTAAGGTGAACGGGAAAAGCTTTATAGGATTCTGAGGGCTAACTTAATCACACAGAGGGTGGTTGTTGTATGGACATTGCTTGCAGCGGAAGTAGTTGAGGCAGGAACTATCGCAACGTTTAAGGATCAATTAGAGAGACACAGGGATGGGACAGGTTCTGAGGGATATGGACCAAATGCAGACAGATGGGACTAATGTAGCTCTACATGTTGGGCGACGTGGGAAAATTGGGACAACGGATCTGTTTCCACACTGTATGATTCCATCACTCTAACGTTTCCAGGTGAACTACTTAGTATTACCTGTTGCCCTGATAATGATCTCTCCATCCTCTGGCAGCCTCCTCCCCGTGTCCACTTCACCCATTGCTGTTAGATACACAAAGGATTTCACGATGAAACAGTCCGTGGTGATCCCCGGCAATATGCTTTCTAGTGCACACCTATAGAAGTGCAAGATAATCCTCTCTGACATACCCATTCTGCGCAATCTCGTCAGGAAGTAGAGGCTTTGATGTGCTTACTTTATAATTGCAACAGGTAGTACTAAGGGTGCTGGGTCTAGAGCGTTCCTCGGAAATATGCACGCCCTGAAATGTAAAACGTTTGCCTCTCTCTGCCATCGTCTCGTTGATATAAACAGGATATTGGGTCCTCATTCGTACTCTTCCAATGTCCGCAATTAGTTAATTGGTATTACTGTCATTGAGAGCAATTTTGTTGTGCTGGTCCGATTTGGTCAATCGATCGACCACACATCTATACTCTGACTCATCACCATCTGTAATTCTTATTTTTTCGAATTATAATTTTATTGGAAGCAATAGTACAAAAAAACGATTAACAGTTCAACAACTATAGCACAGCTTCATTTTTAACATGTTTCAACCAGAATATTAAATTGAAATAAGAAAGAAGAGGGAAGAAAGGAAAGAGAAAGATGAAAAGAAATATAAAGAAAAATAGTTATATCCGTCGACCCACCCATGCGCCCGCTCACCCAGCCTTACAATCAGTTTTGAGTTTGTGTTCAACCATTGTATTGTCCAAGAAATTCAATAAAAGGAGACCATATTTTTAAAAATTGATCTGGTATGTCAGTCGACAAATCTATTTTTTTTTTCTAGATGTAGTGTCTCTGCTTTTTCCGTATTCCACATCTTCACTGAGGGGACAGTTGTCTTTTTCCAAAATTTAAATATACGTTTTTTGCTGATATTAGACCGTAATCAAGAAAGCGTCTTTGAAATACCGTTAGTTTGATACATGCCTCTGATATTCTCAGTATTATCAGTTTTGGGTCTGGTTTTAGTGGAATTTTCAGTGTTTTAGAGGTAACATTAAAGACTTCCGTGCAATTTTTCTTAATTGTTTGTACATAGTACAATAGTATGGGTTAAGGTGGCTTCTTGAGAATGACATTTGTCGCAAAGGGGGGAAACACTGGGGAAAATCTTGCTCAATTTGGTCTTTGAGTAATATAGCCTGTGCAATACTTTAAAATCTATCAGGCAGTGTCTGTCATTTAAAGCGCAATGATGTATGTTTTGTCGGCTTCCGTCCCATATATCCTTGGAAATGTGTTGACCCATCTCATCCTCCCAGGAACGCCTATAAATCTCAGATGATGGAGTATCGATATTTTGGAGGGCATTGTAAATGTGAAATATCGACTTTTCTGTATCTGCATGTTTATTCAAACATTCATCGAGTATGTCTGGAGCTACAGAGGAGCAGTCTTGTATATATGTTCTCACGTAGTCCCTAACTTGGAGGTATCTGAAAAGATGTAGATGGTTTATGCATGCAACCAATAATATAGCTTCCTCAGTACTACTGACCACGCCTTAGTTATCAAGTATAAGAACTATCTCTCTCGCTTGCTCCCCCCCCCCTGCTTCCAGCATGATGACAGACTGGGTGCAGTCAGTGCTGGAATGTGTTTAACCTGTGTTATCATTAAACGTTAAGTAAAGCTACAAGTGAGTCAGACTTAACATCTTTACATGGTGTCAGCAAGTTAAAACGCGCGCCTCATGTTTATCGGTTTTTATTTCTTTGAAAGTGTTGCTGTATCGGAGTTTTGCACCTTTTGTCATGGCATCCTCGTGCCGCAAACCCTCGCCCCTAGTCTTTGATGCTGACATAGCTGAACGCTGGGCGACTTTTGAAATGGACTTCACACATTACATTAATATCGTTCAACGCAACGAACCTGACATTGTTAAAGCTTCTCTCCTACTGAACCTTGCTGGTCCCAATGCCATGAGATGTACACGAGCCTTCGCATATGATCCCGCGGTCCGGGATGCAAACGATCAGGTTCAAGTACCTGCGGAGTCTGCCAACAATCCGGTATGTTTATTGCGAAAGTTTGCCGAAATTTGCGACTTGCCCTCTAACCGCATTTTAGAGCGAGACAAGTTTTTTACGAGAAAGCAGCAGCCTGATGAACCTGTTGAATGCTTTATTGCGGATCTGCGATATCTCACCCAGAGGTGCCGATTTGAAAACATGACTGACCAGCTTACCAGGGACATTCTAGTGACAGGTATGCTGGATCAGAAATTGCGATCGGAGCTATTGAGAAGGCCAGATCTTACTCTGACCGACGCAATGCATGCATGCAGGTTGGCTGAAGTCGTTGACCCGTTGTTCGGACAACGGGACTCTGTTGGTCGATCGGTCAACTTAACTGGTCTCAACAGACCGCGTCCTAAAATAGACAACTATAGACCCGCGCCGCGGGCAGGCTAAGTCCCCGGAGGACGTGTCGTTAAAAGGTGCCCTAATTGTAATTATGTACATTCGATGTAGTCGCAGTGCACGGCTTACGGAAAATCCTGCAATTTCTGCAATAAATTGAATCACCTCGGCGATTTGCCGTTCCCGTGGGAACGTACCCCCAGGTTCTAGACAAGTATTAAACAACCTGGCACAAGTTGATAGCGAGTTTGGTTCCCAGACCTCTCTCCACACTGCCCACGAACCTGAGCCAATTAGTCCTCAAGGAGATGCTAGTGTATTTACACTCCTACACGCACCTGTTCGCCTCCCCGATCCATCGGTCCTCGTTACTGTCCACAACTGTTCTTTCACAGCTAAGCTCGACACGGGGGCAAAGGTCAATGTTATGTCAACAAGCCTGTTCAGAAAGATTATGCATAAAGAGCTGCTGACTGCAGACTGTTCGACTTTACGTGCTTATGGGGGCGAGGTGCTGAAACCTGCGGTCGAGGCAACTGTTTCTCATGCCCAGGGACAATTCTACTGGCCTGGCATGGCCAAATACATCAGGGACCGAGTGTCCTATTGTTCCTCCTGCACCAACCTCACCCCACACCAGCAGCGTCAACCTCTTTTGGAGCAGCCGGCGCCCACCATGCCCTGGACATCGCTGGCTGCCGACATATTCGAATGGCGGGGGAAGCAGTTTCTCGTCCTGGTGGACTCATGCTCCAACTGGTTCGAGGTGGACCTCCTTCCTTCCGTCACCTCCGGGATGGTCATCGCCAAAATGCGTGAGCACTTCGTCGCCAATGGTGTCCCTGTCCGTTTGCAGACCGACAATGGCCAGCCATTTACAAGTGCCGAATTCAAAGCTTTCGCTGTGAGGTGGAACTTCCATCACTACACCAGCAGCCCTGAGTACCCTCAGAGTAACGGCCTGGCCGAACGGGCCGTGCGGACTGCCAAGGGCGTGATGGAGCAGTCCCGCCTGTCTAACTGCGATTTCTAGCTGGGCTTACTAAACCTACGTAACGTCTCACGGGACCCGACTATGGGTTCCGCTGCCCAGCGTCTGATGTCAAGGGTGACATGACCACCTATGCCAATCGCCCAGCAGTCCCTGTTACCGAAAGTGCTCAATCCTGCCACTGTCCAACAGCGGATCGATCAGAAACATGAGGTTCAACGACGGTCCCACGACAGGTCCTGCCGCCCTCCACTGCCTCTACTACCCGGGCAGGTCGTTCGATGCGGACCACCACCGGCTATTCCCGCCTCGCGACCGTGGTTGGTGTGGACGACTCTCCAAGTACCTACCTGGTGGATTACGAGGGAACTGTCTATCGACGGAGCCGTCAACATCTTTTGGCTGTGAACGAGCCGAAGCCTCTACCTGCGGCTCCTTATGCTCCTCCGTTGCTGTTCTTACCTGCTGCTGCTGATCACCCTGCTGCTCCATGCATGCCCCAGTCCCCTCGCTTGTTGCGGGCTCCTTCTCCGTTGCCGCCTGGTCTTGGCCGGGCAGCTTCACCTCCTGCACGTCCTCCCCCTCCTGTCTCTCCTGCTCCGACTGCATCTCCTCCTCCCTTCACGTTCTTGCCTGCTTCCGCTACGCCTTCTCTTCTTTCCGATGGGTGGGAGGGGGGGGAAGGCGCTGTACGTACGCGTTCGGGTCGCATTGTTAAGCCGCCTGTCCGCTACGGTGACTTTGTTTAAACTCGCATGTTTATTGTAATGTCACCAATCCTATCGGCTCCAATTGTATTTGATTTCTAAGGGGAAGAATGTAGATGTTTTATGCATGCAACCAATAATATAGCTACCTCAGTACTATTAGCCACGCCTTAGTTATCAAGTATAAGAACTATCTCTCGCTCGCTCCCCCCTGCTTCCAGCATGATGACAGACTGGGCGCAGTCAGTGCTGGAATGTGTTTAACCTGTGTTATCATTAAACGTTAAGTAAAGCTACAAGTGAGTCAGACTTAACATATTTCCAGTTGTTGTTGTTCAGCTCGTATTTTTCCTGCAATTCTTGAAAGGATGAAAGAGTCCCCTTCTGATAGAGGTCTCCAACAGTATTGATTCCCTGATTCTGCCATTGAACAAAAACCACGTCTAGAGTAGAAGGTTTAAAAGAAGGAGTATTTGCAATGGGGAGAAGGAGAGATATGTTTCTCAACTTGAGACCACCCCTTATCCTCCTCCACTACCAGGATTAAAGTGCGGGCATGCCAACCTCTCCATATAGCTCCGACCCTCAAGTTCTGGCAGCGTCCTCGTAAATCATATCTGCACTCTTTCCAGATTAACACCGTCCTCGTTATAGCAGGGTGGCCAAAACTGAACACAGTACTCCAAATGCGACCTCGCCAACATATTGTACAACGTCATGGGTGACATTGCGGGTGATTCGTCTAGTGACGCTCCATGTGGAGCTGAGCAACAAATGTTCAACTGTAACACACAACATCACAGCTTCTATATTCAATCCTCTGGCTACACGAAACACTTTCGAACATCCTACCTGTGACGCCTCTATCAAGGAATTATGTTCCTGCGCCCCTAGATCCCTAGATTCGACAACACTCTCCAATGCTTTACCGTTCATTGTAAATATCCTGCCTGGTTTGACTTCACAATATACACTCTAGGCAGTTATCTGCATGAAGCCCCTTCAACCATTTCTCAGCACATTTGCCCAACTGATCAAGATACTGTGATAAATGTTGACAACCATTTTGCAATCTGCCATACTTTGGTGCAATTAGCAACCTGCTAACCATACCAGTCTTGCATTTTGCATAGTCATCCAAATCCGTGTCTGATGACGAATTATCTATTTTAGCCACAGTGCATACAATTTAATCTCTAGCTTCCTCCGGTATCCTCCTCTATACACAATCAGGCTTGGAAGTTTCACCCTCCTTCTCATTCCTCTGGCATTCAAAACCTTCATGGCCGTAATCTGGACAGTCTTCAAGATCTTTCCATCAACCGTTCGAATCAGAACACGGGACACGGAGGAGACGCGGGGGAAGGGTCTATATACGACTACAGGGGGGGGGGGCGCGTTCATTGAAGAAAGATGATATCTCGGTTGTAATGAGATGGAACGCATCAAGTTGGGAGCAGACGGATGGTCGATGGTCAGCGTGGACACGGCGGGCAGCAGTGTCTCTTTCTACACCGTATCTCCCAAATAAACTACTGTAATCAGAATTGATGACGGGCACTGGAGATGCGGGAATTCTGAGCAAACCACGAAGTGCTGGAAGAAATCAGAGGCAAAAGCAGCCTCTGTGGAGAGAATGGAGTGGCGACGTTTCTAGTCAGAATCCGTTCAGAATCTCTCTTTCCGACTGATTGCAGAAAGGCGCGAACACTGGAAAAGATAGGTGAAGGTGGAACAATGATTGGCAAGTCATAGGGAAATATCTGTTTGGTTTGATCGGCAAATTGGTGGAATAAGAGACAAACAACAGTAATTAAAATAAGACAATAGAGTGAGAGCTAAGAGGGGAAGGGGGAGGGTAGAGGGAAAATAGGTGTGCAACGGTATGGAGTGAGGGGGGGTAGGTTTGGAAAAATTAGGTGTGAACCGGTATGGAGTGAGGGGAGGGGAGGAACGTGGGGAAGTCGTGTGGTCACAGGATTTGGGAATAGTTCATTTCCGCTACTGGAGTCTAGAACCAGTCAACAATTGAAAGATAATTTATCCGCGGTCATGGTGAGATTTCCGAGGTGGTGCTTATGTAATTTCCCAATATACCTGACAGTTGCACTGCAGATTATCCGCATCCCTTCTGTTCTATTCCGTGTCCTTGATGTGGAGACTTCATCATCGCTATTCCTTTTTTTAAATCCGTGTCAGGGGCTGTGGGAGAAGGCGGGAGAATGGGATTAGGATGGGAAGATAGATCCGCCATGATGGAATGGCGGAGAAAACCTAAGGGGTCAAATGGCCTAATTCTGCTCCTATGCCCTGTGACCATATGACCTTATGAACTTATTTGATTGGATTTAAAGTCCGTCATTGTTCACGAGCGTCATTCACCAGGCAGTAAGTAGAAACGGTTCTGTTCTGTTCCTGTGAGCGCCAATCTTATTAACGTTCTATTCCGGCGTCCGTTGAACGAGTAACAGGTAACGACGAGTCTGAATACAGGAGACAGATTGGTGACCTGGTTGAATAGTTCCGGATTAACAATATTTTTAACAGAAATACTTCGAATCTGATTGTTCACTTCATGGAGCCTCTGTGACTGTACCATTATAACGTGGTCCAGCTATATTCTGCACTTTGGTACATTTCTCGTGCACGACCTGTTCTACTTGTGCTGCTGATGGCTTGATTGTACTCATCAATAGTATGGCATTCCTGCATAGCAGGAATTTATTTCTGTACAATATAACTTGGTGCACATTTGGGAATCAAATAGCTATAATAACGGCGTTCCTGAATTTTACCTTCACGCGATCCGAGCGACTTGAAGGAAACGCTGCCGTGATATCACATGCAGCGTGACGGAACTAATCCTGACGGAATGGAATTCCATCAAAATCTTCACTTGTTTCGCAGCAGTAACTGCCGTTTGAATATGAGAAGGTAGACAAAAAATACAGGAGTAACCCAGCGGGACAGGCAGCATCTCTGGAGAGAAGGACTGAGTGACGTTTCGGGTCGAGAACCTTCTTCAGACGGAATATGAATTAAATATGAGCCCCAGATTATCAAACCGTTCCGTGTGAATGCAGTCATACATATCAATCGACGTCCCGAGGATCAATCAAGGAATGAGCCAAACTCACAAATCCTTCTGTCTGGACAAGGGAGCCTTCAAGCCCTTCACCAGCATTCCGTCAAGAATGTACTGATCGATGCGAGCAATCACAATCGATGTAGAATTAGTGCCTTTCATTCGGATAACATCAGAATAATTGGAATTGAACAGTTTAAATAAATAGTTACGCCGTGGTTGGTAAAATGGGAAACTAAATGCACAATGTACGGGGCGGATTGTTTCGACACCGAGCGTGGAGGGTGCCTGGAAGGCGCTGTCCGGGTCGGTTCATAAGATCATCCGTGGTAGGAGCAGAATTAATCCAATCGTCCCTTCTCGTGTACTGCGCAATTCAATCATGGCTGATCTAGCTCTTCCTCCTCACCCCATTCTCCTGCCTTCTCCCTATAAACCCTGATACCCGTACTAATCAAGCATACACTACCTAAAAATCTCCATTCACTTTGCCATCTGTGGCAATGAATTCCACAGATTCACCAGCCTCTGACTAAAGGAATTCCTCCTCATCTTCCTAAAGGAACGTCCATTAATTCTGAGTCTATGACCTCTAGTCCTAGACTCTCTCTAAAGTCACATCCTCTCCACATCTACTCCACTCCATCCAGGCCTTTAATTATTCTGTAAGTTTCAACGAGGTCCCTCTCATCTTTCTAAACGTGTGGAAGCAGATATGACAGTGCCGTTCAGATAATTTTTGAGAGGCACGTGGATGCAGGGAATGGAAGGGTATAGATTTTGTGTAGGCAGATAAGATCATTTTATCTTGGCAAACTGTTCATCATAGAACTTTGGGGCCGAGAGGTCTGTCGTACTGTTCAATGATGTTCTAAATCGCTGAGGTGGTGCCAATCAGAATTGAAATGGGATATGTGGGTATCTCAAACGTCAGACAGAGCCCATGAGATCCCATGCAAATAGAAGCCAATGCCATCCCACGGAGCTGGATGCATGTGCACAATTCTAGAAGGATTTATCTCACCATTCTAGGATTAGGTCAGGTACAGAAGTCTGGTCCTGGTGTATTTGTCCAGAGATTGTCACTTGTGCAGGTACCATGGGACTCCATTCACTGGATGATTGGATTTTCTTAGCTATAAATAACGGGAAATATCTCCATGCGTCAGCCGGCGAATTGACACTGGTATCTGCAAACCATTATCGTTTACCAATAACGAAGGCTCTTAGTTACCTGCTCAAGCTCCAGATTCTCCTTGTTCTCTATGTCCAGATGGTATTTAACCCTTCTTGGAAGCAGTTGGTGTGACAGGTAACTCGCTTAGCCAGCACATTGGTGTTGGGTCGACTGATGGGACTGAAGGCTCATAAATCCCCAAGCCTGATGGTTTACATCTTCGAGTGGGTGCGCCGTCGAGTATATAGATTTTTGTCCTTTCAATCTTTGTTGTATTTTTAGTTTGTTAGTGTGTTTTGTTTTGGAGGTCGTCGAGTCTTTTTATGTGTGGGGTGGGAGTGGGGAAGGGGGAAACTTTTTTCTCAGACCCTACCTGTTCGGAGCCGCATCCTCGCCCCTTTCCTCGAAGCCTCGGAGCGGCGTTTCCTGCCGGGACCGGCCAGTACCTCAGCTCCAGCGGCGGCGCATCGCTGAAGCACCATCGCGGACCGGGCGATGCCTTACCCGGGTCACCGTGTGGTAAGCTCCGGAGTTCCGTGACCGCCGACTCCTACGTCGCGGATCTGTGGTCGCGGAGCGTCCAGCTACGAGACGACGCTGACTTTCAAACACCGCGGAGCCTGGGATCTCTCGCCGAGATTGCCAGTATCGGAGCTCCGACCAGCGCGGCATGTGGACTTCGGGAACTGCGGTCTCGGGTAGGAAGCGGCCGTTCCAGACACTCGAAGCCGCTGAGAGTGTTCTCCCGAAGCCGGAGCTCCATCATCCGGCGAAAGGGCCTGTAACATCGGGCCGCCGTTACGGCGACTGCGGCTGCTAAATAGGCCCGAACATTGGTGAATAAGAGGAAGAGGACTGGACTGTGTTTCCTTCCCTCACAGTGGGAACCATTGTGGGGGGTTTTATAATGTTCAATGTAAAATTCTTAATGTTGTGTTTTACTTTTATTTGTGTGCTGCAAATGGCAACTCAAATTTCACTACACCAATTGGTGTACGTGACAATAAATGTTCTTTTTCCTTTGTCCCTTGTCCAGATGACTTAAAGAAGTGGCTTTAGAAATCGTGGACGCATTGGATATCATTTTCCAATGTTCTATAGATCCAGGATCAGTTCCTGTGGACAACGGAGAGCCAGAGGATGTAGCGTACGTGGAATTTGAGAAAGCATTTGATAAGGTCCGATGTAGGTGATTAGTGGCAAGATTAGGTCACATGGTATTGGGAGTAGAGTCCGGACATGGATAGAAAATTGGTTGCCAGATGGGAAGGAAAAAGGAGGGATTAAGGGGTCATTTCACAAATGCAGGCAGGTGGGATAACAGCTATTTACAATACACATCAGTGATTTAGATGAAGAGATTCAAAGTAACATTAGCAAATTTTCAGATGACACAAAGCTGGGATGCAGTGTGAATTGTGAGGAGGATTCCATGAGAATGCAGGTGACTTGGACAGGTTGAGTGAGTGGGCAGATGCATGGCAGATGCAGTTTAATGTGGATAAATGTGAGGTTATCCACTTTGGTAGCAAAAACAGGAAGGGAGATTATTATCTAAAAAGTGTCAATTTGGGAAAAGGGGAAGTACAACTGATCTGGGGGGTCCTTGTTCATCAGTCAATGAAAGTAAGCATGCAGGTGCAGCAGGTTAGTGAAGAAAGCGAATGGCATTTTGGCCCTCGTAAGAAGATGAGTTGAGAATAGGAGCAAATATGTCCTTCTGCAGTTGTACAGGGCCCGAGTGAGACCACACCTGGAGTATTGTGTGCAAATTTAAGGAGGACATTATTGCTATTGAGGGAGTGCAGCGTATGCTCACAAGGTTAATTCCCGGGATGGCGCGGCAGTCTTATGCTGAGCGAATGGAGCGGCTGGACTTGTATACTCTGGAATACAAGTATCTTGTATAATCTGGAATCTCATAGGTTTCAATAAGATCTCCTCAATAAGATGAGAGGGTATCTTATTGAAACATCTACGTTTTTATGGGTTTGGACACGCTGGAGGCAGGAAACATGTTTCGGATGTTAGAGGAGTCCAGACCCAGTGGCCACAGTTTAAGAATAAGTGATAAGCCATTCAGAACGGATATGAAGAAACACTTTTTCACACAGAGAGTTGTGAGTCTGTGGATTTATCAGCCTCGGAGGGCAGTGGAGGCCGTTTCTCTGGATACTTTCAAGAGAGAGCTAGATAGGGCTCTTAAATTTAGCGGAGTCAGGGGAAATGTGGAGAAGACAGGAACGGGGTACTGATTATGGATGATCAGGCATGATCACATTGAATGGCGGTATTTGCTCGAAGGGCCGAATGGCTTACTGCTGCACCTATTGTATGTTGTCTATTGTCTCTCTCCAGCTGGAACTTCGCTGGTTTGACGTTAACAGGAACAATGGATGAAGCCAGGTATGTATTTTTGAAACGTGTTCTTTACCATTCTATCAAACAATGAGAATGTAAACAGTATTTCTTTGAGAATGTAATATTTATGGGAGTCTCTAAACTAAATAGAAATTGTTTCTCTTTTGCTCTGTTCCTCTCCTTTTATCTCTCCCTCTCCACCTCTCTCCTACTCCGGCTTATTTCCTCTTCTTTCACATTCCTCCCACATTCTCTGCTCTCTCCCTCTCATCTTTCATATCTTCTCTTCCTTTCTCTGAACACTCTGCAACTCTCGCCCTCCCATTCCCTATATCTTCTTTCCTCCTGCTCTTAAATCAAGTCTCGCTCTCCTCACCCATGTCCCTTCTAATTTCCAGCAAAATGCTGTCGCGTATTTAATATATACTAGACCAAGTAGGACCCGTCGGGTACCGTGCCCTCAACGCGCGGTTGCGAGGGGTGGGGGGGGGTTTGCGCGCTGCGGCGTCACACACACGCACGAACCACCCCTCCCACACACATCAACTCTCTTGTTATTATAATAATAGTATAATTCATATTAATGAATATTTAATTAAGTGAGAGACAGAAGGAACTGCAGATGCTGGTTTACCAAAAGAGACACAATATTTTGGAAGTCAGTGGGTCAGACATCATCTATGGAAGTCATTGATAAGTGACATGTTGGATCAAGACCCTTCTTCAGATTTATTTAGTTAGTTAGATTCAATCCCACATATGTTTTAGAGTGATTTGAACACCAGTCACCGGTTCCCTGCACCATCAGCACACAGTTTACTGATTAGGAACATTGACCTGTGGAGTATATCTGAGAATTCCAATTTGGAAAATATCCAATGTTGAAATGTTGTAGTAAATTAGTAGCTTTGGCAGAAAGTGAACATGGGGCACTTGGAATCCTCAGCGTCAATGTTGGATGGTGCTGCAAGGTTTGTAGTATATGAGATTAGTTCCCCATCTGCTTGCTTCCATTGACATTCTGGAACCTGGTCTATGCTGCTCTTCAAGCTGGTTTTCCATTGTTTGTTTTTTTAATTATGACACATCCAAATTGAAGTATGCAGACTGTTCATCTAAATATATTAAACTTGGGAGCTTTGTCTAACAGCAGTCATGTTCTGGGAACTTTACAAATGTAGTGTTGATGTGAAATGTATTATAATTCAGCAGGTCAATGAATTGATTGCCCTTCCCATTCCAAAACTGACCCTTTTTGTTCCGGGCCTGCTCCACTATCAGTATGAGGCCAAACGCAAATTAGAGGAACAGCACATTTGATTTCTCTTGGCTAGCTTACAACCCACTATTTGAACATTGATGTATTTACTTTCAAGTAACGCTTTCATTCGTTCCTTTTCCCCCATCCCCGCCCTATCAATTCACGCATAGCCCCCAATTGCGCAGACTTGGCAGTGAGGGGGGGGTAGAGAGGGAGGGGGACGGGGTAAAGAGGGAAAAGGTGAGGTGGGTAGAGCAGGAGGATAGAGGGAGGGTGATAGAGAGGGAGAGGGGCAGAGAGGGAGGGGGTAGAGAGGGAGAGGGTGAGGGGATAGAGGGGAAGAGGGAGGGGGTAGAGTGGGACAGAGACGTGGGGGTGGTGGAGAGGGAGGGGCAGCGATGGAGAGGGACGTGAGGGGATAGAGAGGGAGAGGGGCAGAGAGTGAAGGTTTAGGGAGAGCGAAGTAGTGACGGTGGAGGGAGGGGATAGAGAGCGGGAGGGAGTGTAGAGAGGGAGGGGTAGAGAGGGGAGGGAAGATAGAGTTTGAGGGGCGTGAGAGGTAGAGTCGGAACAGCTTTCCCTACCTCCTCCTCTCCATCAATCCCCCACACTCCCTGCTGAACTCCCCAGGATTCTTTTCCTCTCCTCCTTTCCCCCAATCCCTCCCTAACCCCTTCGAGCGGACCCGATGGAGTTGGACTGAGCGGGTCCGTGCCGAGCCGGGGTTACTGGAGGGGGGGGTTTGGTAGGGGAGGGGGGCGTCCGGGGCCGAGTGCGTTCCAGCGGAGCCGAGCGGGGCCGAGCGTGCGGGGCAGAACGGATCCGAGCGTGCTGGGCCGGATGTGTCCGAGCAGTCTAATTTAAGAGTAAATTCGCGAAGTAATAATTAAAATGCAACTGGTATTAAACCCAAGTGTTTTTAAATAAATGTGATTCAATGCAATTGTCCAACAGTTTTTAAATGAATGTGATTCATTGCAATAGCGAAGTATTTTAATAATTGAACTCTTGTAAAATTAAACTTAATCAATGTAGTCAAAAACGCTGGAGAAACTCAGCGGGTGAAGGGCCTGTCCCAATCGGCCGTCATTTCCACGTAATTTACGCGACATCATTTACGCGTCACGACGCACGACGCGCGAGTCGTGACACGCTCGTGATGCGTCGCAGGATTTTGTGATATACAAAATCTTCGCGCGCCATCTGCGTGACGCGCAAATGACGGCCAAGTGGGACAGGCCCTTGAGGCCGCATCTATGTAGCGAATGAATAGGCGATGTTTCGGGTCGAGACCCTTCTTCAGTAATTGTGTAATCGTGAAGTATTTTTTAAAATCTGAACTAATTTTTAATAAATGTCATTCAATGCAACAGCGAAGTATTTTTTGTTTGTTTAAGTTACCCTTCGAATGGTGAAGTTGAATTGTAGACTTGCATTTTTTTTATTTAAAATGTCGTTGGAGGGCTTGAGTGCCCCTCCCGCTCGGAGTGTCCCGTCATGCCTTGGAGGTTGATGCTGACGTCAGTCGGAACAATAAAATAATCTTCTAGAACTGCCCACACTGTGGAATTCGGTGCAGTTGACTGCTTCCTTGTCACATCCAACTTGTCCACTTCAGCTGATAAAAATGGACGTAAATATACCCGTTAGGCTTTCCAGTCTGGGAGGCATCGTTAAAGAGATGATATTGGTTTTCTTTCTGAGACGCCTCTGGCCAACATATTACCCGTTAGATTGCTGCACAGATAATGCGAATTGAAACAGTCACTTCCCCACGATAGATGATCAACGACCAAGGGGGGAGAGGTTGCCATGGGTGAACGAGAGGGCAGAGTTGAGGTTTTCTTTAAAGCATCCATAAACGTAGGACCAGAGGGCACCGTCTCAGAATAAAGGGACTAACCTTTGAATGGAGATGGCGAGGATTTCTTTAGCCTGACGGTGGTGAATTTGTGGAATGCATTGTTACAGACGGCGGTGGAGGTCGAGTCATTGGATATATTTGAAGCGGAGACATATAAGATCCTGAATAGTAAGGGCGTCAAATGTAACGGGAAGAAGGCAGAAGAATGGGTTTGAGGGGGAACCGTAGATCGGCCATGATCGAATGGCGGAGCAGACGCGATGGGTCGTATAGCCTGACTCTGCTCCTGTGACTTATGAACGTTTGAGCTTCGTAAATGGCGGAGCAGATGTGACGCCTTGAATCTATCCTGATACTTCTCGAACATATGATCGCATATTTCGTTCGTGGGGTATTAAATGTAGGCTGCGTTCCGGAGTACCAGCGAATATCCTCAATGAAGATCCGTCAAAATACTTTCTAATCATGCGCTCAACATCGTTTATCCATTCCCTTTGTCAGAAATATAAAGTACATAGTCCAATACAGCACAGGAACAGCTAATATCATCAAAACCTGACAGCAGAAGTCGTTCATCGTCTCATTCAAGGTTTCAAGGTCAGTATATTGTCACATGTATCAATTAAGGTAGAGTGAAATTTGAATTACCATGCAACCATACTAAAACAAACAACAGGACGCTCAACTACATAAAAACGTACATAAATACCCACCTCAGCGTCACAAAAAGAGATATAGTTCTGCACAGAAATGCGCACACAAACGCAGACTCTCTCTCCCCCTTTCCCTCAGACACACACACGTTCATATATAAACACTCGCCACCCACCCAAACCCACACACCCCCCACACACAAACACGCACACACATGCATACACAAAGGCTCCCTCACACAGCACAAACACACGAACGCTCACACACGTATGCACAGAAACGCTCACACACACACGCAAACACAGGCTCAAACATGCACACGCATGTGCACACACACAAACACACACACATACACACATACACACGCACTCATACACACACAGCAAAATACTCACGCACACACCAACACACACACACACGAACACACACACACACGCACACACACACACACACGCACGCACGCACGCACTCACGCGCACGTACGCACGCACACACAGTCTGATAAAGTCTGAAGAAGGGTTTCGATCCGAAACGTTGCCTATTTCTTTGGCTCAATAGTTGCTGCCTCACCAGCTCAGTTTCTATAGCATGTTTGTCTACGTCGAATGAATTAATTTTGCTCAGTATCGTATGTTGTCAATTTCCTGACTAAATTCTAGTGAGGGAGGGCTGCATCAAGCCAGTACTTACCTATTTTCTGTGCGAAAGCCTTGTTGATTATATTTCTACAACTGGTAGGCAAGTCATTTCTTGACCCTGACCTCTTACTCCGCACAGGTGACTGCACAAAAGAAGATGTGTGTTTGTGTTCCCAGAGGTCGATCAGCCATCTGACATTTAATATCAGAGAGTCCATTCCACATCCTAAATGGCCAATCCGTTCCATGTTGGCAGATGCGTTATTTAGGTGTACAGAACAACTCAGTATCCTGCACCTGCCTTCTCTCCATACCCCCTGATCCCTTTAGCCACAAGGGCCACATCTAACTCCCTCTTAAATATATCCAATGAACTGGCCTCAACTACCTTCTGCGGCAGAGAATACCACAGATCCACCACTCTGTGTGAAAAATGATTTTCTCATCTCGGTCCTAAAAGACATCCCCTTTATCCTTAAACTGTGACCCTTTGTTCTGGACTTCCCCAACATCGGGAACAATCTTCCTGCATCTAGCCGGTCCATCCCCTTAAGAATCTTGTAATTTTCTATAAGATCCCCCCTCAATCTTCTAAATTCTAGAGAGTACAAGCCGAGACTATCCACTCTTTCTTCATATGAAAGTCCTTCCATCCCAGGAATCAGTCTGGTGAACATTCTCCGTGCTCCCTCTATGGCATGAATGTCTTTCCTCAGATTTGGTTACCAAACCTGTACGCAATAGTCCAGGTGTGGCCTCACAAAGACCCTGTACGACTTCCGGTGGCGCCATGTCGGACTGAACAGGCGTAGCATTTTAGCTCCGTGCCCGTAATCGGCGAATTTTCGCTTCAAAATTGATTTGGAAGTCGGGACCGTGTGTAAAAACTTACCGGAGCTTCTTGTCGCGGTGCTGATGACGTCATCAGAAATCGCCGCGAAAATAACGGAGGTTTAAGCTATTTTTAAATGAAAAGAACGACTCCCTGTCAGAGCCCTCAGAGATCTGTCTCCAAGCAACTTCTGAAAAAACAGTCACCACCTGAAAAAATTCAAGAACCTGAAGAAGTAACTGCTGAACTTCAGGAACTTGAAGAAGTAACTGCTGAACTAGCCCTGAAAATGACTACAGGATCAAAGGCTGAAATGGCTGAAAAAGTTTTAAAGGACAAAGAGATGGAGGAAATTAAGACATCGGTGAGTGACTTAAAAAATGAACCTTTGGCATGTAATAAAAGTATGATGGAGAGCATGATGAAGAACATGAACATTGGGAATCAGAAAGTAATTGATTCAATCGGTAATATAAATAAACGAATAGACGATGTTCATTGTGAATTATCTTTGAAAATTGATAAGGTGGAAAAAGACTGTACTAGTAAGTTGGATGTGGTCCACCAAACTGTTACAACATGTTGTACTACCATGAAAGATATGGAAATAGCAATGTTACAAATGCCTGAAGAAATGCAGAAAATCAAGAAGAATTATGAAGAGGTCAGCTGGCTAAAACGTCTGATGAATGCCTTGATTTGGAAGCAAGGTCAAGACGGCAGAATTTAAGAATAGTTGGAGTGACAGAAGGAGAGGAGGGGAATGATCCCCGAGAGTATACTGCCAACTTACTTAAAAATATACTCGACCTGACAACTAAACCGAAAATAGAAGTGACACACCGGGTGAAACGACCAAAATCAAGGGCACAAACAAAAGGAGCTCCCCCACGACTGATCATTGTGAAATTTCGGGACATTTCAGCTTTGGAAGAGGACATGAGAAAAATACAATATGGAAAGATTATGAAGTTTGGGACGGACACTATCAGACTTTTTAGAGACTATCCTTATGAAATTGATTAAAAAAAACGAGAAGCGTTTAAAAATACACAACATATCTTGAAAGGACACAGGGACATCAGATGTTGAATAATTTATCCAGCTAAGATGATCATTACATAATGGTACCGAACGCAAATTTACTGATCCAGAAGCTGCTTACAAATACGCTCAAGACATCGTAAAAGGAATAGAGGCTTAAGTAAAACATCACATCCTCAAGACAAGGTTTTTATTCTACAGACAACGGCTGAGGGAAGGTTGATAGAAATAACATTTTAAATTTTTAAAAAAAGGATTAAGGTGGCGCAGCTTCTCCGTGTGCGGCTGTCTAGACTCTCTTATCTCCTCAAGGACAAATTCGGCTTCAACATGAGCGAAAGATGGAATAACAAGGGCGTGGCTGAATGAGCAACCTAACGAAGAAGGATGGAAAAAAAATTCATGAATGAAAAACTGTTAAAATTTTATCCCTACACTAATTCCATACTAACACAAAACCTACTAAACTAATATAGTAATAGTAATTAAAGTTATTGAAATTAACACACTAACAGTAATAGTAATTGATTTTAAATTGAATTGTTTAATTGATAAAATGTAATAATTCATTATAAGGATTGACCCCCCCCCCCCCGAGTAGGGGAGGAGGGGGGCTAAATATAAGTAAATAGATTTATAACAGACTAACAAATTAATTTAGAAATTATGATAAACTGTAGTCCGAATTTTGTGTGGAAGGAGGTGAGGAGATTCAGAATCGTGGCAAATAGCCAGGTGCCTGAATCGGGTTAACCCCTTCCATCCAAAGGCAGATTAGTATGGAAGGGGAAGAAAATGTAATAATTGTTAACATAAGTAAATGGTAGATAAGTTTGGAGATTAGAGAAGATTTATTTAGATATAAAGTATGGTAGATACGGTAAGGCTGACACATGAAATTCACTTTGAATGGGTCCCAACTCCATTTTGTAAGATTATTCAAGGGGACGGAGCTAAATGTAGATTAACAACTACGGAAGTCATTAAGTGTGTAACTACCACCATTAGGTGGATAATTGGCCACAGTGTCACAATAATGTACACTTTTTTGTTTCTTTACTTAAGGACAATTTTGAGAGGGATGTAATAACTGAAATTAATATTGAAAATGCTCGCCCAACAGACAGAGACCTAAGGTATTGCTTGCACCACATGTTTAAAAGGTATTAAATAATTCAAAATGCAAGACGATAAACAAAAGAAATTTGGAGGAATCACATTCTGCAGTTGGAATATTAGGGGTGCTAATGAACCAATTAAAAGGGGTAAGATTTTTGCACAATTGAAGTCACTCAATACGGACATAATATTCCTACAAGAAACTCACTTGAAACTGCAAGCTCAAGCCAGCTTGAAGGCAAACTGGATAGGCCAAACATACCAATCTTCATATATTTCCAAAGCTAGAGGCACAGCAATCATTATTCGAAAAGGTATACCATTTAAATCGAAGAATATCATGACAGATAAGGAAGGGAGATACCTTATAGGTACCGGAGAGATTCATGCTACCCCAATTACCTTGGTAAATATTTATGGCCTAATTTTTATAATCCTCAATTTTTTAATAACATTCTGAATATAATTACAGTTCAATTTATCAAAATGTGATAATTTGGGAGATTTAAACTGTGTTTTAGATCCATATTTGGATACATCTTCACAACAGAGTAGGGGCAACACAAAATCTAAAACCAGGGAAATCTTAACTACTTACATAAAAAATACAAATATAACAGATGTTTGGAGGATCGCTAACCCTGTCGGAAGGGAATACTCGTTTTATTCAATGGTACACAAAACTTATTCACGTATCGACTATTTCTCAGTGGATACAAAACTAATTCCCTATACAATGAATCCAAAATATCATAATAGTATAATTTCTGACCACTCCCCGTTAACTTTTTTTTAAAAATTAGGAATGCCTTCTAATAAATCGTTTTGGAGGTTTAATCCTCAAATCTTAAATGACCCACAATTGGAAATATATTAAAAACAACAGATGGAACGTTTTTAAAATAATAATGACACCCCAGATACCTCACCAGTTCTACTATGGGAATCATTCAAAGCAGTTATTAGAGGATCTATAATCTCATACCAAGCTTTTTTAAATAAAAGGAATAAGAAAGAACAAAGGCAGTTAGAAGAACGAATTAGAGAATTGGAATTAGATAATGCTAAAGAGAAAATATTTCGGAATATATATTGGGATCGCTTGAAACAAATATATTAATTGTGATAAGAAAGTCATTTTTATAGCGTTAATTCTACCTATCAATGAGAGTGGGAGCGTTTTCCAAAATGTAATCATAACATTCAATTTATTTAATAGTGGCATAAAATGGCGCTAAATAATGATTTGTGCCTTCTCGTAATTTGAATACCTAAATACTTGAATGTTTCTGTTGCAATTTTGAAAGGGAATTTTAATAAGTGTCTCGCATCCTGTGGTTTTAAAGACATGATTGTGCTTGTATTCCAGTTTATTCTATATCCTGAAAAAGAACCAAATTCCTCAATTAGTGTTAATAAGGTGGGAATACTCGTTTGTGTATTAGTAATATATAAAAGAATATCATCAGCATATAATGAAATTTTATTCTTTGAGTCCTTGGTATTATATCCGTGAATATTCGGATGATTTCTAATCCTTTCAGCCAGCGGTTCTATCATAAGGGCAAATAGCAATGGCGATAAGGCACAACCCTGCCTATTACCCCTTGATAAATAAAATTTTCAAGATAACATATTGTTAGTTAATATTCTTGCCGTAGGTTTATCATAAAGTAGTTTAACCGATCTAATAAAATTCTCTGCCGTATTAAATTTTTCGAGTACCTTATATAAATACTGCCATTCTACCTGATCAAATGCCTTCTCTGCATCCAGCATAACGACTGAAATATCTTCAATGTCCTCTTTGTGAGAGTACATTATATTGAAAAGCCTTCTCAGGTTATTAAATGATTGTCTTTTAGGTATATATCCCGTTTGATCCGGGTTTACCAATTTATTAATATAATTATTCAGTCTTCTTGCTAGAATCTTTGCTAAAATTTTCTGATCCGTATTTAAAAGTGATATAGCTCTGTTAGAACCCGGTTCATCTAAATCTTTATCTTTTTGGGGTATAAGCGTTATTGTTGATTCTGCTAAAGTTTCTGGTAGTTTATTTTCGGTATAAGCCTGCGTGTATAAGTTGAGTAATCTTGGTACAAGTGACTCCTGAAAGCGTTTATAAAATTAATTACTAAAACCATCTGGTCCTGGGGTCTTCCCAATTTTCAATGAGTTTATTATTTGTTTTATATCTTCACTAGTAATCCGTGCTCCTAATTCCTCTTGCTCTAAACTATCCAATTTAGGGAGGTTGCAAATATCTAAACAATTTGTAATTTTACTATCATCTGTATTTATTTTAGTTGTGTATAAATTATGATAAAAATTGGGCAAACCTTTTATTAATATCCTTTGGTAATGTTAGAAGCACACCCTTATCAGATTTAATTTTAGTGATAGTATTTTCCTGTTCTTGTTGCTTCAGTTGCCTCGCTAATAATTTATGTGGCTTATCCCCAAATTCGAAGTGTGCCTGTTTTGTAATTTGGAATAGTCTTATTACTCTACCCGATAATATTCTATTGAGTTTATATTTCAATAAGGTTATCTTATTATGTTTATCTATAGTTGGGTCACTTGCATTGTCCAGTTCTAGTAATTTTATTTCCTGTTCTATCCTCTGAAGTTCTCTTTTATTTTCTTTATTTTGATAACTTTGATATTAGATTATAACACCGCGAATGTATGCCTTAAAGGTTTCCCATAATAGCGATACAGAAATACCCGGCGTATCATTTGTCTCGAAAAAAAATTGTGTTTGTTCTTTTATATACTCATAACCCTGCGGGTTATTTAATATTTGTGCGTTGAATTTCCAAAAAGATTTTATACCCGGCATTCCCTCGATTTTAAGTATAAAAGTCAGTGGTGAATGATCGGAAATAATACTATTATGATATGATGGTTTAATTGTATACGGGATTAATTTTGTATCCACTAAGAAATAGTCAATTCTTGAATAAGTTTTATGAGGCGACGAGTAAAACGAATATTCCCTTCCAATTGGGTTTGCTATTCTCCAAACGTCAGTTATGTTATTATTTTTTATATGTATTTAAAAATTCACAGGTCTTGGTTTTAACTAGACGCTTCCCTGCCTTTATTGATTTATCTAAGTATGGGTCTATAACACAATTAAAATCTCCCCCATTATAATATTTTGATAATTATGCTCTGCAATTATATCTAGTATTTTCTTAAAACATTGGGGATTATCAAAATTAGGCGCATAAATATTTATCATAGTTAATGGTGTATTGTAAATTTCTCCCGTGACTATAACGTATCTTCCCTCTTTATCAGATATAGATTTCTTTAATTTAAAAGGTATACCTTTCCGAATTATAATGACCGTGCCTCTTGCTTTAGAAGTGAATGAGGAGTAGTAGGTTTGACCTATCCAGTTTGCCCTTAATCTGATCTGCGTTTGTTGTTTCAAATGCGTTTCTTGTAGGAAAGCAATATCAATGTTTAATGATTTTAATTGTGCCAGAATTTTACCCCTCTTAATTGGCTCATTCGCACCTCTAATGTTCCAACTACAAAAAGTGAGACCTCCGGTGTTTATTCGACTATTATCTTGCATTGGCTATTATTACCAGAATGTATAATTCATGTGATTCAGCCAAGTACCTCGAAATCCAGAGTCCAGGGTTGTCCTTCATAATTTCTGCACTAGTTTTACATCTCCTGACACTATTAAACATAATTAAGGGAAAAAGAAAAACATAAAATGAAGTGTTCATAAAGATTGTTAAATCATACAACGCATAATAGTGAATAAACAAAAAAAGTGAATGTATGTTATCAAAAAAGCGATATCTTACAAAAAAGCCACCTATGGTGGCTAAGATTTGTTTTAAATTGACCTCCGTCGATGGAATTATGCACTGGGCTTTGTCCCCCTAGTGAATTATCATCCAACAATAGTTGGTTTCCTCCACTTATAACCAAAATTATCGTGTCAGGTCGATTAATAGCCAAAACATTTAAAATAAAATAGAAGAAAAGCTGGAAAATTACAATAAAATAAAATAGAAATATTATCGTCATTAATCAGACTTTTCATTAGCCTGTATGTTAGTTGATTCGTAATTAGTATTTAGAATATCTGTCTAACCTCCCCCATCCTTCCTACTATATAGTTAGTCATGTTAGTATAATACATTAAACCTTTAGGGTTAATTGAGTTTATTGCGTATATATAATTAATTAGTTAGTTAGTTATATGCTGTATATCTAAATAATAGATCATATAGTACTAAGACAAAGGCAGACCAACAACACTGTTATAAATTCAAAAAAGAACAGTCAATAAAACTCAGGGCTGAAAAACTTGGCGCAGAGCCTGCGACCTTGAACATTCCATCTGTTGAGCCTCAGTTTTTCAATTCAAGATAAAGTTAGGACTCTGTTATTAAAAAACACATTCTGGCCAAATAAGTATGTCTAAAAACCGTCTAAACAAAGTAAAAAACAAGTTCAGCCGGCGTAGTGACTCGTTATTCTTTTCCTTGAATTTTATTTAAAATCTCCTGGGCATATTTGCAAGCTGAATCCGGATCCGCGAATGAACGTTGCTTAGCCTTGTACGAGATTAACATTTTAGCAGGATAGATAACACCGTAACTAACTTCAGAATGTCCTTGTAAGATACTGCTTGCACTTTTAAACTGGCGTCTTTTTGCCAGTATTTCCCGAGGGTAGTCTCTGTAAAATCTAACTATATTATCTGCGAATGTAAGATTTTCTCCATAAGATATCTTCTTCAATAAATTTTCCAAAGTCGAAATGTATAAGAACTTTACGATAATTTGACGTGGTGGAGCATTCGCTCCTCTTTGGAAGCGACCAACACGATGAGCCACATCTATCTTTGGTTTTTCTGGCAGCTTGAAAACATCTTTAAGTAAATTAGTGATAAAATCACCCATTTCAGAGCCGTGCTCTGCCCCCTCTTTAACTCCTATTATTCTCAAATTCTGCCTCCTTGACCTGGCTTCCAAATCTTGACATTTCTCATTCAATTTATTCGTCAGCTCCCAATTCGCGTCGTGTTCTTTTTTCAAACCTGTTATTTCCTGGCCCATCTGCTCCATTTCACCCTCCATCTCTTCCATCATTTTTTCCGTCTTTGTTAATTGCTTCAGCAGGGAGTCATGTTTATTGTTATAATCTCTCTGCATTCTTTCCAATTCCTTAGCAGTCCTCGACTCCAAATCTTTGAACTGCTGGTTCAGGGATACGTAAAGTTCCTTTAATTCTCCACAGCTAGTGTCAATTTTCTTAGAGAGATTATCCTCCATTGAAGAAAAATTGTTCTGCATTGAAGAATTCATTTTAGCAAATTGCTTCTGAAGATCTTTAGTGATGTCTTTAGTAATATTAACTCTTACCGATTCTTCCCAGCTTTTCATTTCTTTCTCCCTTTCTTTTAACTCTTTTGTTTCAGCTCTTGCAGCCATTTCGACTGTTGGTTGTTGAGATTCCAGCTCCTCTTCCAAACTTTCAAAAGTAGATTCAGGAGTGGTTTCAAGCTCATCCAGAGCTTTTTGGAGCTGGATCTGGAGACTGATTGTAGTCTTCTTGGGTCCTCTCTGACCTCTTCCCTTTTGCATCCGATTTTTACCGGTAAAATCGTTTTAAATCCCGATTCCACCGGCACCGTCTGATGACATCAATATCCACGAGGTTCAGCAATCCCGGTAAGAGTTTTTAAATCGATCCTGGCGTAGGAACCGAGTTTATACACGATTTGTCGGGAGCAGAGCTCTGTGCAGCTGTCTTACTGCTTCATAGCAGCCACCGGAAGTCTAGATTCTAATATCGCTAATTTTATATGGGATTATAGAGCACACAGAATTCAACGAAAGCATTTGTGTAAACCTAAAGAAGCTGGGGGTTTATCACTACCTAACTTTACGTATTACTACTGGGCAGTGCATATTAAGAACATAATGTACTGGTTGGATAGTTCAACTCACCAGTCGGAGTGGATAAGAATGGAAAAAGAGGAGTGTTTCCCGTACGATATAGGAACGATCTTGTTCTCACCAATAAAAGTGAATAGTATAATATATAAGAAGAACCCAATTATTCACAATACAATAAGAATTTGGAAACAAATAAAATTATCCTTGAAATTAAATAATCTATCAGTATTAACCCCAATTCTGAATAATCCTGCATTCAAACCATCTCTTATCGACAAAACATATTAACAATGGGATAGATTGGGGATTGGGAAAGTAGGAGATATGTATGAACTGGGCAAATTGTTATCATTTCAACAATTAAAATTAAAATTTAAACTGAATGATAATCAATATTTTAAATATATACAGATATGTGACTTTATGAAGAAATATATACATAGATCTCAAACTATATTTTTAGACCCTTTAGAAGAAGCAATGAATATTAAGGCTGATTCAGAAAAACTAATATCATATTTTTATAATAGTATATTAAATAGAGAATTACCCTCAACAGAGGCACTAAGAGAAGATTGGGAACATGAACTAATGATAAAGATCCCGAAAGATAGATGGGAAAAGTATCTGATGAATACACATACTTGTTCCATTAATGCAAGACATAATTTAATTCAATTTAAATTATTACATAGATTATATTATTCAAAAACGAGGTTGAATAAATTTTACCCAAAGGTCTCTCCCAAATGCGATAAATGTTTGTTTCAAAATGCCAATATAACACATTCATTTGTAGGATGTACAAAGTTGAATACGTTTTGGAGCGATATATTTGATATATTTACAAAGCTCTTCAAGTCAAGAATAGAATCTAATATGGAATGGATTATATTTGGAATAATATTGGAAGATATCAATTTAAACAAAGACAAGACCAAAACGTATTCTTTAATTATGGGTTAATAATTGGAATGAAATTGATACTTAAATTTTGGAAAAATACAGCTATACCAACTATTAAAATGTGGATTAGGAATATGACGGACATAGCACACCTTGAAGAAATGAGACTCCGCCTAATAGATAAATATGACCAATTCTTAAGGAGTTGGTCACCTTTCATCGACTTTTGGAATCTTGTGATGCAGCAGTACCGTAAAGATTACTGATTTCAGGTCAGGTCGTGGATAGATTTACATCTCCAAACAAAGATTTGAAAATTTCCTTTTTAAGGGTCTTTTTCTACTATTTCTACTTTTTATTTTTCCTCTTTCTTTTCTCTATTTTTTTTCTTTCTTTTTTTTTTTTACCTCATTTTCAAAAACATAAAACTAGAGGTTGTACATAGAATGCATTACGTTATGACATAGTTGGCACCTAAAATTAGGTGCCACTGTATTGTTTTGTATTGTATTAACTTCTAATAAAATAAACAACAAAAAAACAAAAAAGATAATGCTAAAGAGCCTACTATAGACAAATATAATAAAATAACAATAATGAAATTTAAATTAAACAAAATATTATCAGCAAATGTTATTAGATTATTTCAAATCACAAAACAGGAAAATTTTGAATTTGGGGATAAACCATACAAGCTTCTGGCTCGACAACTGAAAAAACGGGAAAAGGACCACACGATTTTAAAGATTAAATCAGACAAAGGGGAATTGTTAACACTACCTAAGGATATTAATAAAAGATTCGCTCAATTTTATCAACATTTATATACATCTAAAGCGGTAGCAGATAGTACCAACGTTAGAGAGTTCCTGCATAATTGCAATCTCCCAAAACTCAATGTGAGTGAACAAGAGGAATTAGGTGCACAAGTCTCAACTAAGGAAATAGAAGAAACAATAAATACATTAAAGAATGGAAAAAATCCAGGACCAGATGGTTTTAGTAATGAATTTTATAAAAGATTTTACGAGATAATTACACCACGACTACATAAAATGTATATATATGCTTTTAAAGAACATACACTTCCAGAAACATTGGCGGAGTCAACGATGGCACATACCTAAAAAAAGGTAAAGATTTAGAAGATCCGGGTTCTTATAGAGCTATTGCGCTGTTAAATACAGATGAAAAAATATTAGCGAAAACATTAGCTAGAAGGCTAAGTAACTATGTCAGTAAATTAATAAATCCGGATCAAACAGGGTTTATACCCAAGAGATATTCAAGTAATAACCTGAGACGTCTGTTTAATATAATGCACTCACATAAAACCGAAGAGCAAGACCTATCAATTATTTCATGGACGCAGAAAAAGCATTTGATCAAGTGGAATGGGATTATATGGTTAAAGTATTGCAAAAATTTCAAGTGGGAGAGAATTTTATCGCTGGGTAAAATTATTATATGATAGGCCTACGGCCAGAATATTAACTAATAATATTTTGTCGTCGAAATTTCAGTTATCAAGGGGAAATAGACAGGGGTGTTCATTATCACCTCTGCTATTTGCTCTTGTAATAGAACCGTCAGCGGAAAGTATTAGGATACATCCGAATATTCATGGGTACAATGCAAAATCATCAAATAATAAGATATCTTTATATGCAGATGATGTACTACTATATATTACAAAATCACAAACTAGCATACCAAATATATTAAATTTAATTGAGGAATTTGGATCGTTTTCAGGATATAGAATAAATTGGAATAAAAGTGAAATTATGACGATTAAACCTCAAGAATCGACACGCATGTTAAAATTCCCTTTTAAAATCGCTTCAGAAAAATTTAAAAATTTGGGAATTGAAATTACTAGAAAATATAAATCTCTATTTAATGCAAACTATATGCCTTTACTCAATAAAGTAAACACACTGATTAAATTCTGGAAAACCCTCCCGATGTCTCTTATAGGCCGAATAAATGCTATAAAAATTAACTTTTTACCACAAATGTTATATCTATTCCAGTCAATACCGATATACTTACCCAACATTTTTTTTTAAAAATTGGATGCTGATATTACAAATTTTATATGGGACTATAAATCCCACAGAATCCAAAGAAAACATTTGTGTAAACCTAAGCAATTTGGTGGATTATCACTCCCCAATTTTTTATATTATTATTAGGCCACAAATGTCAAAAATATTATTCACCTGTTCGACAATTCGGCCCAGCAGGTGGATTGGATAGTAATGGAGAGAGAGGACTGTTCCCCTTTTAACATAGGAGCGATCCTTCTCTCACCAACAAAAAAAAAGAATAGAATATATAGTAAAAATCCAATTATTCATAGCACAATTAGAATTTGGAAACAAATAAAATTAACGTTAAAATTAAGAAATATATCACTTCTTTCACCTATAATGAATAACCCTTCGTTTAAACCTTTTATGATGGATAGAACTTTTGTAACTTGGGAAAGAGTAGGAATTAAAACGTTTGGAGTTATGTATGATAATGGAAGTTTTTTAACATTTCACCAATTACAACTTAAATATAACTTGAATAGTAATCAATATTTCAAATATTTTCAACTACGTGACTATTTGAAAAAGTATACACGAGAATATCAAAATATGTCTCCTGACCTATTAGATGGGATAATGAATATAAAAGCGGAATCAGCTAATTCAATATCATACCTATATAATTCCATTTTAAATATAGAAATTCCATCATCGGACGGGATTAGAAGAGAATGGGAACAGGAACTAGCTATAAAAATCTCGAAAGAGAGTTTGGATAAACATCTATTATATGTGCATAAATGTTCGATTAACGTAAAACATACTCTGATTCAATTTAAAATTGTACATAGATTATATTATTCAAAAGCTAAATTAAGTAAATTTTATCCAAATACCTCTGCTAAATGTGATAAATGCCTAGTCTAAGAATCAATTATAGCACATTCTTTTGTTTTTTGTATAAAAATTCAAAAATTTTGGAATGACATTTTTGAGATTTTCACGAAATTATTTAAAATAAAACTGAAACCGAATTCAGAACTGATTATTTTTGGAACAATAGAAGCAAGTTTGGAGCTGACTGCGTTTCAAAGGAGTTTTCTAAGTTATGGCTTAATAACGGCAAAATAACTGATACTGAAATTTTGGAAAAATGCTCCTACGCCAACAATAAAAATGTGGACTAATATGTCGGAATTGTTACATCTAGAAGATATGAGATTCCTCCTAGCAGGTAAACAAGTCCAATTCCAAAATATTTGGTCTCCATATATCGACTTATTACAAACATAGAGTGCAACAAAATGATGATAATAAATGGTTTTAGGACCTGGCGAGGGGTGAGTAAAGATAAGAAGTAGGTACATCCCTTTCATATTGTCCTATCTTATTTTCTTTTTTCTCTTTTTTTCTTTTCTTCTTTAACGACTTCTTGTGGTTTAGGTTCACATGTGTGTTCCTGGACCACTTTTTCACTCACTCACTGACTGTCTTTGCTAGCTCTTTCTATCCTTTTTTTTCTATTTGTTGAAAAACAGAAGTGGTACAAGAACTGTATAAATTTACGTTATTGCAGATTACTGTAATGTAAAATACTTCTAATAAAAAAAATAATAAAAATAAAAATAAAAAAGACCCTGTACAACTGCAGTAGTACCTCCCTGCTCTTATACTCAAATCCTTTTGCTATAAATGCTAACATACCATTCGCTTTCTTCACTGCCTGCTGCACCTGCATGCCTACTTTCAATGACTGGTGTACCATGACAGCCAGATCTCGTTGCATCTCCCCTTTTCCTAATCGGCCACCATTCGGGTAATAGTCTACTTTCCGGTTTTTGCCACCAAAGTGGATAACCTCACATGTATCCACATTATACTGCATCTGCCATGCATTTTCCCACTCACCCAACCTATCCAAGTCACCTTGCAGCCTCCTAGTATCCTCCTCACAGCTAACACTGCCCCCCAGCTTCGTGTAATCAGCAAACTTGGAGATGTTGCATTCAATTCCCACATACAGATCATTAATATATATTGTAAATAGCTGGGGTCCCAGCACTGAGCCTTGCGGTGCCCCACTAGTCTCTGCCTGCCATTCTGAAAAGGACCCGTTTACTCCTACACTTTGCTTCCTGTCTGCCAGCCAGTTCTCTACCCACATCAATACTGAACCCCCAATACCGTGTGCTTTAGGTTTGCATACTAATCTCTTATGTGGGACCTTGTCGAAACCCTTCTGAAATTCCAGATATAACACATCCACTGGTTCTCCCTTATCCACTCTACTAGTTACATCCTCGAAAAATTCTATAAGATTCGTCAGACATGATTTACCTTTCAGAAATTCATGCTGACTTTGTCCAATGATTTCACCACTTTCCAAATGTGCTGCTATCCCATCTTTAATAACTGACTCTAGCATTTTCCCCACTATCGATGTTGGACTAACTGGTCTGTAATTCCCCGTTTTCTATCTCCCTCCCTTTTTAAAAAGTGGGGTTACATTAGTTACCCTCCAATCCTCAGGAACTGCTCCAGAATCTAAAGAGTTCTGAAAAATTATCACTAATGCATCAACTATTTCTGGGGCAACTTCCTTAAGTACTCTGGGATGCCCCTTGTCTGGCCCTGGGGATTTCTAGGCCTTTAATCCATTCAATTTACATCACACCACTTCGCGGCTAACCGGGATTTCACTCACTTCCTCCATATCATTTGACCCCCGGTCCCGTGCTATTTCCGGCAGATTATTTATGTCTTCCCTAGTGGAGACAGAACCAAAGTAGTTATTCATATGGTTATGCCATATCTTTGTTCCCCAAGATCAATTCACCAGTTTCTGGCTCAAGGGACCTACATTTGTTTTAACTAATCTTTTTCTCTTCACATATCTATAAAAACTTTTGCAGTCAGTTTTTATGTTCCCTGCCAGTTTTTTTTCATAATCTATTTTCCCTTTCCTAATTAAGCCCTTTGTCCTCCTCTGCTGGACTGAATTTCGCCCAGTCCTCTGGTAGGCTGCTTTTTCTGGCTAATTTGTATGCTTCATCTTTTGTTTTGATACTATCCCTGATTTCCCTTGTTATCCACGGATGCGCTACGTTCCCTGATTCATTCTTTTGCCAAAATGGGATGAACAATTGTTGTAGTTCATCCATGCCGTCTCTAAATGCCTTCCATTGCATATCCACCGTCAACCCTTTAAGAATCACTTGCCAGTCTATCTTGGCCAATTCACGTCTCATACCCTCAAAGTGACCCTTCTTTAAGTTCATAACCCTTGTTTCTGAATTAACAATGTCATCTCCATCCTAATGAAGCACTCAACCATATTATGTTCACTCTTGCCCAAGGGGCCACGCACAACAAGACTGCTAAACAAACTTTCCTCATTACTCAATACCCAGTCTAGAATAGCCTTTTATCTCGTTGGTTCCTCTACATGTTGGTTTAGAAAACTATCCTGCATACATTCCAAGAAATCCTCTTCCTCAGCACCCCTTCCAATTTGATTCACCAAATCTATATGTAGATTGAAGTCACCCATTATAACTGTTTTACCTTTCTCAATTTCATGGATCATCCAGTGATCTATCTAGGAACTATGAAATAAAAAGGGGCGATTACCTTCCGGTGAGTCTGTTATAGGGCACCATATATTCAACGAAGATTGTAAGAAGAAATACATCGGGAGAATGGAGGCAGCTTTAAGACTAATAGTGTTGTCTAAAAAGCGGTTGGTAACTCCCGCAAACAAAGACTGGGACAGTCCTAGTGCAAAGGGTTGAGATGGGCTGGAATATGTCAAATGTGTACAGGAACGTTTCCTCATACAGGCACAGTGTCGTAGCTGTCGAGCAGCGGTGCAAAACGGCCAATTCCGGCCCGCGGGATCATTTGGGGAATAAAAGTATATTCAGGACCGTTTATTATGTATCTGTACACTGTACACCGAAGATAGACGAAACATGCTTGAGTTGCTCAGCGGGACAGGCGGCATACTAGAGGCGAGAACGGACATTTGACAATTAAATGAACCCTTTACTTGATTCGGGCGGCGGCGCCTCGAGCGGCAAACACTGCGCGTGCGCGCGGCGGCGGGCGGGGACCATCATTATCGACGGCTGCCTCCTCACTGCGCTGATGGCGGCCGCTCCCGACCCGCAGGGCGGAGCGCATTGTGCCTCCGCACACCGCCTGCCGGCAGGTGAGGCGTCGCGTTGGTTTGACTATCACCGGACGCGCTGCCGCCCCCAAACTTCCCCACGCCACCCCAAAACACCCCAGACCTCCCCAGTCCAGACCAGACCCTCCCAAATGACCAGGCACCCGCTCCCAGATCAGACGCCCCCCTCCGCCCAGCGCACACGTCCCCCTGATCAGACCCCCCCAGACCAGACACACCCTCATCCCCAGATCAGACACCGCCTCCCCCCAGACCAGACACCACACCCAGACCAGACATGACCTCTCCCCAGACTAGACACCCGCTCACCCCACCCCCCAGACCAGGCACCTCCTCCGCTCCAAACCAGGCACACCCTGCCCCCTGACATTACGCCCCCAACCTCAGACCAGACACTCCCCAGACCAGACACCCGCTCCCCCCAGACCAGACACCCCCTCCCTCCAGACTTGACTTCCCCCTCCCCCAGACCAGTCACCCCCTCACCCAACCACAGACCAGGCGCTTGCCTCCCCTCAAAAACAGACACACCCACCCACCAAACCAGACACCCCACAGGCCAAACAGCCCCCGCCACCACGTCCAGACACCCCCCAGA
This sequence comes from Malacoraja senta, assembly GCA_038087875.1. Lineage (NCBI taxonomy): Eukaryota > Metazoa > Chordata > Chondrichthyes > Rajiformes > Rajidae > Malacoraja > Malacoraja senta. The sequence goes on from JAXLNO010004714.1 coordinate 576,585, forward strand.
CCAGACACCCCCAGACCAGACACTTCCCCATACAAGACACTTCCCTAGGCCAGACAACCCTCCAACATTCCACACACCCGCTTTAGATCAGACAACCCCCAGAGCAGACATCCCCCAGACCAGACAACTCCCCGGACCAGACACATCTCCATAATGAATATTAACAAATCCAAAAACTGCATACGCAGCTGACACACATACATCTAAATGACATTATGAAAATAATAAATACCCAGAAACTGGTCCCTGATGTTGAAATCAAGAGATGTCAAATGTCTGTTAGCCCAGAGCTAGCCCAGAGCTTACGTTGATCTTGGACACGCAGCAACAAAGAGAAGCAGGGAGATGAGCTAATTGGCTAAAGCCCGTGGGAAAGGTGAGTCAGACGTGAGTCAGAGGGGGGAAACCGTATAAAAAGAGCGCCAAAAAGCAGCCAGACCTGTTTGGGAGAGCTTCCAACGCCCCAGGACTCCGCGATGACGGTCAGCTTCCAACGCGGGCGGCGCTGACCGTCATCGCGGAGTCCTGGGGTCCTTTGCCGAGGGCTGCCAGCGTTGCATCTCCGCCCAGCGCGGCCTGCGGACTTTGGGAGCCGCGGACTCCGGTAGGAGGTGGCCGACTCTGATGTCCAGGCCGCTGAGGATGGCCCCCAGTCCCGACGTCGGATTTACATCACCCCAGCGAGCTGGCCTGAACATAGGGCAGCCCGTGGCGGCGACTGCGGAGGGCTCGGTGAGGCCCCGACCACGAGTGAACATTGGGGAACAGTAGAGGAAGATGACTGACTTTGGTGCCTTCCCTCACAGTGGGAAATTTTGATTCTGGTGTGTGGGGATGTTTTTATATTTAACTATATATTTTGTGTATATTGTGTCTTCTCCTCTCACTCGCCCTCCCCCCCTTCCCTTATCTCTCTCCTCTCTCTCCACTCTTCTCTATCTCCTCTATCTTCCACTCCCCCTCTATCTCCCTTGTCTCTCCCTCCTCTCTCCCTCCCTCCTCTCTCTCCCCTTCTCTCCCCACCTCCCCGCTCTCTCCATTTTCTCTCTCCCCTTCTCCCCCCTTCTTTCTCTCTCCGTCTCCACCGGCGGGAGCATCGCACAGTCACTGACCGCGATGCACTGCCATCGGTCCCCAACCTCCACACCAGGGTGATATCCCCCCCCCCCGCCCTCCGACCGCGGTCAGTGACTGTGAGGCGCTCCCGCGGGTGGAGACGGAGGAGAGAGAGAAGGAGGAGAGAAGGGGGCGAGAATGGTACAGAGAGAAGGGGGGGAGGTCGAGAGAGAGGAGAAGAGAGAGCAGAAGAGAGAGAAGAGTGCAGGGAGAGGATGGAGTGAAGAGGGGGAGAGAAGATGGGAGAGAGAAGACGGGATTGAAGGGAGAGAGAGAAGGGAGAGAGAGGAGAGAGATAGGGGGGCAGGGAGGGGGGTAGAGAAAGAGAGGAGGGGGAGAGGAATGGGCGAGAGAGCGAAGGGAGAGTGAGAGAAGAGAGGGAGAGAGAAGGGAGAGTGAGTGGGAGAGAGGAGGGGAACAGAGGAGAAGAGAGAGAAGAGTGGAGAAAGAAGAGTGGAGAGAAGAGGGGAGAGTAGGGAGAGAGAGGAGAGAGAGTGGGGGAGAGAGAGGGGGAGAGGGAAGAGGGAGAGAATGGAGTGAGAGAAGAGAGAGAGAGAGAGAGGAGGAGAGAGAGGGGGAGAGAGAGAAGAGTGGAGACAGAAGGGGGAGACGATCAGGAAAAGGGAGACACATGATCTGAATGTGTGGCTGAGGAACTGGTGCAGGAAACAGGGATATAGATTCTTAGACCACTGGGATCTGTTTTGGAGTAAGGGGTGACTAGGAAAAGGGACGGATTGCACCTTCAAAGGTGGGGACCGGCATTCTGGTAGAAGGTTTTCCAATGCTACACAGGTGGATTTAAACTAACTAAGGGGGGGGTTGGTGTTGTCAAATGGGATAGTCAAGGACGGAGTTAAAGGGAAAGGAAGTAAAGGGATAGTTAATGACCCCAGAATTAACGGAAATTATATCTCACAAAGGGATAGGAGAATATGGCCAAGTGTATTGGGGATCGATGTGAAAGGTGAGATGCGGAAGGAATTAAAAATATTGTATATGAATGCGCGAAGTATAAGAAGTAAAGTAGATGAGCTTGAGGCTCAGTTAGAGGTTGGTAGAATTGACATTGTGGGGATTACTGAGACGTGGCTGCAGGTGGATCGGGCATGGGAACTTACTATTCAAGGTTATACATCCTATAGAAAGTACAGGCAGGTGGGCAGAGGAGTGGGATAGCTCTGCTTGTGAGGGATGGAGTTCAGACCCTTGCGAGGAAAGACGCAGGGACTGACGAGGTAGATTCACTGTGGATTGAGTTGAGGAATTGCAAAGGCAAGAAAACACTAATTGGTGTTATCTACAAACCCACAATTAGTAGGCCGGATGTATGGTGTAAGTTGCAGCAGGAGTTAAACCTGGCATATAACAAAGGTAATGCAACTGTGGTGATGGGGGATTTCAATACGCAGGTAGTTGGGAAAATCAGGTTGGTTCAGGACCCCAAGTATGAGAGTTTGTAGAGTGCCTCCGAGATGGATTCATAGAGCAGCTTGTAATGGAGCCGACCAGAGAAAAGGCAATTTTGGATTTAGTGTTGTCCAATGAACCAGATTTGATAAGAGAACTAGAGGTAAAGAAACGGCTTGGAGGTAGTGGTCATAATATGATTAGTTTCAATCTGTAGTTTGAGAAGGAGAAGGTTAAATCGGAAGTCTCAGTGATGCAGTTGAACAAAGTGGACTATGAAGGCATGAAGGTGGAGCTGTCCAATGTAGACTGGAAAGGGATCCCAGCAGGAATTACGGTGGAACAGTAATGGCAGGAATTTCTGGGCATAATCCGCAAGACGCAGGATCATTTCATTCCAAAAAGGAAAACGATTCTAAGGGGAGTAGAAGGCAACTGTGGCTGAAAAGAGAAGTTAGGGATAGAATAAAACTCAAAAACTAAAACCCCGCAAAGAGTAGCCGGAAACTAGAGGATTGGAAAACGTTCATGGGACAACAGAAGGGAACAAAACGGGGAATACGGGCTGAAATGATGAAGTACGAGGGCAAACTGCCGAGGTATATAAAGAAGGGCAGTAAAAGCTTCTATGGATATGTTAAGGGAAAAAGAATAGCAAAGTCAAATGTGGGTCCCTTGAAAGCAGACACGGGTGAAATTATTAGGGGGAACAAGGAAATGGCAGAAGAGTTGAACAGGTAATTCGGATCTGTCTTCATTAAGGAGGAAGACACAAACAATCTCCAAGAAGTACTGGAGGACAGAGGATCTAAGGGGGTAGAGGAACTGAAAGACATTTTCATTAGGCGAGAAATAGTATTCGGTAGGCTAATGGGACTGAAGGATAATAAACCCCTGGGCCTGATGGTCTGCATCCCAGGATCCTCAGGGAGGTGGCTCTAAAAATAGTAGACGCATTGGTGATCATTTTCCAATGTTCAATAGATTCAGGATCAGTTCCTGTGGATTGGAGGATAGCTAATGTTATCCCACTTTTCAAAAAGGAGCGAGAGAGAAAACGGGGAATTACAGACCAGTTAGCCTGACTTCGGTGGTGAGAAAGATGCTGGAGTCAGTTATTCGAATTTAATCTTTTTATTTGAATTTCACGGCAATTTACATACATACAATAATAACAGACAGTAATAATCAAGGCATAATTGTACAACAGTATGTAAGCGATCCTCAAAACCCTTGCCCTTACCCACCTTCAACCCACCCAAGTCAGGTCGGAGCCAAATGGGGACAAACAACACTCACATACGTACACATCCACACACAAATGATAGAATAGACGAAACAAAATGTGCTATATAAAAATAAAAAAATAAAATAATATATATATATATATATATATATATATATATATATATATATATATATATATATATATATATATATATATATATATATATGTATATATATATATATATATATACATATATATCTAAATAAACAATTGTAGGGAGGGGGGGTTAAGGGGAAAGCAGCTGCTGTAGAACAAAACGATGATGGAGAACACTCAGTCCTCTTCCGAGTCCGGGGACAAGGTAAGAGAGTTAACCAGTTCAAAGAAAGGGTTCCATGTATCTAGGAATATCTTGGTAGAGCCTTTGAGAGAGAATCTAAGTTTTTCAAGTTTCAGATTGTAAAGCACCTCCTTAATCCAACGGGCGTGTGTCGGGGGACAGGTGAGCCTCCAACTAAGCAAGATCAGTCTCCGGGCTAACAAGGTTGTAAAAGCTAGGACCTATTTCACCGCAACAGAGAGGTTGGTATTGGGAGGGGTACCGAAAATGGCTGACATTGGATTTGGAAGAATAGTCTGGTCGTAAGCTCTGCTTATCAATTCAAAAGCACTCCTCCAAAAGTCTGCTAGCTTAGGGCAAGACCAAAACATGGGGCTATGGTTGGCAGGAGATTGACTACATCTGTTACAGGTGTCATTAACAGCTGGGTACATTCTAGCTAATCTTGCATTTGTATAGTGGACTTTGTAAAGGACTTTGCATTGGATAAGGCCATGACGAGCGCATATGGAAGAAGAGTGGATCAAATCCAAGGCAGAGTCCCATTGCTGGTCTGTTAGTTGCGTATTCAGCTCTCCCTCCCACGCAGCTTTTAATGAGGTATGAGATTTCAATAAAACCGACCCTAGCAAATTATACAAAATAGAGATGCATTTCTTCCGATTGGGGTCTAGAGCTAAGATGATATCTGTCAGGGTTTCAGGAGGGCGATTTGGGAAGTAGGGAAATGTCTTCTTCACAAAATCCCTAATCTGGAAAAACCGAAAAAGGTGGGAGTTTGGGAGGTTGTAGTTAGACGAGAGCTCCGCGAAAGATGAGAAGATACCATCCTTATATAGGTTTTTAATACTACTGATGCCATTACTATGCCAGGTTTTAAATGCGTGGTCTATACTTGAAGGTTTAAAAATGTGATTTTTAAGCAGTGGGGTCAAGATGGAAGGACCCTGTAAGCCGAGGTTTTTCCTAAATTGACTCCATACCTTGAGCGAAAGGGGTACAATTGGGCCTGCACCCACAGGTGTTATAGAAAGGGGGAGTTGGGAGCATAGGACAAACCGCAATGGGAGACGTGAACTCGCCTTTTCCATATATACCCAGATCGGTGGTTGCTCGCAATCATCATTCATCCAATACAGGAGTTTTTGCAAGTTAGCTGCCCAGTAGTATCGCCTAAAATCAGGGAGGGCCAAACCGCCATCAACCTTAGGCGACTGCAGTATCGCCTTTCGGACTCTTCGAAGTAAGATTGTTTCATATTTGTTTCAGAATGCTTCAATCTATAATAACTGAAAAATTCTTTCAGTTATCATAATTTTTAAGAAAGTTATGGGCTTTTAACTGTCCTCGATCACAGCTTTTGTGTTAAGTCAATGGAAAAGCAATAGGGAACTAGATGCTAATTTCTGAGTATGATAATGGCCATAACTTTTTTAATACTGAAGACTTTATTTTTAAAATCTCAAAATTTTGTAACATTGCTACATCTATACCCTGACTCATCACCATCTGTAATTTTTTTTTCGAATTATGATTTTATTGGAAGCAATTGTACAAGAAAATGACTTAACAGTTCAACAACTATAGCACAGCTTTATTTTTAACATTTTTCAAACAGAATATTAAATTGAAATAAGAAAAAAGAGGGAAGAAAGGAAAGAGAAAGATGAAAAGAAAGATAAAGAAAAATAGATATATCCGTCGACCCACCCATACGACCGCTCACCCAGCCTTACAATCAGTGTTGAGTTTGTGTTCAACCATTGTATTCTTCAAGAAATTCAATAAAAGGAGACCATATTTTTAAAAATTGATCTGGTTTGTCAGTCGACAAATCTATTTTTTTCTAGATGTAGTGTCTCTGTTATTTCCGTAATCCACATGTAAAGATAAATACGTTTACTTGTAAATATGTTAAATCATTATGATGTGCATATAATGCGTAACACATAAATCCACCATTGGCTTTAATTAAACGGCACAGAGGGTTATAGGATCTTGACACAAGCGGTCTGCAGGGATTGCGATCCTTCACCCTGTCACATACAGGGAGCCCGGTCCAGAAATACTCAGAGCTGGTCTCATTCATTCCCTTAGCTCCCTGCTCCGGCAATAAGCTCCATTGTTTCAGTCCCGAGACTGTTGTTCGAAACATTCACCATGAGTACTTTATTGCAACATTTCCAGAACCATCAGTGTGTCTTTATTTCAGCTCTGAATAGACGCTACAACGATGGTTACCTCGTTAATCCCTTCGTTTTGAAATACACAATTCTTAAATCTAATTTATTTTTGAACAATCATAAGACGTATTGTGAAGGGATACTTGATTGCATTCTTCAGTTCTTCCCTGAATTTAGACTGAGTCAGCACGTAAATAAAGGTGTTCGTGCACGAACTCAGAATTTTAAGCATGTCCCCGGCTACAAATGTCAGGTACAAAGGGTGATTCCAGCTTTGGTAATAGTGTATGTTGGAAAAATGCGAATAAATGAAGGTGATCAACTCCGTCAGCCACAGGAGAATAAAACTGCCGGACACACAGAAGAGTAAAATTATCGATTTCCTTCGACTCTCCATCTCCGGGTCCTCCTGTTTCTCGCCACTGACGTGAGCGCGGAGCTTCCTGCGGGCTCGGCTCGCCACCACGATCGATCTGACCGTCAGGATATTAAATAACACAATAACGAAAAACGGAAGCAAAGGGGTTAAAATGTTATGAATCCAGGAAAAAGCAAGCCACCCGGGCAGGGAATAATATTCCGCCATTTCAGTACAGTCAATGGGCACACCAGGCCATATAGATTCAAATGCAAAGTAGTAGGGGATATTCCGTATTAAACTCACAACATACACTATTGCTATCGACACCTTGGCGGTTCTAACCGTGCAGTACCAGCTCTTAAAGTCCTGGCAACAAATGGCCACAAAGCGATCAAATGTAAAAGCGACTGTTAACCAGACTGAGCAGTCCAGAGTCGCAAAAGCCATCGTACTTTGTAGGGCGCATGCAACCGTGTGGGTGAAGCCGCGAAAAATTACACCATAAAGATATCCTATCGCCACGTTGAAGAAAACGGCCAACAGGTCTGCTGCCGCCATCGCCACCATATAGTGGGTGATGCACCGGGACAGTCCGCACTTTCCCCTTCCGAGAACGATGATCGCCACCAAATTACCTGTGAGGGAATGAACACAGACAGCTTTTGAACCTGGTCATTAAGTGCAAGGTGCTCTCGGTGTTGGTGGTCATGGTGCAGGCGGGACCCCTACAGCTGTCGTGCGGTATAGCATCCACCCGAGTCAAATTCCCATTCACCTTGAGATCCAGAATAGATCACTTCCGTCTGGTCAATGCATTGTGAATGCGGAATTGTTAAGATGTTTAATTCTCATTTTACCGACAGTGGTATAAGGAAATTCATACTTGCAGCAGCATAAGCAGGCGTCATCTCTACACACATAGATAAAATGGAATAGACAACGGAAAGCAATCCGTAAATTACCACGATACCAGCGCCATAGCCCTTGTCTTTGGTGCAATCAGTGGCAGTCCATAGCAGTTGCTTTTGTTTGGCGTGGGGTGAGATGGAGTAGCCGTGCTCAGCGTAGCCATGGTGTTGAACGCCACCTTTGTGTGTGACTGCTTTCAGCTGCTGTATTCCGTGAGAAGGATACGATGGATCCTGTGTAAGTAACATCGCGATACGGAACGTACGCGGCCTTCGGAACCTGTGTAACAACTGTATGCTTGTCGGCGTTATCGGCAAATGAACGATTATAAATCTGCTCACGAGGGGCATTAAAGGTGAAGCTCAGTGTTTACGGTGCACTTACTCTGTACAAAACGTCACCTCGGGAGACACACGAGGAGCGGGCATCGCGACCCCTTTTGAGCCACACCGAAAACAGAGACCCGCCCTTGAGTTGCGCTTGCGTGGCGTATATTTCAGATGTGCAAACCACGGGCAATGCTTCACTCTCCTAACTCCAAACAGTTGCAAAAATGCAACCTCTCAACACTGTTAAATTATAAGCAAATACAACGACTTACTGAGCAGTCCGATGATTGTAATGAATAACAGGGAGTAATATTTGACATAGAGAAGGATAACAATTGAACTGTTGGTCATTGCTGGTATATGTGGGATATGAAGATGTCGCCTGGACGGACAATGGTCCCATGTAGATCGTCACTGCCAGTAACTCAATGCAGCCGCTCGGGTTTATTTATACCTCACGAAATTTTGTTGTTGTCAATTACAATTCTCCAATATGAACATTAGTTCCGCTACTTTAAACACGTTGTGAAATTCTGTTTACCTGATATTTCTGTAATACCACTTGAGATTGTCTAATGTTGTTTTGAACACCTTTCGACACCTAGTCTACCGTTCTGTATGCAATTCTTGAGTTTAGAATACAATGGAAGTTGTCCCTCGTCCCGACAAACTAACCTCGATCTCGTTCCCACCCACCTCCACCATAAGCACCCCAGTTCCCCACTCGTACTGCGAGCACGGATGTTTTTCACGGAATCTCGGTAGACAAGACAACATTTGGCAAGATCAAACCAGCAAGGGAAGATAGACGCAAAACGCTGGAGTTTCTGAGCGGGTCAGGCAGCATTGCTTGAGAAAATGGAATAGGTGACGTTTCGGGTTGAGACCCTTCTTCAAACTGAGAGTCAGGGAAAAGGGAAACGAGAGATATAGGTGGTGACATGGAGAGATGTAAAACAAATGGTTGAAAGACATGCAATAAAGTAACGATGATAAATGAAAGAGGCCATTGCTAGTTGTGGGTAGGTGGAACGCGTACAAACAATAAGGCTCAACAAGACGACTTAGAAGCTAGTACAACGACTTGGTTGGGGGAGCGATGGAGAGAGAGGGGATGCTTCAAGGTTTGCTTGAAGTTATAGACATCAATATTCATGCCGCTGGATTTAAGCTGCCCAAGTGAGATATTAAGTGCTGTTCCTCCAAATTGCGTTTGGCCTCACTCTGACAGTGGAGGAGGCGGACAACAGAAAGGGCGGTGTGGGAAGGGGAAACAGGGTTTAAAGTATTTTGCAGCAGGGAGATAAGTTAGGCAAGGGGCCGTGACTGTGGAGACATGTGTTCCAGCTCTCTCTCTCAGCACGCGTCCAAGTTAGACCTGGATAGTTCCAGTCAAATTGTGATTGGTATCAGTCGGGGTCCCGAGGTTGGGGCTGATTGTCCTTCTAAACGTCTCATTGAACGTGGATCCGTAGGAACGCTTTATTCTGCAAGTGTTTGCGAGCCGAGAGTTCAGACGCCTTGCGTTAATTGTGATTGAGGCATTGATCCCTGGGATGGCGGGACTGTCATATGAAGGAAAGATTGAAAAGACTAGGCTTGTATTCACTGGAGTTTAGAAGGATGAGGGGGATCTTATAGAAACATATACAATTATAAAAGGATTGGACAAGCTAGATGCAGGAAAAAAATTCCCAATGTTGGGCGAGTCCAGAACCAAGGGCCATGGGCTTAGAATAAAGGGGAGGCCATTTAAGACTGAGGTGAGAAAGAACGTTTTCACCCAGAGAGTTGTGAATTTGTGGAATTCCCTGTCACAGAGGGCAGTGGAGGCCATGTCACTGGATGGATTTAAGAGAGAGTTAGATAGAGCTCTAGGTGCTGGTGGAATCAAGGGATATGGGGAGAAGGCAGGCACGGGTTATTGATTGGGGACGGTCAGCCATGGTCACAATGAATGGCGGCGCTGGCTCGAAGGGCCGAATGACCTCCTCCTGCACCTATTTTCTATGTTATCTATGCTAATTATATGGACACGTGGGACATTGCACAAGGACAATCGGTCCCTCGTCCGCTGTCCTCCTCCAGGATCGTGGTTAATCATCTTTTTAATCCTCTTGTTCCCGCCTTTAGCTCATCTCCATTGACCGCCCCTCTTTGGTATTAAAACATTTTTACTTGCCATTTACGTTTAAACATTTAACGGTTTGTTCGCGCTGTCTTGTGGTAGAGAATTCAACAGTGACATCATCCTCTGGATGAAGAATGGTGTCCAGAACTTGATCTAATTGAGATCTGAGAATCATCAATGGAAAAGATCGGGCAGACGCACAGAGTCTCTTGCCTAGTATATGGAAATCGAGACGCAGAAGAAATAAGTTTAAGGTGAACGGGAAAAAGCTTTATAGGATTCTGAGGGCTAACTTAATCACACAGAGGGTGGTTGTTGTATGGAAATTGCTTGCAGCGGAGGTAGTTGAGGCAGGAGCTATCGCAACGTTTAAGGATCAATTAGAGAGACACAGGGATGGGACAGGTTCTGAGTGATATGGACCAAATGCAGACAGGTGGGACTAATGTAGCTCTACATGTTGGGCGACGTGGGAAAATTGGGACAACGGATCTGTTTCCACACTGTATGATTCCATCACTCTGACGTTTCCAGGTGAACTACTTAGTATTACCTGTTGCCCTGATTATGATCTCTCCAGCCACTGGCAGCCTCCTCCCCGTGTCCACTTCACCCAATGCTGTTAGATACACAAAGGATTTCACGATGAAACAGTCCGTGGTGATCCCCGGCAATATGCTTTCTAGTGCACACCTATAGAAGTGCAAGATAATCCTCCCTGACATACCCATTCTGCGCAATCTCGTCAGGAAGTAGAGGCTTTGATGTGCTTTCTTTATAATTGCAACAGGTAGTACTATGTGTGCTGGGTCTAGAGCGTTCTTCGGAAATATGCACGCCCTGAAATGTAAAATGTTTGCCTCTCTCTGCCATCGTCTCGTTGATATTAACAGGATATTGGGTCCTCATTCCTACTCTTCCAATGTCCGCAATTAGTTAATTGGTATTACTGACATTGAGAGCAATTTTGTTGTGCTGGTCCGATTTGGTCAATCGATCGACCACACATCTATACTCTGACTCATCACCATCTGTAATTCTTATTTTTTCGAATTATAATTTTATTGGAAGCAATGCTACAAAAAAACGACTTAACAGTTCAACAACTATAGCACAGCTTCATTTTTAACATTTTTCAAACAGAATATTAAATTGAAATAAGGAAGAAGAGGGAAGAAAGGAAAGAGAAAGATGAAAAGAAAGATAAAGAAAAATAGATATATCCGTCGACCCACCCATGCGCCCGCTCTCCCAGCCTTACAATCAGTTTTGAGTTTGTGTTCAACCATTGTATTGTCCAAGAAATTCAATAAAAGGAGACCATATTTTAAAAAATTGATCTGGTTTGTCAGTCGACAAATCTATGTTTTTTCTAGATGTAGTGTCTCTGCTATTTCCGTTATCCACGTCTTCACTGAGGTGACAGTTGTCTTTTTCCAAAATTTAAATATACGTTTTTTGCTGATATTAGACCGTAATCAAGAAAGCGTCTTTGAAATACCGTTAGTTTGATACATGCCTCTGATATTCTTAGTGTTATCAGTTTTGGGTCTGGTTTTAGTGGAATTTTCAGTGTTTTAGAGGTAACATTAAAGACTTCCGTGCAATTTTTCTTAAATGTTTGTACATAGTACAATTGTATGGGTTAAGGTGGCTTCTTGAGAATGACATTTGTCGCAAAGGGGGGAAACACTGGGGAAACTCTTGCTCAATTTGGTCTTTGACTAATATAGCCTGTGCAGTACTTTAAACTCTATCAGGCAGTGTCTGTCATTTAAAGCGCAATGATGTATGTTTTGTCGGCTTCAGTCCCATATATCCTTGGAAATGTGTTGACCCATCTCAACCTCCCAGGAACGCCTATAAATCTCAGATGATGGAGTATCGATATTTTGGAGGGCATTGTAAATGTGAAATATCGACTTTTCTGTATCTGCATGTTTATTCAAACATTCATCGAGTATGTCTGGAGCTACAGAGGAGCAGTCTTGTATATATGTTCTCACGTAGTCCCTAACTTGGAGGTATCTGAAAAGATGTAGATGGTTTATGCATGCAACCAATAATATAGCTTCCTCAGTACTACTGACCACGCCTTAGTTATCAAGTATAAGAACTCTCTCTCTCGCTTGCTCCCCCCCCCTGCTTCCAGCATGATGACAGACTGGGTGCAGTCAGTGCTGGAATGTGTTTAACCTGTGTTATCATTAAACGTTAAGTAAAGCTACAAGTGAGTCAGACTAAACATCTTTACATGGTGTCAGCAAGTTAAAACGCGCGCCTCATGTTTATCGGTTTTTATTTCTTTGAAAGTGTTGCTGTATCGGAGTTTTGTACCTTTTGTCATGGCATCCTCGTGCCGCAAACCCTCGCCCCTAGCCTTTGATGCTGACATAGCTGAACGCTGGGCGACTTTTGAAATGGACTTCACACATTACATTAATATCGTTCAACGCAACAATCCTGACATTTTTAAAGCTTCTCTCCTACTGAACCTTGCTGGTCCCGATGCCATGAGGAGTACACGAGCCTTCGCATATGATCCCGCGGTCCGGGATGCAAACGATCAGGTTCAAGTACCTGCGGAGTCTGCCAACAATCCGGTATGTTTATTGCGAAAGTTTGCCGAAATTTGCGACTTGCCCTCTAACCGCATTTTAGAGCGAGCCAAGTTTTTTACGAGAAAGCAGCAGCCTGATGAACCTGTTGAATGCTTTATTGCGGATCTGCGATATCTCACCCAGAGGTGCCGATTTGAAAACATGACTGACCAGCTTACCAGGGACATTCTAGTGACAGGTATGCTGGATCAGAAATTGCGATCGGAGCTATTGAGAAGGCCAGATCTTACTCTGACCGACGCAATGCATGCATGCAGGTTGGCTGAAGTCGTTGACCCGTTGTTCGGACAACGGGACTCTGTTGGTCGATCGGTCAACTTAACTGGTCTCAACAGACCGCGTCCTAAAATAGACAACTATAGACCCGCGCAGCGGGCAGGCTAAGTCCCCGGAGGACGTGTCGTTAAAAGGTGCCCTAATTGTAATTATGTACATTCGATGCAGTCGCACTGCCCGGCTTACGGAAAATCCTGCAATTTCTGCAATAAATTGAATCACCTCGGCGATTTGCCGTTCCCGTGGGAACGTACCCCCAGGTTCTAGACAAGTATTAAACAACCTGGCACAAGTTGATAGCGAGTTTGGTTCCCAGACCTCTCTCCACACTGCCCACGGACCTGAGCCAATTAGTCCTCAAGGAGATGCTAGTGTATTTACACTCCTACACGCACCTGCTCGCCTCCCCGATCCATCGGTCCTCGTTACTGTCCACAACTGTTCTTTCACAGCTAAGCTCGACACGGGGGCAAAGGTCAATGTTATGTCAACAAGCCTGTTCAGAAAGATTATGCATAAAGAGCTGCTGACTGCAGACCGTTCGACTTTACGTGCTTATGGGGGCGAGGTGCTGAAACCTGGGGTCGAGGCAACTGTTTCTCATGCCCAGGGACAATTCTACTGGCCTGGCATGGCCAAATACATCAGGGACCGAGTGTCCTCTTGTTCCTCCTGCACCAACCTCACCCCACACAGCAGCGTCAACCTCTTTTGGAGCAGCCGGCGCCCACCTGGACATCGCTGGCTGCCGACATATTCGAATGGCGGGGGAAGCAGTTTCTCGTCCTGGTGGACTCATGCTCCAACTGGTTCGAGGAGGACCTCCTTCCTTCCGTCACCTCCGGGATGGTCATCGCCAAAATGCGTGAGCGCTTCGTCGCCCATGGTGTCCCTGTCCGTTTGCAGACCGACAATGGCCAGCCATTTACAAGTGCCGAATTCAAAGCTTTCGCTGTGAGGTGGAACTTCCATCACTACACCAGCAGCCCTGAGTACCCTCAGAGTAACGGCCTGGCCGAACGGGCCGTGCGGACTGCCAAGGGCGTGATGGAGCAGTCCCGCCTGTCTAACTGCGATTTCTACCTGGGCTTACTAAACCTACGACTATGGGTTCCGCTGCCCAGCGTCTGATGTCAAGGGTGACATGACCACCTATGCCAATCGCCCAGCAGTCCCTGTTACCGAAAGTGCTCAATCCTGCCACTGTCCAACAGCGGATCGATCAGAAACATGAGGTTCAACGACGGTCCCACGACAGGTCCTGCCGCCCTCTACTGCCTCTACTACCCGGGCAGGTCGTTCGGATGCGGACCACCACCGGCTATTCCCGCCTCGCGACCGTGGTTGGTGTGGACGACTCTCCAAGATCCTACCTGGTGGATTACGAGGGAACTGTCTATCGACGGAGCCGTCAACATCTTTTGGCTGTGAACGAGCCGAAGCCTCTACCTGTGGCTCCTTATGCTCCTCCGTTGCGGTTCTTACCTGCTGCTGCTGATCACCCTGCTGCTCCATGCATGCCCCAGTCCCCTCGCTTCTTGCGGGCACTTCTCCGTTGCCGCCTGGTCTTGGCCGGGCAGCTTCACCTCCTGCACGTCCTCCCCCTCCTGTCTCTCCTGCTCCGACTGCGTCTCCTCCTCCCTTCACGTTCTTGCCTGCTTCCGCTACGCCTTCTCTTCTTTCCGATGGGTGGGAGGGGGGGGAGGCGCTGTACGTACGCGTTCGGGTCGCATTGTTAAGCCGCCTGTCCGCTACGATGACTTTGTTTAAACTCGCATGTTTATTGTAATGACACCAATCCTATCGGCTCCAATTGTATTTGATTTCTAAGGGGAAGGATGTAGATGTTTTATGCATGCAACCAATAATATAGCTACCTCAGTACTATTAGCCACGCCTTAGTTATCAAGTATAAGAACACTCTTTCGCTCGCTCCCCCCCTGCTTCCAGCATGATGACAGACTGGGCGCAGTCAGTGCTGGAATGTGTTTAACCTGTGTTATCATTAAACGTTAAGTAAAGCTACAAGTGAGTCAGACTTAACATATTTCCAGTTGTTGTTGTTCAGCTCGTATTTTTCCTGCAATTCTTGAAAGGATGAAAGAGTCCCCTTCTGATAGAGGTCTCCAACAGTATTGATTCCCTGATTCTGCCATTGAACAAAAACCACGTCTAGAGTAGAAGGTTTAAAAGAGGGAGTATTTGCAATGGGGAGAAGGAGAGATATGTTTCTCAATTTGAGACAGTTTCGAAATGTGGATAGTACTATGTATTATCGGGTTATGCTCATACATTGACTTATTCGGAGATATAGGAGACAGGACAATCGAGCCTCTACAGAATAACAAGCAATCTTCCCTTCCATTTTTAGTCAGTTTGCCTGTTGGTATGAATCATCCAGCCAGAAAATTATTGTTTTAATATTGGTTGCCCAATAGTAAAATAGGAAGTTAGGTAAGGCTTGTCCTCCGTTCTCTTTGGATTTGCACAAAATGTCTTTTGTGTATGCCATCTGTAATTCGTCCAACAACGGTGGTATCGTCGACGAACTTGAAGATGGAGTTCGCACTGTGTCCGGCTACACGGTCATGAGCATAAAATGAGTCGAGCAGCCTCAAACATGCACCCAAATCCTCTTGCAAATAACGGGTGATAGACGGATCATCTCCTCAATTGCTTGCAGGCCGCATATGTGAACTTTCAAGGAATCCAGGTAACACTAAATTCCAAAACTCTGTAATGTCATGGTCCTTCTTACTGTATTCCCCTACACTAGGTAAAGAAAAACTCTGTACATTTTCTTTACCGATTCCCCGCGTGACATTGCAGATCTCTATATGACCACCCCTTATCCTCCTCCACTACCAGGATTAAAGTGCGGGCATGCCAACCTCTCCATATAGCTCCGACCCTCAAGTTCTGGCAGCGTCCTCGTAAATCATATCTGCACTCTTTCCAGATTAACACCGTCCTCGTTATAGCAGGGTGGCCAAAACTGAACACAGTACTCCAAATGCGACCTCGCCAACATATTGTACAACGTCATGGGTGACATTGCGGGTGATTCGTCTAGTGACGCTCCATGTGGAGCTGAGCAACAAATGTTCAACTGTAACACACAACATCACAGCTTCTATATTCAATCCTCTGACTACACGAAACACTTTCGAACATCCTGTCTACCTGTGACGCCTCTATCAAGGAATTATGTTCCTGCGCCCCTAGATCCCAAGATTCGACAACACTCTCCAATGCTTTACCGTTCATTGTAAATATCCTGCCTGGTTTGACTTCACAATATACACTCTAGGCAGTTATCTGCATGAAGCCCCTTCAACCATTTCTCAGCACATTTGCCCAACTGATCAAGATACTGTGATAAATGTTGACAACCATTTTGCAATCTGCCATACTTTGGTGCAATTAGCAACCTGCTAACCATACCAGTCTTGCATTTTGCATAGTCATCCAAATCGATGATATAAACCGCAAATAGCACGTGGCCTTGTTATCTAAGGCACACCAGTGGTCAGCAGATCCAGTCCCAAGTTCCCAGCCTTTTCCTTACAGCCCCTCTGATATAGCGGCACAATATTGGTACACCTTCCAGTCTTCCGTCACTCAGCCGTGTCTGATGACGAATTATCTATCTTAGCCACAGTGCATACAATTTAATCTCTAGCTTCCTCCGGTATCCTCCTCTATATACAATCAGGCTTGGAAGTTTCACCCTCCTTCTCATTCCTCTGGCATTCAAAACCTTCATGGCCGTAATCTGGACAGTCTTCAAGATCTTTCCATCAACCGTTCGAATCAGAACACGGGACACGGAGGAGACGCGGGGGAAGGGTCTATATACGACTACAGGGGGGGGGCGCGTTCATTGAAGAAAGATGATATCTCGGATGTAATGAGATGGAACGCATCAAGTTGGGAGCAGACGGATGGTCGATGGTCAGCGTGGACACGGCGGGCAGCAGTGTCTCTTTCTACACCGTATCTCCCAAATAAACTACTGTAATCAGAATTGATGACGGGAACTGGAGATGCGGGAATTCTGAGCAAACCACAAAGTGCTGGAAGAAATCAGAGGCAAAAGCAGCCTCTGTGGAGAGAATGGAGTGGCGACGTTTCTGGTCAGAATCCGTTCAGAATCTCTCTTTCCGACTGATTGCAGAAAGGCGCGAACACTGGAAAAGAGATGTGAGGGTGGAACAATGATTGGAAAGTCATAGGGAAATATCCGTTTGGTTTGATCGGCAAATTGGTGGAATAAGAGACAAACACCAGTAATTAAAATAAGACAATAGAGTGAGAGCTAACAGGGGAAGGGGGAGGGTAGAGGGAAAATAGGTGTGCAACGGTATGGAGTGAGGGGGGGTGGGTTTGGAAAAAATAGGCGTGAACCGGTATGGAGTGTGGGGAGGGGAGGAAGGTGGGGAAGTCGTGTGGTCACAGGATTTGGCAATAGTTCATTTTCGCTACTGGAGTCTAGAACCAGTCAACAATTGAAAGATAATTTATCCGCGGTCATGGTGAGATTTCCGAGGTGGTGCTTATGTAATTTCCCAATATACCTGACAGTTGCACTGCAGATTATCCGCATCCCTTCTGTTCTATTCCGTGTCCTTGATGTGGAGACTTCATCATCGCTATTCCTTTTTTTAAATCCGTGTCAGGGGCTGTGGGAGAAGGCGGGAGAATGGGATTAGGATGGGAAGATAGATCCGCCATGATGGAATGGCGGAGAAAACCTAAGGGGTCAAATGGCCTAATTCTGCTCCTATGCCCTGTGACCATATGACCTTATGAACTTATTTGATTGGATTTAAAGTCCGTCATTGTTCACGAGCGTCATTCACCAGGCAGTAAGTAGAAACGGTTCTGTTCTGTTCCTGTGAGCGCCAATCTTATTAACGTTCTATTCCGGCGTCCGTTGAACGAGTAACAGGTAACGACGAGTCTGAATACAGGAGACAGATTGGTGACCTGGTTGAATAGTTCCGGATTAACAATATTTTTAACAGAAATACTTCGAATCTGATTGTTCACTTCATGGAGCCTCTGTGACTGTACCATTATAACGTGGTCCAGCTATATTCTGCACTTTGGTACATTTCTCGTGCACGACCTGTTCTACTTGTGCTGCTGATGGCTTGATTGTACTCATCAATAGTATGGCATTCCTGCATAGCAGGAATTTATTTCTGTACAATATAACTTGGTGCACATTTGGGAATCAAATAGCTATAATAACGGCGTTCCTGAATATTACCTTCACGCGATCCGAGCGACTTGAAGGAAACGCTGCCGTGATATCACATGCAGCGTGACGGAACTAATCCTGACGGAATGGAATTCCATCAAAATCTTCACTTGTTTCGCAGCAGTAACTGCCGTTTGAATATGAGAAGGTAGACAAAAAATACAGGAGTAACCCAGCGGGACAGGCAGCATCTCTGGAGAGAAGGACTGAGTGACGTTTCGGGTCGAGAACCTTCTTCAGACGGAATATGAATTAAATATGAGCCCCAGATTATCAAACCGTTCCGTGTGAATGCAGTCATACATATCAATCGACGTCCCGAGGATCAATCAAGGAATGAGCCAAACTCACAAATCCTTCTGTCTGGACAAGGGAGCCTTCAAGCCCTTCACCAGCATTCCGTCAAGAATGTACTGATCGATGCGAGCAATCACAATCGATGTAGAATTAGTGCCTTTCATTCGGATAACATCAGAATAATTGGAATTGAACAGTTTAAATAAATAGTTACGCCGTGGTTGGTAAAATGGGAAACTAAATGCACAATGTACGGGGCGGATTGTTTCGACACCGAGCGTGGTGGGTGCCTGGAAGGCGCTGTCCGGGTCGGTTCATAAGATCATCCGTGGTAGGAGCAGAATTAATCCAATCGTCCCTTCTCGTGTACTGCGCAATTCAATCATGGCTGATCTAGCTCTTCCTCCTCACCCCATTCTCCTGCCTTCTCCCTATAAACCCTGATACCCGTACTAATCAAGCATACGCTACCTAAAAATCTCCATTCACTTTGCCATCTGTGGCAATGAATTCCACAGATTCACCAGCCTCTGACTAAAGGAATTCCTCCTCATCTTCCTAAAGGAACGTCCATTAATTCTGACTCTATGACCTCTAGTCCTAGACTCTCTCTAAAGTCACATCCTCTCCACATCTACTCCACTCCATCCAGGCCTTTAATTATTCTGTAAGTTTCAACGAGGTCCCTCTCATCTTTCTAAACGTGTGGAAGCAGATATGACAGTGCCGTTCAGATATTTTTTGAGAGGCACGTGGATGCAGGGAATGGAAGGGTATAGATTTTGTGTAGGCAGATAAGATCATTTTATCTTGGCAAACTGTTCATCATAGAACTTTGGGGCCGAGAGGTCTGTCGTACTGTTCAATGATGTTCTAAATCGCTGAGGTGGTGCCAATCAGAATTGAAATGGGATATGTGGGTATCTCAAACGTCAGACAGAGCCCATGAGATCCCATGCAAATAGAAGCCGATGCCATCCCACGGAGCTGGATGCATGTGCACAATTCTAGAAGGATTTATCTCACCATTCTAGGATTAGGTCAGGTACAGAAGTCTGGTCCTGGTGTATTTGTCCAGAGATTGTCACTTGTGCAGGTACCATGGGACTCCATTCACTGGATGATTGGATTTTCTTGGCTATAAATAACGGGAAATATCTCCATGCGTCAGCCGGCGAATTGACACTGGTATCTGCAAACCATTATCGTTTACCAATAACGAAGGCTCTTAGTTACCTGCTCAAGCTCCAGATTCTCCTTGTTCTCTATGTCCAGATGGTATTTAACCCTTCTTGGAAGCAGTTGGTGTGACAGGTAACTCGCTTAGCCAGCACATTGGTGTTGGGTCGACTGATGGGACTGAAGGCTCATAAATCCCCAAGCCTGATGGTTTACATCTTCGAGTGGGTGCGCCGTCGAGTATATAGATTTTTGTCCTTTCAATCTTTGTTGTATTTTTAGTTTGTTAGTGTGTTTTGTTTTGGAGGTCGTCGAGTCTTTTTATGTGTGGGGTGGGAGTGGGGAAGGGGGAAACTTTTTTCTCAGACCCTACCTGTTCGGAGCCGCATCCTCGCCCCTTTCCTCGAAGCCTCGGAGCGGCGTTTCCTGCCGGGACCGGCCAGTACCTCAGCTCCAGCGGCGGCGCATCGCTGAAGCACCATCGCGGACCGGGCGATGCCTTACCCGGGTCACCGTGTGGTAAGCTCCGGAGTTCCGTGACCGCCGACTCCTACGTCGCGGATCTGTGGTCGCGGAGCGTCCAGCTACGAGACGACGCTGACTTTCAAACACCGCGGAGCCTGGGATCTTTCGCCGAGATTGCCAGTATCGGAGCTCCGACCAGCGCGGCATGTGGACTTCGGGAACTGCGGTCTCGGGTAGGAAGCGGCCGTTCCAGACACTCGAAGCCGCTGAGAGTGTTCTCCCGAAGCCGGAGCTCCATCATCCGGCGAAAGGGCCTGTAACATCGGGCCGCCGTTACGGCGACTGCGGCTGCTAAATAGGCCCGAACATTGGTGAATAAGAGGAAGAGGACTGGACTGTGTTTCCTTCCCTCACAGTGGGAACCATTGTGGGGGTTTTTATAATGTTCAATGTAAAATTCTTAATGTTGTGTTTTACTTTTATTTGTGTGCTGCAAATGGCAACTCAAATTTCACTACACCAATTGGTGTACGTGACAATAAATGTCCTTTTTCCTTTGTCCCTTGTCCAGATGACTTAAAGAAGTGGCTTTAGAAATCGTGGACGCATTGGATATCATTTTCCAATGTTCTATAGATCCAGGATCAGTTCCTGTGGACAACGGAGAGCCATAGGATGTAGCGTACGTGGAATTTGAGAAAGCATTTGATAAGGTCCGATGTAGGTGATTAGTGGCAAGATTAGGTCACATGGTATTGGGAGTAGAGTCCGGACATGGATAGAAAATTGGTTGCCAGATGGGAAGGAAAAAGGAGGGATTAAGGGGTCATTTCACAAATGCAGGCAGGTGGGATAACAGCTATTTACAATACACATCAGTGATTTAGATGAAGAGATTCAAAGTAACATTAGCAAATTTTCAGATGACACAAAGCTGGGATGCAGTGTGAATTGTGAGGAGGATTCCATGAGAATGCAGGTGACTTGGACAGGTTGGGTGAGTGGGCAGATGCATGGCAGATGCAGTTTAATGTGGATAAATGTGAGGTTATCCACTTTGGTAGCAAAAACAGGAAGGGAGATTATTATCTAAAAAGTGTCAATTTGGGAAAAGGGGAAGTACAACTGATCTGGGGGGTCCTTGTTCATCAGTCAATGAAGTAAGCATGCAGGTGCAGCAGGTTAGTGAAGAAAGCGAATGGCATTTTGGCCCTCGTAAGAAGATGAGTTGAGAATAGGAGCAAAGATGTCCTTCTGCAGTTGTACAGGGCCCGAGTGAGACCACACCTGGAGTATTGTGTGCAAATTTAAGGAGGACATTATTGCTATTGAGGGAGTGCAGCGTATGCTCACAAGGTTAATTCCCGGGATGGCGCGGCAGTCTTATGCTGAGCGAATGGAGCGGCTGGACTTGTATACTCTGGAATACAAGTATCTTGTATAATCTGGAATCTCATAGGTTTCAATAAGATCTCCTCAATAAGATGAGAGGGTATCTTATTGAAACATATACGTTTTTATGGGTTTGGACACGCTGGAGGCAGGAAACATGTTTCGGATGTTAGAGGAGTCCAGACCCAGTGGCCACAGTTTAAGAATAAGTGATAAGCCATTCAGAACGGATATGAAGAAACACTTTTTCACACAGAGAGTTGTGAGTCTGTGGATTTATCAGCCTCGGAGGGCAGTGGAGGCCGTTTCTCTGGATACTTTCAAGAGAGAGCTAGATAGGGCTCTTAAATTTAGCGGAGTCAGGGGAAATGTGGAGAAGACAGGAACGGGGTACTGATTATGGATGATCAGGCATGATCACATTGAATGGCGGTATTTGCTCGAAGGGCCGAATGGCTTACTGCTGCACCTATTGTATGTTGTCTATTGTCTCTCTCCAGCTGGAACTTCGCTGGTTTGACGTTAACAGGAACAATGGATGAAGCCAGGTATGTATTTTTGAAACGTGTTCTTTACCATTTTATCAAACAATGAGAATGTAAACAGTATTTCTTTGAGAATGTAATATTTATGGGAGTCTCTAAACTAAATAGAAATTGTTTCTCTTTTGCTCTGTTCCTCTCCTTTTATCTCTCCCTCTCCACCTCTCTCCTACTCCGGCTTATTTCCTCTTCTTTCACATTCCTCCCACATTCTCTGCTCTCTCCCTCTCATCTTTCATATCTTCTCTTCCTTTCTCTGAACACTCTGCAACTCTCGCCCTCCCATTCCCTATATCTTCTTTCCGCCTGCTCTTAAATCAAGTCTCGCTCTCCTCACCCATGTCCCTTCTAATTTCCAGCAAAATGCTGTCGCGTATTTAATATGTACTAGACCAAGTAGGACCCGTCGGGTACCGTGCCCTCAACGCGCGGTTGCGAGGGGTGGGGGGGGGGGGTTTGCGCGCTGCGGCGTCACACACACGCACGAACCACCCCTCCCACACACATAAACTCTCTTGTTATTATAATAATAGTATAATTCATATTAATGAATATTTAATTAAGTGAGAGACAGAAGGAACTGCAGATGCTGGTTTACCAAAAGAGACACAATATTTTGGAAGTCAGTGGGTCAGACATCATCTATGGAAGTCATTGATAAGTGACATGTTGGATCAAGACCCTTCTTCAGATTTATTTAGTTAGTTAGATTCAATCCCACATATGTTTTAGAGTGATTTGAACACCAGTCACTGGTTCCCTGCACCATCAGCACACAGTTTACTGATTAGGAACATTGACCTGTGGAGTATATCTGAGAATTCCAATTTGGAAAATATCCAATGTTGAAATGTTGTAGTAAATTAGTAGCTTTGGCAGAAAGTGAACATGGGGCACTTGGAATCCTCAGCGTCAATGTTGGATGGTGCTGCAAGGTTTGTAGTATATGAGATTAGTTCCCCATCTGCTTGCTTCCATTGACATTCTGGAACCTGGTCTATGCTGCTCTTCAAGCTGGTTTTCCATTGTTTGTTTTTTAATTATGACACATCCAAATTGAAGTATGCAGACTGTTCATCTAAATATATTAAACTTGAGAGCTTTGTCTAACAGCAGTCATGTTCTGGGAACTTTACAAATGTAGTGTTGATGTGAAATGTATTATAATTCAGCAGGTCAATGAATTGACCGCCCTTCCCATTCCAAAACTGACCCTTTTTGTTCCGGGCCTGCTCCACTATCAGTATGAGGCCAAACGCAAATTAGAGGAACAGCACATTTGATTTCTCTTGGCTAGCTTACAACCCACTATTTGAACATTGATGTATTTACTTTCAAGTAACGCTTTCATTCGTTCCTTTTCCCCCATCCCCGCCCTATCAATTCACGCATAGCCCCCAATTGCGCAGACTTGGCAGTGAGGGGGGGGGGTAGAGAGGGAGGGGGACGGGGTAAAGAGGGAAAAGGTGAGGTGGGTAGAGCAGGAGGATAGAGGGAGGGTGATAGAGAGGGAGAGGGGCAGAGAGGGAGGGGGTAGAGAGGGAGAGGGTGAGGGGATAGAGGGGAAGAGGGAGGGGGTAGAGTGGGACAGAGACGTGGGGGTGGTGGAGAGGGAGGGGCAGCGATGGAGAGGGACGTGAGGGGATAGAGAGGGAGAGGGGCAGAGAGTGAAGGTTTAGGGAGAGCGAAGTAGTGACGGTGGAGGGAGGGGATAGAGAGCGGGAGGGAGTGTAGAGAGGGAGGGGTAGAGAGGGGGAGGGAAGATAGAGTTTGAGGGGCGTGAGAGGTAGAGTCGGAACAGCTTTCCCTACCTCCTCCTCTCCATCAATCCCCCACACTCCCTGCTGAACTCCCCAGGATTCTTTTCCTCTCCTCCTTTCCCCCAATCCCTCCCTAACCCCTTCGAGCGGACCCGATGGAGTTGGACTGAGCGGGTCCGAGCCGAGTCGGGGTTACTGGAGGGGGGGTTTGGTAGGGGAGGGGGGCGTCCGGGGCCGAGTGCATTCCAGCGGAGCCGAGCGGGGCCGAGCGTGCGGGGCAGAACGGATCCGAGCGTGCTGGGCCGGATGTGTCCGAGCAGTCTAATTTCAGTGTAAATTCGCGAAGTAATAATTAAAATGCAACTGGTATTAAACCCAAGTGTTTTTAAATAAATGTGATTCAATGCAATTGTCCAACAGTTTTTAAATGAATGTGATTCATTGCAATAGCGAAGTATTTTAATAATTGAACTCTTGTAAAATTAAACTTAATCAATGTAGTCAAAAACGCTGGAGAAACTCAGCGGGTGAAGGGCCTGTCCCAATCGGCCGTCATTTCCACGTAATTTACGCGACATAATTTACGCGTCACGACGCACGACGCGCGCGTCGTGACACGCTCGTGATGCGTCGCAGGATTTTGTGATATACAAAATCTTCGCGCGCCATCTGCGTGACGCGCAAATGACGGCCATGTGGGACAGGCCCTTGAGGCCGCATCTATGTAGCGAATGAATAAGCGATGTTTCGGGTCGAGACCCTTCTTCAGTAATTGTGTAATCGTGAAGTATTTTTAAAATCTGAACTATTTTTTAATAAATGTCATTCAATGCAACAGCGAAGTATTTTTTGTTTGTTTAAGTTACCCTTGGAATGGTGAAGTTGAATTGTAGACTTGCATTTTTTAAATATTTAAAATGTCGTTGGAGGGCTTGAATACCCCTCCCGCTCGGAGTGTCCCGTCATGCCTTGGAGGTTGATGGTAACGTCATGTCGGAACAATAAAATAATCTTCTAGAACTGCCCACACTGGAATTCGGTGCAGTTGACTGTTTCCTTGTCACATCCAACTTGTCCACTTCAGCTGATAAAAATGGACGTAAATATACCCGTTAGGCATTCCAGGCTGGGAGGCATCTTTAAA
Source organism: Malacoraja senta (assembly GCA_038087875.1). Taxonomy (NCBI): domain Eukaryota; kingdom Metazoa; phylum Chordata; class Chondrichthyes; order Rajiformes; family Rajidae; genus Malacoraja; species Malacoraja senta. Next base: position 601,534 of record JAXLNO010004714.1, read on the forward strand.
GAGATGATATTGGTTTTCTTTCTGAGACGCCTCTGGCCAACATATTACCCGTTAGATTGCTGCACAGATAATGCGAATTGAAACAGTCACTTCCCCTCGATAGATGATCAACGACAAAGGGGGGAGAGGTTGCCATGGGTGAACGAGAGGGCAGAGTTGAGGTTTTCTTTAAAGCATCCATAAACGTAGGACCAGAGGGCACCGTCTCAGAATAAAGGGACTAACCTTTGAATGGAGATGGCGAGGATTTCTTTAGCCAGACGGTGGTGAATTTGTGGAATGCATTGTTACAGACGGCGGTGGAGGTCGAGTCATTGGATATATTTGAAGCGGAGACATATAAGATCCTGAATAGTAAGGGCGTCAAATGTAACGGGAAGAAGGCAGAAGAATGGGTTTGAGGGGGAACCATAGATCGCCCATGATCCAATGGCGGAGCAGACGCGATGGGTCGAATAGCCTGACTCTGCTCCTGTGACTTATGAACGTTTGAGCTTCGTAAATGGCGGAGCAGATGTGACGCCTTGAATCTATCCTGATACTTCTCGAACATATGATCGCATATTTCGTTCGTGGGGTATTAAATGTAGGCTGCGTTCCGAAGTACCAGCGAATATCCTCAATGAAGATCCGTCAAAATACTTTCTAATCATGCGCTCAACATCGTTTATCCATTCCCTTTGTCAGAAATATAAAGTACATAGACCAATACAGCACAGGAACAGCTAATATCATCAAAACCTGACAGCAGAAGTCGTTCATCGTCTCATTCAAGGTTTCAAGGTCAGTATATTGTCACATGTATCAATTAAGGTAGAGTGAAATTTGAATTACCATGCAACCATACTAAAAAAAACAACAGGACGCTCAACTACATAAAAACGTACATAAACATCCACCTCAGCGTCACAAAAAGAGATATAGTTCTGCACAGAAATACGCACACAAACGCAGACTCTCTCTCCCCTTTCCCTCAGACACACACACGTTCATATATACACACTCGCCACCCACCCAAACCCACACACCCCCACACACAAACACGGACACACATGCATACACAAAGGCTCCCTCACACAGCACAGACACACGAACGCTCACACACGTATGCACAGAAACGCTCACACACACACACGCAAACACAGGCACAAACATGCACACTCATGTGCACACACACACACACACACATACACACATACACACGCACTCATACACACACAGCAAAATACTCACGCACACACCAACACACACACACACCAACACACACACACACACACACACACACACACACACGCGCACGCACGCACACGCACGCACACACAGTCTGATAAAGTCTGAAGAAGGGTTTCGACCCGAAACGTTGCCTATTTCTTTGGCTCAATAGTTGCTGCCTCAACAGCTTAGTTTCTATAGCATGTTTTTCTACGTCGAATGAATTAATTTTGCTCAGTATCGTATGTTGTCAATTTCCTGACTAAATTCTAGTGAGGGAGGGCTGCATCAAGCCAGTACTTACCTATTTTCTGTGCGAAAGCCTTGTTGATTATATTTCTACAACTGGTAGGCAAGTCATTTCTTGACCCTGACCTCTTACTCCGCACAGGTGACTGCACAAAAGAAGATGTGTGTTTGTGTTTCCAGAGGTCGATCAGCCATCTGACATTTAATATCAGAGAGTCCATTCCACATCCTAAATGGCCAATCCGTTCCATGTTGGGAGATGCGTTATTTAGGTGTACAGAACAACTCAGTATCCTGTACCTGCCTTCTCTCCATACCCCCTGATCCCTTTAGCCGCAAGGGCCACATCTAACTCCCTCTTAAATATAGCCAATGAACTGGCCTCAACTACCTTCTGCGGCAGCGAATTCCACAGATCCACCACTCTGTGTGAAAAATGATTTTCTCATCTCGGTCCTAAAAGACCTCCCCTTTATCCTTAAACTGTGACCCTTTGTTCTGGACTTTCCCAACATCGGGAACAATCTTCCTGCATCTAGCCGGTCCATCCCCTTAAGAATCTTGTAAGTTTCTATAAGATCCCCCCTCAATCTTCTAAATTCTAGAGAGTACAAGCCGAGACTATCCAGTCTTGCTTCATATGAAAGTCCTTCCATCCCAGGAATCAGTCTGGTGAACCTTCTCTGTCTCCCTCTAGGGCATGAATGTCTTTCCTCAGATTTGGTTACCAAACCTGTACGCAATACTCCAGGTGTGGCCTCACAAAGACCCTGTACGACTTCCGGTGGCGACATGTCGGACTGAACAGGCGTAGCATTTTAGCTCCGTGCCCGTAATCGGCGAATTTTCGCTTAAAAATTGATTTGGAAGTCGGGACCGTGTGTAAAAACTTACCGGAGCATCTTGTCGCGGTGCAGATGACGTCATCAGAAATCGCCGCGAAAATAACGGAGGTTTAAGCTATTTTTAAATGAAAAGAACGACTCCCTGTCAGAGCCCTCAGAGATCTGTCTCCAAGCAACTTCTGAAAAAACAGTCACCACCTGAAAAAATTCAAGAACCTGAAGGAGTAACTGCTGAACTTCAAGAACTTGAAGAAGTAACTGCTGAACTAGCCCTGAAAATGACTACAGGATCAAAGGCTGAAATGGCTGAAAAAGTTTTAAAGGACAAAGAGATGGAGGAAATTAAGACATCGGTAAGTGACTTAAAAAATGAACCTTTGGCATGTAATAAAAGTATGATGGAGAGCATGATGAAGAACATGAACATTGGGAATCAGAAAGTAATTGATTCAATCGGTAATATAAATAAACGAATAGACGATGTTCATGGTGAATTATCTTTGAAAATTGATAAGGTGGAAAAAGACTGTACTAGTAAGTTGGATGTGGTCCACCAAACTGTTACAACATGTTGTACTACCATGAAAGATATGGAAATAGCAATGTTACAAATGCCTGAAGAAATGCAGAAAATCAAGAAGAATTATGAAGAGGTCAGCTGGCTAAAACGTCGGATGAATGCTTTGATTTGGAAGCAAGGTCAAGACGGCAGAATTTAAGAATAGTTGGAGTGACAGAAGGAGAGGAGGGGAATGATCGCCGAGAGGATACTGCCAACTTACTTAAAAATATACTCGACCTGACAACTAAACCGAAAATAGAAGTGACACACCGGGTGAAACGACCAAAATCAAGGGCACAAATAAAAGGAGCACCTCCACGACTGATCATTGTGAAATTTCGGGACATTTCAGCTTTGGAAGAGGACATGAGAAAAATACAATATGGAAAGATTATGAAGTTTGGGACGGACACTATCAGACTTTTTAGAGACTTTTTAATGTCACAATAATGTACACTTTTTTGTTTCTTTACTTAAGGACAATTTTGAGAGGGATGTAATAACTGAAATTAATCCTTATGAAATTGATTTAAAAAAACGAGAAGCGTTTAAAAATACACAAACATTTTTAGACACTGTAACCTCACTTTTTTGAATTTTTTTAATGTCACAATAATGTACACTTTTTTGTTTCTTTACTTAAGGACAATTTTGAGAGGGATGTAATAACTGAAATTAATATTGCAAATGCTCGCCCAACAGACAGAGACCTGTTGGGCGATTGAAGTCACTCAATACGGACATAATATTCCTACAAGAAACTCACTTGAAACTGCAAGCTCAAGCCAGCTTGAAGGCAAACTGGATAGGCCAAACATACTAATCTTCATATATTTCCAAAGCTAGAGGCACAGCAATCATTATTCGAAAAGGTATACCATTTAAATCGAAGAATATCATGACAGATAAGGAAGGGAGATACCTTATAGTTACCGGAGAGATTCATGCTACCCCAATTACCTTGGTAAATATTTATGGCCTAATTTTTATATTCCTCAATTTTTTAATAACATTCTGAATACAATTACAGTTCAATTTATCAAAATGTGATAATTGGGGGAGATTTAAACTGTGTTTTAGATCCATATTTGGATAAATCTTCACAACAGAGTAGGGGCAACACAAAATCTAAAACCAGGGAAATCTTAAATACTTACATAAAAAATACAAATATAACAGATGTTTGGAGGATCGCTAACCCTGTCGGAAGGGAATACTCGTTTAATTCAATGGTACACAAAACTTATTCACGTATCGATTATTTCTTAGTGGATACAAAACTAATTCCCTATACAATGAATCCAAAATATCATAATAGTATAATTTCTGATCACTCCCCGTTAACTTTTTTTTTTAATTAGAAGGAATGCCTTCTAATAAATCGTTTTGGAGGTTTAATCCTCAAATCTTAAATGACCCACAAGGGGAAATATATTAAAAACAACAGATGGAACGTTTTTAAAATAATAATGACACCCCAGATACCTCACCAGTTCTACTATGGGAATCATTCAAAGCAGTTATTAGAGGATCTATAATCACATACCAAGCTTTTTTAAATAAAAGGAATAAGAAAGAACAAAGGCAGTTAGAAGAACGAATAAGAGAATTGGAATTAGATAATGCTAAAGAGAACATATTTCGGAATAGATATTGGGATCGCTTGAAACAAATATATTAATTGTGGTAAGAAAGTCATTTTTAAAGCGTTAATTCTACCTATCAATGAGAGCGGGAGCGTTTTCCAAAATTTAATCATAACATTCAATTTATTTAATAGTGGCATAAAATTGGCGCTAAATAATGATTTGTGCCTTCTCGTAATTTGAATACCTAAATACTTGAATGTTTCTGTTGCAATTTTGAAAGGGAATTTTAATAAGTGTCTCGCATCCTGTGGTTTTAAAGACATGATTTCGCTTGTATTCCAGTTTATTCTATATCCTGAAAAAGAACCAAATTCCTCAATTAGTGTTAATAAGGTGGGAATACTCGTTTGTGTATTAGTAATATATAAAAGAATATCATCAGCATATAATGAAATTTTATTCTTTGAGTCCTTGGTATTATATCCGTGAATATTCGGATGATTTCTAATCCTTTCAGCCAGCGGTTCTATCATAAGGGCAAATAGCAATGGCGTTAAGGCACAACCCTGCCTATTACCCCTTGATAAATAAAATTTTGAAGATAACATATTGTTAGTTAATATTCTTGCCGTAGGTTTATCATAAAGTAGTTTAACCCATCTAATAACATTCTCTCCCGTATTAAATTTTTCGAGTACCTTATATAAATACTGCCATTCTACCTGATCAAATGCCTTCTCTGCATCCAGCGTAACGACTGAAATATCTTCAATGTCCTCTTTGTGAGAGTACATTATATTGAAAAGCCTTCTCAGGTTATTAAATGATTGTCTTTTAGGTATAAATCCCGTTTGATCCGGGTTTACCAATTTATTAATATAATTATTCAGTCGTCTTGCTGGAATCTTTGCTAAAATTTTCTGATCCGTATTTAAAAGTGATATAGCTCTGTAAGAACCCGGTTCATCTAAATATTTATCTTTTTTGGGTATAAGCGTTATTGTTGATTCTGCTAAAGTTTCTGGTAGTTTATTTTCGGTATAAGCCTGCGTGTATAAGTTGAGTAATCTTGGTACAAGTGACTCCTGAAAGCGTTTATAAAATTCATTACTGAAACCATCTGGTCCTGGGGTCTTCCCAATTTTCAATGAGTTTATTATTTGTTTTATTTCTTCACTAGTAATCCGTGCTCCTAATTCCTCTTGTTCTAAACTATCCAATTTAGGGAGGTTGCAAATATCTAAAAAATTTGTAATTTTACTATCATCTGTATTTATTTTAGTTGTGTATAAATTATGATAAAATTGGGCAAACCTTTTATTAATATCCTTTGGTAATGTTAGAAGCACACCCTTATCAGATTTAATTTTAGTGATAGTATTTTCCTTTTCTTGTTGCTTCAGTTACCTCCCTAATAATTTATGTGGCTTATCCCCAAATTCGAAGTGTGCTTGTTTTGTACTTTGGAATAGTCTTATTACTCTACCCGATAATATTCTATTGAGTTTATATTTCAATAAGGTTATCTTATTATGTTTATCTATAGTTGGGTCATTTGCATTGTCCAGTTCTAGTAATTTTATTTCCTGTTCTATCCCCTGAAGTTCTCTTTTATTTTCTTTATTTTGATAACTTTGATAAGAGATTATAACACCGCGAATGTATGCCTTAAAGGTTTCCCATAATAGCGATACAGAAATACCCGGCGTATCATTTGTCTCGAAAAAAAGTTGTGTTTGTTTTTTATATACTCATAACCCTGCGGGTTATTTAATATTTGTGCGTTGAATTTCCAAAAAGATTTTATACCCGGCATTCCCTCGATTTTAAGTATAAAAGTCAGTGGTGAATGATCGGAAATAATACTATTATGATATGATGGTTTAATTGTATACGGGATTAATTTTGTATCCACTAAGAAATAGTCAATTCGTGAATAAGTTTTATGAGGCGACGAGTAAAACGAATATTCCCTTCCAATTGGGTTTGCTATTCTCCAAACGTCAGTTATGTTATTATTTTTTATATAAGTATTTAAAAATTCACAGGTCTTGGTTTTAACTAGACGCTTCCCTGCCTTTATTGATTTATCTAAGTATGGGTCTATAACACAATTAAAATCTCCCCCCATTATAATATTTTGATAATTATGCTCTGCAATTATATCTAGTATTTTCTTAAAACATTGGGGATTATCAAAATTAGGCGCATAAATATTTATCATAGTTAATGGTGTATTGCAAATTTCTCCCGTGACTATAACGTATCTTCCCTCTGTATCAGATATAGACTTCTTTAATTTAAAAGGTATACCTTTCCGAATTATAATGACCGTGCCTCTTGCTTTTGAAGTGAATGAGGAGTAGTAGGTTTGACCTATCCAGTCTGCCCTTAATCTGATCTGCGTTTGTTGTTTCAAATGCGTTTCTTGTAGGAAAGCAATATCAATGTTTAATGATTTGAATTGTGCCAGAATTTTACCCCTCTTAATTGGCTCATTCGCACCTCTAATGTTCCAACTACAAAAAGTGAGACCTCCGGTGTTTATTCGACTATTATCTTGCATTGGCTATTATTACCAGAATGTATAATTCATGTGATGCAGCCAAGTACCTCGAATTCCAGAGTCCAGGGTTGTCCTTCATAATTTCTGCACTAGTTTTACATCTCCTGACACTATTAAGCATAATTAAGGGGAAAAGAAAAACGTAAAATGAAGTGTTCATAAAGATTGTTAAATCATACAACGCATAATAGTGAATAAACAAAAAAAGTGAATGTATGTTATCAAAAAAGCGATATCTTACAAAAAAGCCACCCATGGTGGCTAAGATTTGTTTTAAATTGACCTCCGTCGATGGAATTATGCACTGGGCTTTGTCCCCCTAGTAAATTATCATCCACTTATAACCAAAATTATCGTGTCAGGTCGATTAATAGCCAAAACATTTAAAATAAAATAGAAGAAAAGCTAGAAGATTTACAATAAAATGAAATATAATTATTATCGTCATTAATCAGACTTTTCATTAGCCTGTATGTTAGTTGATTCGAAATTAGTATTTAGAATATCTGTCTAACCTCCCCCATCCTTCCTACTATATAGTTAGTCATGTTAGTATAATACATTAAACCTTTAGGGTTAATTGAGTTTATTGCGTATATATAATTAATTAGTTAGTTAGTTATATGCTGTATATCTAAATAATAGATCATATAGTACTAAGACAAAAGGCAGACCAACAAGACTGTTATAAATTCAAAAAAGACAGCCAATAAAACTCAGGGCTGAAAAACTTGGCGCAGAGCCTGCGACCTTGAACATTCCATCTGTTGAGCCTCAGTTTTTCAATTCAAGATAAAGTTAGTACTCTGTTATTAAAAAACACATTCTGGCCAAATAAGTATGTCTGAAAACCGTCTAAACAAAGTAAAAAACAAGTTCAGCCGGCGTAGTGACTCGTTATTCTTTTCCTTGAATTTTATTTAAAATCTCCAGGGCATATTTGCAAGCTGAATCCGGATCCGTGAATGAACGTTGCCTAGCATTGTACGTAATTAACATTTTAGCAGGGTAGATAACACCGTAACGAACTTCAGAATGTCCTTGTAAGATACTGCTTGCACTTTTAAACTGGCGTCTTTTTGCCAGTATTTCCCGAGGGTAGTCTCTGTAAAATCTAACAATATTATCAGCGAATGTAAGATTTTCTCCATAAGATATCTTCTTTAATAAATTTTCCAAAGTCGAAATGTCTAAGAACTTTACGATAATTTGACGTGGTGGAGCATTCGCTCCTCTTTGGAAGCGACCAACACGATGAGCCACATCTATCTTTGTTTTTTCTGGCAGCTTGAAATCATCTTTTAGTAAATTAGTGATAAAATCACCCATTTCAGAGCCGTGCTCTGCCCCCTCTTTAACTCCTATTATTCTCAAATTCTGCCTCCTCGACCTGGCTTCCAAATCTTGACATTTCTCATTCAATTTATTCGTCAGCTCCCAAGTCGCGTCGTGTTCTTTTTTCAAACCTGTTATTTCCTGGCCCATCTGCTGCATTTCACCCTCCATCTCTTCCATCATTTTTTCCGTCTTTGTTAATTGCTTCAGCAGGGAGTCATGTTTATTGTTATAATCTCTCTGCATTCTTTCCAATTCCTTAGCAGTCCTCGACTCCAAATCTTTGAACTGCTGGTTCAGGGATACGTAAAGTTCCTTTAATTCTCCACAGCTAGTGTCAATTTTCTTAGAGAGATTATCCTCCATTGAAGAAAAATTGTTCTGCATTGTAGAATTCATTTTAGCAAATTGCTTCTGAAGATCTTTTGTAATGTCTTTAGTAATATTAACTCTTACCGATTCTTCCTAGCTTTTCATTTCTTTCTCCCTTTCTTTTAACTCTTTTGTTTCATCTCTTGCAGCCATTTCGACTATTGGTTGTTGAGATTCCAGCTCCTCTTCCAAACTTTCAAAAGTAGATTCAGGAGTGGTTTCAAGCTCATCCAGAGCTTTTTGGAGCTGGATCTGGAGACTGATTGTAGTCTTCTTGGGTCCTCTCTGACCTCTTCGCTTTTTCATCCGATTTTTACCGGTAAAATCGTTTTAAATCCCGATTCCACCGGCACCGTCTGATGACATCAATACCCACGAGGTTCAGCAATCCCGGTAAGAGTTTTTAAATCGATCCTGGCGTAGGAACCGAGTTTATACACGATTTGTCGGGAGCAGAGCTCTGTGCAGCTGTCTTACTGCTTCATAGCAGCCACCGGAAGTCTAGATTCTAATATCACTAATTTTATATGGGATTATAGAGCACACAGAATTCAACGAAAGCATTTGTGTAAACCTAAAGAAGCTGGGGGTTTATCACTACCTAACTTTACGTATTACTACTGGGCTGTGCATATTAAGAACATAATGGACTGGTTGGATAGTTCAACTCACCAGTCGGAGTGGATAAGAATGGAAAAAGAGGAGTGTTTCCCGTACGATATAGGAACGATCTTGTTCTCACCAATAAAATTGAATAGTATAATATATAAGAAGAACCCAATTATTTACAATACAATAAGAATTTGGAAACAAATAAAATTATCCTTGAAATTAAATAATCTATCAGTATTAACCCCAATTCTGAATAATCCTGCATTCAAACCATCTCTTATCGACAAAACATATAAACAATGGGATAAATTGGGGATTGGGAAAGTAGGAGATATGTATGAACTGGGCAAATTGTTATCATTTCAACAATTAAAATTAAAATTTAAACTGAATGATAATCAATATTTTAAATATATACAGATATGTGACTTTATGAAGAAATATATACATAGATCTCAAACTATATTTTTAGACCCTTTAGAAGAAGCAATGAATATTAAGGCTGATTCAGAAAAACTAATATCATGTTTTTATAATAGTATATTAAATAGAGAATTACCCTCAACAGAGGCACTAAGAGAAGATTGGGAACATGAACTAATGATAAAGATCCCGAAAGATAGATGGGAAAAGTATCTGATGAATACACATACTTGTTCCATTAATGCAAGACATAATTTAAATCAATTTAAATTATTACATAGACTATATTATTCAAAAACGAGGTTGAATAAATTTTACCCAAATGTCTCTCCCAGATGCGATAAATGTTTGTTTCAAAATGCCAATATAACACATTCATTTGTAGGATGTACAAAGTTAAATACATTTTGGAGCGATATATTTGATATATTTACAAAGCTCTTCAAGTCAAGAATAGAACCTAATATGGAATGGACTATATTTGGAATAATATTAGAAGATATCAATTTAAGCAAAGACCAAAACGTATTCTTTAATTATGGGTTAATAATTGGAATGAAATTGATACTTAAATTTTGGAAAAATACAGCTATACCAACTATTAAAATGTGGATTAGGAATATGACGGACATAGCACACCTTGAAGAAATGAGACTCCGCCTAATAGATAAATATGACCAATTCTTAAGGAGTTGGTCACCTTTCATCGACTTTTGGAATCTTGTGATGCAGCAGTACCGTAAAGATTACTGATTTCAGGTCAGGTCGTGGATAGATTTACATCTCCAAACAAAGATTTGAAAATTTCCTTTTTAAGGGTCTTTTTCTACTATTTCTACTTTTTATTTTTCCTCTTTCTTTTCTCTATTTTTTTTCTTTCTTTTTTTTTTTACCTCATTTTCAAAAACATAAAACTAGAGGTTGTACATAGAATGCATTACGTTATGACATAGTTGGCACCTAAAATTAGGTGCCACTGTATTGTTTTGTATTGTATTAACTTCTAATAAAATAAACAACAAAAAAACAAAAAAGATAATGCTAAAGAGCCTACTATAGACAAATATAATAAAATAACAATAATGAAATTTAAATTAAACAAAATATTATCAGCAAATGTTATTAGATTATTTCAAATCACAAAACAGGAAAATTTTGAATTTGTGGATAAACCATACAAGCTTCTGGCTCGACAACTGAAAAAACGGGAAAAGGACCACACGATTTTAAAGATTAAATCAGATAAAGGGGAATTGTTAACACTACCTAAGGATATTAATAAAAGATTCGCTCAATTTTATCAACATTTATATACATCTAAAGCGGTAGCAGATAGTACCAACGTTAGAGAGTTCCTGCATAATTGCAATCTCCCAAAACTCAATGTGAGTGAACAAGAGGAATTAGGTGCACAAGTCTCAACTAAGGAAATAGAAGAAACAATAAATACATTAAAGAATGGAAAAAATCCAGGACCAGATGGTTTTAGTAATGAATTTTATAAAAGATTTTACGAGATAATTACACCACGACTACATAAAATGTATATATATGCTTTTAAAGAACATACACTTCCAGAAACATTGGCGGAGTCAACGATGGCACATACCTAAAAAAAGGTAAAGATTTAGAAGATCCGGGTTCTTATAGAGCTATTGCGCTGTTAAATACAGATGAAAAAATATTAGCGAAAACATTAGCTAGAAGGCTAAGTAACTATGTCAGTAAATTAATAAATCCGGATCAAACAGGGTTTATACCCAAGAGATATTCAAGTAATAACCTGAGACGTCTGTTTAATATAATGCACTCACATAAAACCGAAGAGCAAGACCTATCAATTATTTCATGGACGCAGAAAAAGCATTTGATCAAGTGGAATGGGATTATATGGTTAAAGTATTGCAAAAATTTCAAGTGGGAGAGAATTTTATCGCTGGGTAAAATTATTATATGATAGGCCTACGGCCAGAATATTAACTAATAATATTTTGTCGTCGAAATTTCAGTTATCAAGGGGAAATAGACAGGGGTGTTCATTATCACCTCTGCTATTTGCTCTTGTAATAGAACCGTCAGCGGAAAGTATTAGGATACATCCGAATATTCATGGGTACAATGCAAAATCATCAAATAATAAGATATCTTTATATGCAGATGATGTACTACTATATATTACAAAATCACAAACTAGCATACCAAATATATTAAATTTAATTGAGGAATTTGGATCGTTTTCAGGATATAGAATAAATTGGAATAAAAGTGAAATTATGACGATTAAACCTCAAGAATCGACACGCATGTTAAAATTCCCTTTTAAAATCGCTTCAGAAAAATTTAAAAATTTGGGAATTGAAATTACTAGAAAATATAAATCTCTATTTAATGCAAACTATATGCCTTTACTCAATAAAGTAAACACACTGATTAAATTCTGGAAAACCCTCCCGATGTCTCTTATAGGCCGAATAAATGCTATAAAAATTAACTTTTTACCACAAATGTTATATCTATTCCAGTCAATACCGATATACTTACCCAACATTTTTTTTAAAAAATTGGATGCTGATATTACAAATTTTATATGGGACTATAAATCCCACAGAATCCAAAGAAAACATTTGTGTAAACCTAAGCAATTTGGTGGATTATCACTCCCCAATTTTTTATATTATTATTAGGCCACAAATGTCAAAAATATTATTCACCTGTTCGACAATTCGGCCCAGCAGGTGGATTGGATAGTAATGGAGAGAGAGGACTGTTCCCCTTTTAACATAGGAGCGATCCTTCTCTCACCAACAAAAAAAAAGAATAGAATATATAGTAAAAATCCAATTATTCATAGCACAATTAGAATTTGGAAACAAATAAAATTAACGTTAAAATTAAGAAATATATCACTTCTTTCACCTATAATGAATAACCCTTCGTTTAAACCTTTTATGATGGATAGAACTTTTGTAACTTGGGAAAGAGTAGGAATTAAAACGTTTGGAGTTATGTATGATAATGGAAGTTTTTTAACATTTCACCAATTACAACTTAAATATAACTTGAATAGTAATCAATATTTCAAATATTTTCAACTACGTGACTATTTGAAAAAGTATACACGAGAATATCAAAATATGTCTCCTGACCTATTAGATGGGATAATGAATATAAAAGCGGAATCAGCTAATTCAATATCATACCTATATAATTCCATTTTAAATATAGAAATTCCATCATCGGACGGGATTAGAAGAGAATGGGAACAGGAACTAGCTATAAAAATCTCGAAAGAGAGTTTGGATAAACATCTATTATATGTGCATAAATGTTCGATTAACGTAAAACATACTCTGATTCAATTTAAAATTGTACATAGATTATATTATTCAAAAGCTAAATTAAGTAAATTTTATCCAAATACCTCTGCTAAATGTGATAAATGCCTAGTCTAAGAATCAATTATAGCACATTCTTTTGTTTTTTGTATAAAAATTCAAAAATTTTGGAATGACATTTTTGAGATTTTCACGAAATTATTTAAAATAAAACTGAAACCGAATTCAGAACTGATTATTTTTGGAACAATAGAAGCAAGTTTGGAGCTGACTGCGTTTCAAAGGAGTTTTCTAAGTTATGGCTTAATAACGGCAAAATAACTGATACTGAAATTTTGGAAAAATGCTCCTACGCCAACAATAAAAATGTGGACTAATATGTCGGAATTGTTACATCTAGAAGATATGAGATTCCTCCTAGCAGGTAAACAAGTCCAATTCCAAAATATTTGGTCTCCATATATCGACTTATTACAAACATAGAGTGCAACAAAATGATGATAATAAATGGTTTTAGGACCTGGCGAGGGGTGAGTAAAGATAAGAAGTAGGTACATCCCTTTCATATTGTCCTATCTTATTTTCTTTTTTCTCTTTTTTTCTTTTCTTCTTTAACGACTTCTTGTGGTTTAGGTTCACATGTGTGTTCCTGGACCACTTTTTCACTCACTCACTGACTGTCTTTGCTAGCTCTTTCTATCCTTTTTTTTCTATTTGTTGAAAAACAGAAGTGGTACAAGAACTGTATAAATTTACGTTATTGCAGATTACTGTAATGTAAAATACTTCTAATAAAAAAAATAATAAAAATAAAAATAAAAAAGACCCTGTACAACTGCAGTAGTACCTCCCTGCTCTTATACTCAAATCCTTTTGCTATAAATGCTAACATACCATTCGCTTTCTTCACTGCCTGCTGCACCTGCATGCCTACTTTCAATGACTGGTGTACCATGACAGCCAGATCTCGTTGCATCTCCCCTTTTCCTAATCGGCCACCATTCGGGTAATAGTCTACTTTCCGGTTTTTGCCACCAAAGTGGATAACCTCACATGTATCCACATTATACTGCATCTGCCATGCATTTTCCCACTCACCCAACCTATCCAAGTCACCTTGCAGCCTCCTAGTATCCTCCTCACAGCTAACACTGCCCCCCAGCTTCGTGTAATCAGCAAACTTGGAGATGTTGCATTCAATTCCCACATACAGATCATTAATATATATTGTAAATAGCTGGGGTCCCAGCACTGAGCCTTGCGGTGCCCCACTAGTCTCTGCCTGCCATTCTGAAAAGGACCCGTTTACTCCTACACTTTGCTTCCTGTCTGCCAGCCAGTTCTCTACCCACATCAATACTGAACCCCCAATACCGTGTGCTTTAGGTTTGCATACTAATCTCTTATGTGGGACCTTGTCGAAACCCTTCTGAAATTCCAGATATAACACATCCACTGGTTCTCCCTTATCCACTCTACTAGTTACATCCTCGAAAAATTCTATAAGATTCGTCAGACATGATTTACCTTTCAGAAATTCATGCTGACTTTGTCCAATGATTTCACCACTTTCCAAATGTGCTGCTATCCCATCTTTAATAACTGACTCTAGCATTTTCCCCACTATCGATGTTGGACTAACTGGTCTGTAATTCCCCGTTTTCTATCTCCCTCCCTTTTTAAAAAGTGGGGTTACATTAGTTACCCTCCAATCCTCAGGAACTGCTCCAGAATCTAAAGAGTTCTGAAAAATTATCACTAATGCATCAACTATTTCTGGGGCAACTTCCTTAAGTACTCTGGGATGCCCCTTGTCTGGCCCTGGGGATTTCTAGGCCTTTAATCCATTCAATTTACATCACACCACTTCGCGGCTAACCGGGATTTCACTCACTTCCTCCATATCATTTGACCCCCGGTCCCGTGCTATTTCCGGCAGATTATTTATGTCTTCCCTAGTGGAGACAGAACCAAAGTAGTTATTCATATGGTTATGCCATATCTTTGTTCCCCAAGATCAATTCACCAGTTTCTGGCTCAAGGGACCTACATTTGTTTTAACTAATCTTTTTCTCTTCACATATCTATAAAAACTTTTGCAGTCAGTTTTTATGTTCCCTGCCAGTTTTTTTTCATAATCTATTTTCCCTTTCCTAATTAAGCCCTTTGTCCTCCTCTGCTGGACTGAATTTCGCCCAGTCCTCTGGTAGGCTGCTTTTTCTGGCTAATTTGTATGCTTCATCTTTTGTTTTGATACTATCCCTGATTTCCCTTGTTATCCACGGATGCGCTACGTTCCCTGATTCATTCTTTTGCCAAAATGGGATGAACAATTGTTGTAGTTCATCCATGCCGTCTCTAAATGCCTTCCATTGCATATCCACCGTCAACCCTTTAAGAATCACTTGCCAGTCTATCTTGGCCAATTCACGTCTCATACCCTCAAAGTGACCCTTCTTTAAGTTCATAACCCTTGTTTCTGAATTAACAATGTCATCTCCATCCTAATGAAGCACTCAACCATATTATGTTCACTCTTGCCCAAGGGGCCACGCACAACAAGACTGCTAAACAAACTTTCCTCATTACTCAATACCCAGTCTAGAATAGCCTTTTATCTCGTTGGTTCCTCTACATGTTGGTTTAGAAAACTATCCTGCATACATTCCAAGAAATCCTCTTCCTCAGCACCCCTTCCAATTTGATTCACCAAATCTATATGTAGATTGAAGTCACCCATTATAACTGTTTTACCTTTCTCAATTTCATGGATCATCCAGTGATCTATCTAGGAACTATGAAATAAAAAGGGGCGATTACCTTCCGGTGAGTCTGTTATAGGGCACCATATATTCAACGAAGATTGTAAGAAGAAATACATCGGGAGAATGGAGGCAGCTTTAAGACTAATAGTGTTGTCTAAAAAGCGGTTGGTAACTCCCGCAAACAAAGACTGGGACAGTCCTAGTGCAAAGGGTTGAGATGGGCTGGAATATGTCAAATGTGTACAGGAACGTTTCCTCATACAGGCACAGTGTCGTAGCTGTCGAGCAGCGGTGCAAAACGGCCAATTCCGGCCCGCGGGATCATTTGGGGAATAAAAGTATATTCAGGACCGTTTATTATGTATCTGTACACTGTACACCGAAGATAGACGAAACATGCTTGAGTTGCTCAGCGGGACAGGCGGCATACTAGAGGCGAGAACGGACATTTGACAATTAAATGAACCCTTTACTTGATTCGGGCGGCGGCGCCTCGAGCGGCAAACACTGCGCGTGCGCGCGGCGGCGGGCGGGGACCATCATTATCGACGGCTGCCTCCTCACTGCGCTGATGGCGGCCGCTCCCGACCCGCAGGGCGGAGCGCATTGTGCCTCCGCACACCGCCTGCCGGCAGGTGAGGCGTCGCGTTGGTTTGACTATCACCGGACGCGCTGCCGCCCCCAAACTTCCCCACGCCACCCCAAAACACCCCAGACCTCCCCAGTCCAGACCAGACCCTCCCAAATGACCAGGCACCCGCTCCCAGATCAGACGCCCCCCTCCGCCCAGCGCACACGTCCCCCTGATCAGACCCCCCCAGACCAGACACACCCTCATCCCCAGATCAGACACCGCCTCCCCCCAGACCAGACACCACACCCAGACCAGACATGACCTCTCCCCAGACTAGACACCCGCTCACCCCACCCCCCAGACCAGGCACCTCCTCCGCTCCAAACCAGGCACACCCTGCCCCATGACATTACGCCCCCAACCTCAGACCAGACACTCCCCAGACCAGACACCCGCTCCCCCCAGACCAGACACCCCCTCCCTCCAGACTTGACTTCCCCCTCCCCCAGACCAGTCACCCCCTCACCCAACCACAGACCAGGCGCTTGCCTCCCCTCAAAAACAGACACACCCACCCACCAAACCAGACACCCCACAGGCCAAACAGCCCCCGCCACCACGTCCAGACACCCCCCAGACCAGACACCCCCAGACCAGACACTTCCCCATACAAGACACTTCCCTAGGCCAGACAACCCTCCAACATTCCACACACCCGCTTTAGATCAGACAACCCCCAGAGCAGACATCCCCCAGACCAGACAACTCCCCGGACCAGACACATCTCCATAATGAATATTAACAAATCCAAAAACTGCATACGCAGCTGACACACATACATCTAAATGACATTATGAAAATAATAAATACCCAGAAACTGGTCCCTGATGTTGAAGTCAAGAGATGTCAAATGTCTGTTAGCCCAGAGCTAGCCCAGAGCTTACGTTGATCTTGGACACGCAGCAACAAAGAGAAGCAGGGAGATGAGCTAATTGGCTAAAGCCCGTGGGAAAGGTGAGTCAGACGTGAGTCAGAGGGGGGAAACCGTATAAAAAGAGCGCCAAAAAGCAGCCAGACCTGTTTGGGAGAGCTTCCAACGCCCCAGGACTCCGCGATGACGGTCAGCTTCCAACGCGGGCGGCGCTGACCGTCATCGCGGAGTCCTGGGGTCCTTTGCCGAGGGCTGCCAGCGTTGCATCTCCGCCCAGCGCGGCCTGCGGACTTTGGGAGCCGCGGACTCCGGTAGGAGGTGGCCGACTCTGATGTCCAGGCCGCTGAGGATGGCCCCCAGTCCCGACGTCGGATTTACATCACCCCAGCGAGCTGGCCTGAACATAGGGCAGCCCGTGGCGG
Organism: Malacoraja senta; assembly: GCA_038087875.1. Lineage (NCBI taxonomy): Eukaryota > Metazoa > Chordata > Chondrichthyes > Rajiformes > Rajidae > Malacoraja > Malacoraja senta. Next base: position 619,326 of record JAXLNO010004714.1, read on the forward strand.
CGACTGCGGAGGGCTCGGTGAGGCCCCGACCACGAGTGAACATTGGGGAACAGTAGAGGAAGATGACTGACTTTGGTGCCTTCCCTCACAGTGGGAAATTTTGATTCTGGTGTGTGGGGATGTTTTTATATTTAACTATATATTTTGTGTATATTGTGTCTTCTCCTCTCACTCGCCCTCCCCCCCTTCCCTTATCTCTCTCCTCTCTCTCCACTCTTCTCTATCTCCTCTATCTTCCACTCCCCCTCTATCTCCCTTGTCTCTCCCTCCTCTCTCCCTCCCTCCTCTCTCTCCCCTTCTCTCCCCACCTCCCCGCTCTCTCCATTTTCTCTCTCCCCTTCTCCCCCCTTCTTTCTCTCTCCGTCTCCACCGGCGGGAGCATCGCACAGTCACTGACCGCGATGCACTGCCATCGGTCCCCAACCTCCACACCAGGGTGATATCCCCCCCCCCCGCCCTCCGACCGCGGTCAGTGACTGTGGGGCGCTCCCGCGGGTGGAGACGGAGGAGAGAGAGAAGGAGGAGAGAAGGGGGCGAGAATGGTACAGAGAGAAGGGGGGGAGGTCGAGAGAGAGGAGAAGAGAGAGCAGAAGAGAGAGAAGAGTGCAGGGAGAGGATGGAGTGAAGAGGGGGAGAGAAGATGGGAGAGAGAAGACGGGATTGAAGGGAGAGAGAGAAGGGAGAGAGAGGAGAGAGATAGGGGGGCAGGGAGGGGGGTAGAGAAAGAGAGGAGGGGGAGAGGAATGGGCGAGAGAGCGAAGGGAGAGTGAGAGAAGAGAGGGAGAGAGAAGGGAGAGTGAGTGGGAGAGAGGAGGGGAACAGAGGAGAAGAGAGAGAAGAGTGGAGAAAGAAGAGTGGAGAGAAGAGGGGAGAGTAGGGAGAGAGAGGAGAGAGAGTGGGGGAGAGAGAGGGGGAGAGGGAAGAGGGAGAGAATGGAGTGAGAGAAGGGAGAGAGAGAGAGAGGAGGAGAGAGAGGGGGAGAGAGAGAAGAGTGGAGACAGAAGGGGGAGACGATCAGGAAAAGGGAGACACATGATCTGAATGTGTGGCTGAGGAACTGGTGCAGGAAACAGGGATATAGATTCTTAGACCACTGGGATCTGTTTTGGAGTAAGGGGTGACTAGGAAAAGGGACGGATTGCACCTTCAAAGGTGGGGACCGGCATTCTGGTAGAAGGTTTTCCAATGCTACACAGGTGGATTTAAACTAACTAAGGGGGGGGGGTTGGTGTTGTCAAATGGGATAGTCAAGGACGGAGTTAAAGGGAAAGGAAGTAAAGGGATAGTTAATGACCCCAGAATTAACGGAAATTATATCTCACAAAGGGATAGGAGAATATGGCCAAGTGTATTGGGGATCGATGTGAAAGGTGAGATGCGGAAGGAATTAAAAATATTGTATATGAATGCGCGAAGTATAAGAAGTAAAGTAGATGAGCTTGAGGCTCAGTTAGAGGTTGGTAGAATTGACATTGTGGGGATTACTGAGACGTGGCTGCAGGTGGATCGGGCATGGGAACCTACTATTCAAGGTTATACATCCTATAGAAAGTACAGGCAGGTGGGCAGAGGAGTGGGATAGCTCTGCTTGTGAGGGATGGAGTTCAGACCCTTGCGAGGAAAGACGCAGGGACTGACGAGGTAGATTCACTGTGGATTGAGTTGAGGAATTGCAAAGGCAAGAAAACACTAATTGGTGTTATCTACAAACCCACAATTAGTAGGCCGGATGTATGGTGTAAGTTGCAGCAGGAGTTAAACCTGGCATATAACAAAGGTAATGCAACTGTGGTGATGGGGGATTTCAATACGCAGGTAGTTGGGAAAATCAGGTTGGTTCAGGACCCCAAGTATGAGAGTTTGTAGAGTGCCTCCGAGATGGATTCATAGAGCAGCTTGTAATGGAGCCGACCAGAGAAAAGGCAATTTTGGATTTAGTGTTGTCCAATGAACCAGATTTGATAAGAGAACTAGAGGTAAAGAAACGGCTTGGAGGTAGTGGTCATAATATGATTAGTTTCAATCTGTAGTTTGAGAAGGAGAAGGTTAAATCGGAAGTCTCAGTGATGCAGTTGAACAAAGTGGACTATGAAGGCATGAAGGTGGAGCTGTCCAATGTAGACTGGAAAGGGATCCCAGCAGGAATTACGGTGGAACAGTAATGGCAGGAATTTCTGGGCATAATCCGGAAGACGCAGGATCATTTCATTCCAAAAAGGAAAACGATTCTAAGGGGAGTAGAAGGCAACTGTGGCTGAAAAGAGAAGTTAGGGATAGAATAAAACTCAAAAACTAAAACCCCGCAAAGAGTAGCCGGAAACTAGAGGATTGGAAAACGTTCATGGGACAACAGAAGGGAACAAAACGGGGAATACGGGCTGAAATGATGAAGTACGAGGGCAAACTGCCGAGGTATATAAAGAAGGGCAGTAAAAGCTTCTATGGATATGTTAAGGGAAAAAGAATAGCAAAGTCAAATGTGGGTCCCTTGAAAGCAGACACGGGTGAAATTATTAGGGGGAACAAGGAAATGGCAGAAGAGTTGAACAGGTAATTCGGATCTGTCTTCATTAAGGAGGAAGACACAAACAATCTCCAAGAAGTACTGGAGGACAGAGGATCTAAGGGGGTAGAGGAACTGAAAGACATTTTCATTAGGCGAGAAATAGTATTCGGTAGGCTAATGGGACTGAAGGATAATAAACCCCTGGGCCTGATGGTCTGCATCCCAGGATCCTCAGGGAGGTGGCTCTAAAAATAGTAGACGCATTGGTGATCATGTTCCAATGTTCAATAGATTCAGGATCAGTTCCTGTGGATTGGAGGATAGCTAATGTTATCCCACTTTTCAAAAAGGAGCGAGAGTGAAAACGGGGAATTACAGACCAGTTAGCCTGACTTCGGTGGTGAGAAAGATGCTGGAGTCAGTTATTCGAATTTAATCTTTTTATTTGAATTTCACGGCAATTTACATACATACAATAATAACAGACAGTAATAATCAAGGCATAATTGTACAACAGTATGTAAGCGATCCTCAAAACCCTTGCCCTTACCCACCTTCAACCCACCCAAGTCAGGTCGGAGCCAAATGGGGACAAACAACACTCACATACGTACACATCCACACACAAATGATAGAATAGACGAAACAAAATGTGCTATATAAAAATAAAAAAATAAAATAATATATATATATATATATATATATATATATATACATATATATATATATATATGTATATATATATATATATATACATATATATCTAAATAAACAATTGTAGGGAGGGGGGGTTAAGGGGAAAGCAGCTGCTGTAGAACAAAACGATGATGGAGAACACTCAGTCCTCTTCCGAGTCCGGGGACAAGGTAAGAGAGTTAACCAGTTCAAAGAAAGGGTTCCATGTATCTAGGAATATCTTGGTAGAGCCTTTGAGAGAGAATCTAAGTTTTTCAAGTTTCAGATTGTAAAGCACCTCCTTAATCCAACGGGCGTGTGTCGGGGGACAGGTGAGCCTCCAACTAAGCAAGATCAGTCTCCGGGCTAACAAGGTTGTAAAAGCTAGGACCTATTTCACTGCAACAGAGAGGTTGGTATTGGGAGGGGTACCGAAAATGGCTGACATTGGATTTGGAAGAATAGTCTGGTCGTAAGCTCTGCTTATCAATTCAAAAGCACTCCTCCAAAAGGCTGCTAGCTTAGGGCAAGACCAAAACATGGGGCTATGGTTGGCAGGAGATTGACTACATCTGTTACAGGTGTCATTAACAGCTGGGTACATTCTAGCTAATCTTGCATTTGTATAGTGGACTTTGTAAAGGACTTTGCATTGGATAAGGCCATGACGAGCGCATATGGAAGAAGAGTGGATCAAATCCAAGGCAGAGTCCCATTGCTGGTCTGTTAGTTGCGTATTCAGCTCTCCCTCCCACGCAGCTTTTAATGAGGTATGAGATTTCAATAAAACCGACCCTAGCAAATTATACAAAATAGAGATGCATTTCTTCCGATTGGGGTCTAGAGCTAAGATGATATCTGTCAGGGTTTCAGGAGGGCGATTTGGGAAGTAGGGAAATGTCTTCTTCACAAAATCCCTAATCTGGAAAAACCGAAAAAGGTGGGAGTTTGGGAGGTTGTAGTTAGACGAGAGCTCCGCGAAAGATGAGAAGATACCATCCTTATATAGGTTTTTAATACTACTGATGCCATTACTATGCCAGGTTTTAAATGCGTGGTCTATACTTGAAGGTTTAAAAATGTGATTTTTAAGCAGTGGGGTCAAGATGGAAGGACCCTGTAAGCCGAGGTTTTTCCTAAATTGACTCCATACCTTGAGCGAAAGGGGTACAATTGGGCCTGCACCCACAGGTGTTATAGAAAGGGGGAGTTGGGAGCATAGGACAAACCGCAATGGGAGACGTGAACTCGCCTTTTCCATATATACCCAGATCGGTGGTTGCTCGCAATCATCATTCATCCAATACAGGAGTTTTTGCAAGTTAGCTGCCCAGTAGTATCGCCTAAAATCAGGGAGGGCCAAACCGCCATCAACCTTAGGCGACTGCAGTATGCCTTTCGGACTCTTCGAAGTAAGATTGTTTCATATTTGTTTCAGAATGCTTCAATCTATAATAACTGAAAATTTCTTTCAGTTGAATCTCTGAATTTTTAAGAAAGTTATGGGCTTTTAATGTCCTCGATCACAGCTTTTGTGTTAAGTCAATGGAAAAGCAATAGGGAACTAGATGCTAATTTCTGAGTATGATAATGGCCATAACTTGTTTAATACTTGAAGATATCTGGATTTTTAAAATCTCAAAATTTTGTAACATTGCCTAAATATAGGTAAACAACTCCTTGTCTGTCCTGATATTTATTGCTTCAAATAATTCCAGCAAATTAGTCAAACAAGACCTCCCCTTCACAAAACCATGCTGACCGGCCTATTTTATCATGAACTAATGAGCACTCCAGTACTAAGAACCTGTAACTACTTTTCTTTTGTCAATTATTTTGCCATTGATATTGGACATCTGCATCATTCTGATAACATTTCAAAGTAATGCAGAGACTTACGCCGATTTCGCTTCTCCTCCTTCTCTTTGTTGTTGAGCCTCTCCGGAATGGCTATGTCATAAGCAGAGTCAACCTCTTCTGTGTTCACTGGGTCCATCTTGAAGGGAAACGAAAAGGTTAACTATGCAACGTTTGCAGGGTATAGAACCTGTTCTGAACACACTACTCTCGATGTTTCCAGGAAGCAATCAGAGTAGAAGCTTGATTGAGAATATTTTTAGTATTTGCAGACCCATTTTCATATTTCATCAACAACAGACAAACAAAGCCACAACACATGATTTATGGAGATAGTAGTAGATAAATGGGAAGAAACAGACATTTAGTTTAAAATTCCTAAAACCGGAAAATGGTTCAGAAAGAAACTTCCATCCGAAGTGTCAGACATCCAACACCAGGGGTACGAGGGCAGCAGATGCATGGACACACCACAATGCACAAGCTGCTGCAACACTGCAGATGCATGGAAACACCACAATGCACAAGCTGCTGCAACACTGCAGATGCATGGACACATACAATGCACTAGCAGCTGCAACACAGCAGATGCACGGACACACACAATGCACAAGCTGCTGCAACACTGCAGATGCATGGACACACACAATGCACTAGCAGCTGCAACACTGCAGATGCATGGAAACACCACAATGCACAAGCAGCTGCAACACAGCAGATGCACGGACACACCACATTGCACAAGCAGCTGCAACACAACAGATGCACGGACACACCACATTGCACAAGCTGTGCTACTGCACATTGCTTTATTGTTTGATCAAAATGATAAAACATCACTTTGGGAGTTCCTTCACCATCTGATCATCTGCCCATCTGGGCTGCAGTTTTGAGGATGGAGACTCCCCTCCATCTTCTCTGGGGCAAGTAATACCCATTATTAGTTTAGAGATACAGCATGGAAACCGGCCCTTCATCCACAGAGTCCACACTGACCATCAATCACCCGTTTACACGAGATCTATGTTATTCTACATTCTCCGATGTAGATGCGGGTGGGTGCTCCATTGGTGTCCT
>JAXLNO010004714.1:625640-660640 GCA_038087875.1 Malacoraja senta
GCATAATTGTACAACAGTATGTAAGCGATCCTCAAAACCCTTACCCATACCCACCTTCAACCCACCCAAGTCAGGTCGGAGCCAAACGGGGACAAACTACACTCACATACCTACACATCCATACACAAATGGTAAAATAGACGAAACAAAATGTGCTATATAAAAATAAAAATAAAATACAAAATATATATATATATAAATATATATATACATACATCTAAATAAACAATTGTAGGGAGGGGGGATTAAGGGGAAAGCAGCTGCTGTAGAACAAAACGATGATGGAGAACACTCAGTCCTCTTCCGAGTCCGGGGACAAGGTAAGAGAGTTAACCAGTTCAAAGAAAGGGTTCCATGTATCTAGGAATGTCTTGGTAGAGCCTTTGAGAGAGAACCTACGTTTTTCAAGTTTCAGATTGTAAAGCACCTCCGTAATCCAACGGGCGTGTGTCGGGGGACAGGTGAACCTCCAACTAAGCAAGATCAGTCTCCGGGCTAACAAGGTTGTAAGAGCTAGGACCCGTTTCACCGCAACAGAGAGGTTGGTATTGGGAGGGGTACCGAAAATGGCTGACATTGGATTTGGAAGAATAGTCTGGTCATAAGCTCTGCTTATCAATTCAAAAGCACTCCTCCAAAAGGCTGATAGCTTAGGGCAAGACAAAAACATGTGGCTATGGTTGGCAGGAGATTGACTACATCTGTTACAGGTATCATTGACAGCTGGGTACATTCTAGCTAATCTTGCATTTGTATAGTGGACTTTGTAAAGGACTTTGCATTGGATTAGGCCATGACGAGCGCATATGGAAGAAGAGTGGATCAAATCCAAGGCAGAGTCTCATTGCTGGTCTGTTAATTGCGTATTCAGCTCTCCCTCCCATGCAGCTTTTAATGAGGTATGAGGTTTCAATAAAACCGACCCTAGCAAACTATACAAAATAGAGATGCATTTCTTCCGATTGGGGTCTAAAGCTAAGATGATATCAGTCAGGGTTTCAGGAGGGCGATTTGGGAAGTAGGGAAATGTCTTCTTCACAAAATCCCTAATCTGGAAAAACCGAAAAAGGTGGGAGTTTGGGAGGTTGTATTTAGAGGAGAGCTCCGCGAAAGATGAGAAGATACCATCCTTATATAGGTTTTAATACTACTGAAGCCATTACTATGCCAGGTTTTAAATGCGTGGTCTATACTTGAAGGTTTTAAAATGTGATTTTTAAGCAGTGGGGTCAAGATGGAAGGAACCTGTAAACCGAGGTTTTTCCTAAATTGACTCCATATCTTGAGCGAAAGGGACACAATTGGGCCTGCACCCACAGATGTTATAGAAAGGGGGAGTTGGGAGCATAGGACAGACCGCAATGGGAGACGTGAACTCGCCTTTTCCATATATACCCAGATCGGTGGGTGCTCGCAATCATCATTCATCCAATACAGGAGTTTTTGCAAGATAGCTGCCCAGTAGTATCGCCTAAAATCAGGGAGGGCCAAACCGCCATCACTCTTAGGCGACTGCAGTATCGCCTTTCGGATTCTGACCGGTTTTCTACCCCATAAGAATTTAGATATTGTCCTTTCTAATTTGTCAAAAAAAGATTTGTTGATAAGTATGGGGACATGCTGGAAAAGATACAGGAATTTGGGTAGGACAACCATCTTAACCAGATTTATCCGGCCCACGAGGGATAGAGGTAAGACTGACCAGCGATTAAAATCTTTTTTCGGCTTTCTCAACCAGAGGCAACAAGTTTGTGCGGAACATATCAGATAAGGGTATTGTGATAAAAACGCCGAGATAGCGAAACCCATCCTCTGCCCTTTTGAATGAGGTTAAAGAGCGAGGGAATTGCTCAGCCGGTAAGTTAATCGGTAATAGCTGACTCTTTTGGTAGTTAAGTCTATAACCAGAAAACGCACCAAACCGTTCTAAAATATTCATAATCACAGGGAGAGAACTGACTGGGTTCGAGATGTACAGGAGCAGGTCATCCGCATACAATGAGACTTTATGAGTTGTGTCAAACCGTGTAATACCTTTAAAGCCCTTCTCTGCGCGTAACCAGACCGCCAGGGTTTCTATCGCGACATCAAACAAGAGTGGAGATAACGGGCAACCCTGTCTGGTACCTCTCTGAAGTGTGAAGTGGGGCGACAGTATGTCGTTTGTTTGTACTGAGGCCACCGGGGACGAATATAATAGGCTCACCCAGAGAATAAAACTGTTACCGAGGCCAAACCTATCCATCGCTTCATATAGGTACATCCACTCGACCCTGTCGAAGGCCTTTTCGGCATCGAGGGAGACCACCATCTCCGGGGTCTCATTACTCGAAGAGTGAATGATGTTAAGGAGACGCCTAGTATTATGGGAAGACTGTCGGCCAGGTATAAACCCTGTTTGATCCAACGAGATAATAGAGGGCACCACTCGCTGAAGACGAAGCGCAAGGACTTTAGAAAGGATTTTGAGGTCCACATTCAGGAGCGAGATTGGTCTATAGCTACCACAAAGCAGGGGATCTTTCTCCTTTTTAAGAATTAGGGAGATGGTAGCCCACGACAAGAATCAAATTTCCTTTATTGTCATTCAGACCTTTCGGTCTGAACGAAATTGTGATGCCTGCAGTCATACACAGAACCAATAATAACAAAACATACAATAAACACAAATTAAACATCCACCACAGTGAGTTCACCAAGCACACCCTCACTGTGATGGAGGCAAAGTCTTAGTCTCCGTCTCTTCCCTCCTTGTTCTCCCTCTGCGCTGAGGCGATCGATCCAGGCCGAAGATGCCGCCCTCCAGTCCAGCGGACCTCCGTGGTGATGTCGCCGCCGCCGAAAGCCGGAACGCCGTCTCCGCTCCGAGACGGCCCGCCACAGCATCAGCCCCGGGTCCCGCAGTCTCCGCTCCGGGCCACCGCCCCAGCTCCAGGCCCCGCAGTCTCCGCTCCGGACCCCGCTGCATCAGCTCCAGGTCCCGGAGTCTCCGCTCCGGACCCCGCTGCACCAGCTCCAGGTCCTGCAGTCTCCGCTCCGGACCCCGCTGTATCAGCTCCAGGTCCCGCAGTCTCCGCTCCGGACCCCGCTGCACCAGCTCCAAGTCCCGCAGTCTCCGCTCCGGACCACGCTGTATCAGCTCCAGGTCCCGCAGTCTCCGCTCCGGACCCCGCTGCACCAGCTCCAGGTCCCGTAGTCTCCGCTCCGGACCCCGCTGTATCAGCACCAGGTCCCGAAGTCTCCGCTCCGGACCCCGCTGTATCAGCTCCAGGTCCCGAGGTCTCCGCTCCGGACCCCGCTGCATCAGCTCCAGGCCGCCGCCGAAAGCCAGAACGCCGCACCAGCAAGTCGGGCCACTGCTGCCTCAGCCCCGAAGACGGCCAGCATCTCGTTGGTGGGCGGTAGGCGACGATGTAAAAACGCCTCATTGTACATATCTCTCAGGACTGGTGCGAAGAGGTCAGAGAAAGCTTTGTAATATTCTACAGAGAAGCCGTCAGGGCCGGGTGACTTTCCGCTTTGCAGCGATGTGATGGCTGCTTGCACCTCAGCTACAGTTATGGGACCACCCAAGTCTCTCATGGCTTCTTCATCAATTTGAGGAAGCGTCGTACTACTGAACATGTCACCTGCAGTGGGGGGACAGACGGAAGTGTATAGTTCAGTGTAGAATTTAGCAAATGCTTCATTAATTCTGAGAGGATCAGTATGAGTCTCCCCTGAACTGGATCTAATGGCTGGAATTAGCCGTGAAGTCGCCTCTGTTCTGGCCTGATGGGCCAAAAGCTTTCCAGCTTTATCCCCAGATTCAAAAAAGTGTTGCCTAGATTTAAGCAGTCGTAGTTTGGCTTTATTAATGGATATGAGGTCAAAGTCTGTTTGTAGCCTAAGGCGTTCTCTATAGAGATTAGGGTTTGGGTCAGATGCTAATAATGAGGAGTTGAACCTCCACTTAAAGGGGTTAGTTCGTTTACGAAAATGAAGATCAAGTGAGGTCGCAGCATGATCTGATATTACGATGCTATGGTACTCACTGGATTTGATTTTGGAAAGCAATCTATTATCTAAGAGAAAGAAGTCTATACGGGTAAACGTACGATGTACGTGGGAGAAAAATGAAAATAATTTAGTCGTGGGGAATATAAATCTCCATGGATCTGTGAGCCACAGTTGTTTGGCAAGAACATGCAGAATCTTACCGGATTTAGTTAAAGTAGAGGCTTTATTCGAAGATCTATCCAGTATATGATCTTGGACCAGGTTAAAATCTCCACCCACAATGACATGGTAATTTTCAATATTTGGGAGAGATGTAAAAAATGTAGTTATAAATGAGCTGTCATCCCAGTTGCGTCCATAAATGCTTGCCAATATGACAGGTGTGTCTTGCAATTTGCCCGACACCATGACAAAGCGACCAGCAGGGTCTTCCACAGCTTTCTGTAGTTCGAACTTAATGTTCTTACGAATCAGGATAGCAGGGCCCCTAGTCCTATTATTAAATTTCGAGTGAAATAGTTGACTAATCCAGCCTCTCTTAAGCCGTGTTACCTCTCTGTTGCGAAGGTGGGTCTCTTGGATAAAGAATATATCGCCTTTGAGCTGTTGCAAATGGGCCAAGATCCTATCAGTTTTGGTAGGACTTCCCAACCCTCTCACGTTCCACGAGACAAATCTAAGAGTATCGTTTGTGTTGGCCATTTTTAGCTATATGGGTAATGCGCTGTAGTTCTGGATGTGACAAGTAAAATGGATGAAGTGGAGCCAGTGGATGTAGTGTATCTAGACTTTCAGAAAGCCTTTGTTAAGGTCCCGCACGGAAGACTGGTGATTAAAATTAGAACACATAGTAATTGGGGTAGGGTGTTGACGTGGAAAGAAAATTGGTTGGCAGACAGGAAGCAAAGAGTAGGAGTGAATGGGTCCTTTACAGAATGGCAAGCAGTGGCGAGTGGAGTGAACAAGGCTCGGTGTTGGGGCCGCAACTGTTTACCACTTATATTAATGATTTGGAAGAGGGAGTAGGAGCAACACTAGCAAGTTTGCGGATGACACAAAGCTGGGTGGCAGTGCGAACTGTGAAGTGGATGTTAGCAGGTTGCAGGGTGACCTGGACAGGTTGAGTGAGTGGGCAGATGCGTGCCAGATGCAGTATAAAATAGATAAATGTGAGGTTATCCACTTTGGCAGCAAAAACAAGGGGGCAGATTATTATCTCAATGGGGTTAGATAATAGATAATAGATAATAGACAATAGGTGCAGGAGTAGGCCATTCGGCACTTCGAGCCAGCACCGCCATTCAATGTGATCATGGCTGATCATCGCCAATCAGTACCCCGTTCCTGCCTTCTCCCCATATCCCCTGACTCCGCTATTTTTAAGAGCCCTATCTAGCTCTCTTGAAAGCATCCAGAGAACCCGCCTCCACCGCCGTCTGAGGCAGATAATTCCACATACTCACCACTCTGTGAGGAAAAGGGTCCCTCGTCTCCGTTCTAAATGGCTTACTCGTTATTCGTAAACTGTGGCCCCTGGTTCTTGACTCTCTCAACATCGGGAACATGTTTTCTGCCTCTAGCGTGTCCAAACCCTTAACAATCTGTTGTGTTTCAATGAGATTCCCACTCATCTAAACTCCAGAGTGTCCAAGCCCAGCTGCTCCATACTCTCACCATATGACAGTCCCGCAATCCCGGGAATTAAACTTGTAAACATTCGCTGCACTCCCTTAATAGCAAGAATATCCTTCCTCAAATTAGGGGACCAAAGCTGCACACAATACTCCAGGAATTGTCTCACTGTGGCTCTGTATAACTGCAGAAGGACCTCTTTGCTCCAATATTCGATTCCTCTTGTTATAAAGGCCAACATGCCATTCGCTTTCTTCACTGCCTGCTGTACCAGCATGTTTATATTCATAGACTGATGTACAAGGACACCCAGATCCCGTTCTACTTCCCCTTTTCCCAACTGGACGTCATTTGGATAGTAATCTGCCTTCCTGTATTTGCTACCATAGTAGATAACCTCACATTTATCCGCATAAAACTTCATCGCCATGCATCTGCCCAATGACCCAACCTGTCCAAGTTACCATGCATTCTCATAGCATTATCCTCACAGTTCACACTGCCACCCAGCTTTGGGTCATCTGTAGATTTGCTAATGTTACTTTGAGTCCCTTTATCCAAATCACTGATGTATATTGTAAATAGCTGCGGTCCCAGCACCGAGCCTTGCGGTACCTCACTAGTCACTGCCTGCCATTCTGAAAGGGACCCGTTAACCCCTACTCTTTTTTTTCCTGCCTGCCAACCACTTCTCTATCCATGTCAACACTCTACCCCCAATACAATGTGCCCTAATTTTTCCCACTAATCTCCTATGTGGGACCTTATCAAATGCTTTCAGAAAGTCGAGGTACACTACATGCACTGGTTCTCCCTTGTCTATTTTCCTAAGTTACATCTTCAAAAAATCCCAGAAGATTAGTCAAGCATGATTACCCCTTCGTAAATCCATGCTGACTCGGACCGACCTGTTACTGCTATCCAAATGTTTGGCTATCTCATATTTTATAATTGACTCCAGCATCTTCCCCACCACCGATGTCAGGCTAACTGGTCTATAATTCCCTGTTTTCTCTCTCCCGCCTTTCTTAAAAAGTGGGATAACATTAGCTACCCTCCAATCCACAGGAACTAAACCTGAGTCAATAGAACATAGGAAAATTATCACCAATGCATCCACAATTTCTAGAGCCACTTTCGTAAGTACCCTGGGATGCAGATCATCAGGCCCTGGAGATTTATCAGCTTTCTGTCCCATCATTCTATCCAACACCATTTCATGCCTAATGTGGATTTTCTTCAGTTCCTCCGTCATCCCAGATCCTCTGGCATCTACTATATCACGACGATTATTTCTGTCCTCCTTAGTGAAGACAGATCCAAAGTACCTGTTCAACTCCTCTGCCATTTCCATGTTCCCCATAATAAATTCACCTTTTTGGTCTGCAATGGTGCAACTTTGGTCTGAACTTAGTTTTTTTCTCTTCGCATACTTAAAGAAGCTTTTACTATACTGCTTTTATATTCTTGGCTAGCCTACCTTCGTACCTTATCTTTTCTCCCCGTTTTGTCTTTTTGGTTAGCTTCTGTTGTTCTTTAAACATTACCCAATCCTCTAGCTTCCCGCTGGTCTTTGCTACGTTGTACTTCTTCGCTTTAATTTGTTTACTGTCCCTGACGTCCCTTGTCAGCCATGGTCGTCCCTTTCTCCCCTTGGAATCTTTCTTCCTCCTAGGAATGAACTGATCATGCACCTTCTGTATTATTCCAGGAAACATCTGCCATTTTTGTTCCACTGTCATTCCTGCTAGTGTATTTTTCCAGTCAAATTTCGCCAGCTCCTCCCTCATGGCCCCATAGTCCCCATTATTCAACTGCAACACTGACTCCACCGATCTACCCTACTCCCTCTCCAAATGTTGATTAAACCTGACAATGTTATGGTCACTGTCTCCTAATGGCCTCGAGGTCTTTTATCAAATCCAGTTCATTACATAATGCAAGCTGTTCTAAGAATCCATCACGAAGGCACTCTACGAAGTCCCTTTCTTGGTGTCCAGTACCAACCTGGTTTTCCCAGTCTACCTGCATGTTTAAATCTCCCATAACAACCACAACATTACTTTTGCTAAATGCCAATTTTAACTCCTGATTCAACGCGCCCTATGTCCAGGCTACTGTTTGTGGGCCTGTAGATCAGTCCCATTAGGGCATTTTACCCTTACAATTGCTTAGTTCTACCCATACTGACTCCACATCTCCTGTTTCAATGTCACCCCTTGCAAAGGGACTGAATTTAATTCCTCACCAACAGGGCAACCGCGCCCCTCTGCCCACCTTTCTGTCCTTTCGATAGGAGGTATACCCTTGAATATTCAGTTAACAGCCCTGGCCCTCTTGCAGCCATGTCTCAGTATTTCCCACAATATCATAATTGCCAGTTTTTAACTGAGCCTCAAGCTCATCCACTATATTCCTTATACTTCGCGCATTCATATAGAGCACTTTCACCTCCGTATTCACTTCCCTCCTAGCACCGCTCGCAATTGGCCCTGACCTTACTCTGTTGTCCCTTCTCGAGCTTTACATTAGGTAAGGGGGGGGGGTACGGAGAGGCCTGAGTGTACTTGTACACCAGTCACTGAAAGTTAGCGTGCAGGTATAGCAGGCAGTGAAGAAATCTAATGCAATGTTGGCCTTCATAACAAGAGGATTTCAGTATAGGACTAAAGAGGATCTTCTGCAGTCGTATAGGGCTCCGGTAAGACCACATCTGGAGTATTGTGTACAGTTTTGGTCTCCTAATTTGAGGAAGGACATCCTTGTGTTTGAGGCAGTTCAGCCTAGGTTCACGAGATTGATCCCTGGAATGGCGGGGCTGTCATAAGATGAAAGATTGAAAAGACTAGGCTTGTATTCACTGGAGTTTAGAAGGATGTGGGGGGATCTTCTAGAATCATATAAAATCATAAAAGGACTGGACAAACTAGATGCAGGTGTTGTCAATGTTGGGCGAGTCCAGAACCATGGGGCACAGTCTTAGAATAAAGGGGAGGCCATTTAAGACTGAGGTGAGAAAAAACGTTTTCACCCAGAGAGTTGTGAATTTGTGGAATTCCGTACCACAGAGGGCAGTGGACGCCAAATCACTGGATGGATTTAAGAGAGTTAGATAGAGCTCTAGGGGCTAGTGGACTCAAGGGATATGGGGAGAAGGCAAGCACAGGGAATTGATTGGGGACGATCAGCCGTGGTCACAATGAATGGCGCTGCTGGCTCGAAGCGCCGAATGGCCTCCTCCTGCACCTATTTTCAATGTTTCTATGATTGTGTCTGGAAGCTGCAAGTGAAAAATGAGCGACACTGTTCGACGCACTGCGACATGGTGAAATATTGAATGTCATAATATTTTGATTCATTCAATTTCTGACTATTCTATTATTGTAAATGTGATCACTTCAATAAAAAATACAGGCTATCTGTGTTCACTGTCTGAGTTTGATTGCTGGAAGCAGGCTAATAAAATTAGGTACAGTTGTGTAGCCTACATTTACAATTTGTTTCGTTAGGTCGACATTTGTGTCTGCTAGTTTTCGATTTCAAATGGTTTGTTAATGGAAAGGGTGTGGCTCCCAAAACAAGTTTAGCCAAAATAGCATCGTTTTTTCTCTCATCGCAAATTTCTTGTAGCCTACGACTGTAAATTAATCCCAATCATAAAAGTAATGCTTGCTAGGCAATCTTCTTCATCAGAAACAAAATTCGTAAATTGAAACATTTTCTAGTTATAGCAGAGGCTGTGACACATGAGAGCAGGTTGAAAAAACGAAGGCAACGAAAGCTGTGGGAGCACGGGCGCGTGCACAACTGATCCGGCCCTCATGAAGTCGCATTTTGCCCAATCCGGCCCGTGACCAAAAATGTGTTTGACACCCCTGCTGTAAAGCTACTGCTTTACAGCGCCAGAGAGACAGGTTGCATCCTAATACGCGTGCTTGTTTACAGAATTTCTACTTTCCTCCCGTGACATACGTGGGGTTTTCTCCGATTGGCTTGGTCTAATATTGAATTTTCCCTCGTGTGTGTAGAACTAGTTGGTGTGCGGGGGTCGTTGGTGTGTGCGGATTCGGTGGGCCGAAGGACCTATTTCCGCGCTGTATCTCTAAACTAAACTAAACTAAACTAAACTATACTAAACTAAACTATACGAAACTAAACTAAACTAAACTAAACTAAACTAAACTAAAGGCAAGATTGCCGACGACGCTAAATTAGCTGACACGAAATATGAATGTCCATAATTACTGGATAAGCAAGCCGAGGAATGGCCAATGGAATTTAATGCAGATAAGTGCGAAGTGTAGGAATATGGGAATTCGAACAGTGTAACACCTTCACAGTGAAAGGCAGCGCCTTGGGGAGTGCTGTAATACAGAGGGATCAAGGTGTGCATATTTATAATACCATGAGAGTGGCGGTACAGGCAGATAGGCTGAGTTGCATTCCAACTAAGACCCGGACATGGTTCAACAACAACAAGCCCTGGTTCACTGCAGAACTCAGACAGCTACGACGGTCTACAAAGGAGGCCTACAGGAGCGGCGATGCAGACCGTACAGGCAGGCCAAGTACAAGCAGAGAAGAGGAATCAGAGCTGCAAAGGAAAGGTTCGCTGAGAAGTCGAGGAGCAAGTTCTCAGCTAGTGACTCTTCTTCAGTTTGCAAGGGCTTGCAAGAAATTACCAGCTACAAGAGGAAAGACCCTCGCTCTTTGGACAATCGTCAGCTGACCAACGACCTGAAAGATTTTTACTGCAGGTTTCAAAATCAGAAACATAACCCTGGTACCCCATCCCCCCTCACCCCGTCCACAACAAACACAGCCAGACCTCAGTCTACAAAGAATGAACCCTGCACCCTCTCCTTACCATTCACCACTTCACACCTACTTAAGGCAAGACACCAGTATGAAAAGACTGGACCATTTCCCACCCCAACCAACACTTCACACCCACTCACAGCCTGACCTCATTCTGCAAAGACTGGGCCCTTCTACATTCACCCCCCTCCAATCACCACTTCACACCCAATCATCCACATCCTCTGTGCTGCAGAACATCACTTATCCAATATCAACAATAAAAATAGAGGAGCTGGAGAGGCTTTTCAGAGGCCCAAAAAGCCGGAAATCTCCAGGATCTGACAATGTTTCCCCCTCTACTCTTAAGCTGTGTGTCAAACAGCAGGCACCGGCATATACAGACAGTTTTAACCAGTCCCTGCAAACATGCACTGTCCCTGCCTGCTTCAAAGTCTCCTAAAGGCTAGCCGTGGCACAATGACTCCACCAGAGCCCTAAGAAGAGAATGCAGAAAATCAAAACGGAAGTACAAATCTGATAAGCTCAAAAGTTCCTTTCAACTCCTGAAAGAGAATCTTCACAAATATCAGGAAGCGGTAAAATCTGCAAGAACGAAATACTTTTCCACCCTTATCTCCAAAACCGCTCATAATTCCAAGGTCCTTTTTAGCACCATCACCTCCATCATTTGCCTGCCCCCAGCACCAGCTTAACTGGGTCCCCTGCTAAGTGTGAGGAATTCACTACATTTTTCACCAGCAAGGTAAAAAACATAAGAACAAATATTTCCCCTGCCACCCGTCACCTGGCTGTCTCATTGGACTGCTCTTCAAAATTAGATTGTTTGCAACCCGTTACTCTACACTCCCTTGTAAGACAGATCACCACCATGAAACCCACAACCTGCCCCCTCGACACTGTCCCCTCTGCCCCCCTAAAGGACGTCATTACAACAGCCGGTCACAGCATCCTCGCCATCTTCAACAGCTCTCTGGCCACTGGCAATGTACCTACCTGCTTCAAGCATGCGGTGGTCCAGCCACTCATGAAAAAACCTAACCTCGACCCCACATTGCCAACCAAACACAGACCCATTTCTAAACTGCCTTTCCTCTCAAAAGCCATTGAAAGGGTAATTTCAAGTCAACTTATGCTTTACCTTCACCAAAACACTATATTGGAAACTTTCCAATCATGTTTCAGGGCTCACCACAGCACAGAGCCTGCCTTGTTGAATGTACATAATGACCTACTGCTCACCGTTGACTCCGGCGACTGTGCAATCCTGCTCCTTCTTGACCTCAGCGCGGCATTTGATACTGTCGACCACACCATCCTAATTGACCGTCTTCGGTACGGGGTTGGTATTGATGGTACTGCCCTGAGCTGGTTCATCTCCTACCTCAAAGGTAGGAGTTTCTCGACTAACATAGGCAACTCGTTCTCCTCCCCAGCTAATCTCTGCTAGGTGTTCCACAAAGTTCCATCCTTGGCCCCATTCTCTTCTCCCCTTAGGCCAAGTCATTGAAAGGCACCGCATTTCCTTTCATTGTTACGCAGACGATACACAACTCTATCTCCCCCTGAAGCCAAAAAAAACTATAAAATCGGCTTAATCTTACACGCTGCCTCGAGGATATAAAGTGTTGGATGACCCAGAACTTCAGCTAAACGAGAGTAAGTCTGAGGTCATCCTTCTCGGCCCCTCGGTCTCAATCAAAATGATAGCAGGCAGCCTTGGAAGCCTTACCCCACTACTCAAACCTCACGTCAAAAACCTTGGCGTGATGTTTGACTCAGCACTGAAATTTGACAAACAAGTCAATGCCGTGGTAAAAGCTAGCTTCTTTCAGCTTCGGACGATAGCTAAAATAATACAATTCCTATATTTTGATGACCTCGAAAAGATCATCCACACATGTATCTCCTCCCGCCTAGATTTCTGCAACTTCCTTTACACTGGCAACAGCCAATCGTCCCTGTCCCGCCTGTAACTGGTCCAAGACGCCGCAGCGAAACTCCTGACGGGTACCCGAAAAAGGGACCACATCACCCCGATCGTGGCCTCTCTCCACTGGTTCCCTGTGCGGTTCCGTGTAAATTTCAAGATCCTCCTCTATGTCTACAAAGCCCTCAATGGGCTGGCCCCCACCTACATTAAACGTGTTCTCACCAACCACTCCACCTAGAGGTCCCTCGGATCACCCGCCTTGGGGTTGCTGAATATCCCGCGGTCTAGGCATAAGCTCAGGGGCGACCGCGCCTTTGCGGTTGCAGCTCCTAGACTGTGGAACGGCATCCCACTTCCCATCCAAGACTAAAAACGTATCTATACTCCCAAGCCTTCCTTGACGTCCTCTGAGCGAGGGCTATATGTATGTAGTTTGTTTGTGTATATTATTCTTATATAAATGTAAAACACTTTGGCCAACGAGAGTTGTTTTTTAAATGTGCTATATAAATAAATGTGACTTGACTTGACTTGACTTGACTAATGTCCCAGTACCAAATAAGGCAAGGATTATTTGTCTTAATGACTACAGGCCTGTCGCACTGACCTCTGTAGTCATGAAGACACTCGAAAGGCTTTTGCTGGCCAAGCTGAAAGAGATCACAAACTCACTGCTGGGCCCTCTGCAGTTTGCATATCTGGCCAATAGATTTGTGGATGATGCAGTCAACCTGGGCCTGCACTTCATCCTACAGCCCCTGGAACGCCAGGGGACCTATGCGAGGATCCTGTTTGTTGATTTTAGCTCTGCATTCAACACCATGGTGCCTGTGCTATTACACTCCAAACTTTCCGAGTTGACTTTGCCTGAACCCTTCTCTCGGTTGATGACCAGCTTCCTGACAGACAGGATGCAGCATGTGAGGCTGGGAAAGCACATCTCGGATCCGCATACGATCAGCATAGGAGTACCGCAAGGCTGCATACACTCTCCTCTCCTCTCCTCTCTCTACACCAACGACTGCATCACCACAGACACCTCTGTCAAGCTTCTCAAATTTGCAGACGACTCAACCCTGATTGGACTGATCCAGGATGGGGTGGAATATGCCTACAGGCAAGAAGTGTCACAGCTGGCGTCCTGGTGAAGTCGCAACAACCTAGAGCTCAATGCTCTTAAGACAGTGGAATTGATTGTAGTCTTTAGGAGAACTCCCCCTCCCCTCACCCCACTCACCATCAACAACACCCCAGTCACATCTGTGGAGTCTTTTAAGTTCCTGGGAACAATAATCTGCCAGGACCTTAAGTGGGGGGCTACCATCGACTCCACGGTAAAAAAGACACAACAGAGGATGTATTTATACGGCAGCTGAGGAAGCACAAACTGCCACAGGCAATGATGGTCCAATTCTACACGGCCATCGAAGAGTCTGTTCTCACCTTCTCCAGCATGCTCTGGTTTGGCTCAGCCACCAAGCACGACACCTGGAGGCTGCAGCGAATCGTCCTATCAGCAGAGAAGGTTATAGGCTGCAACCTTCCCTCCATTGATGAACTGTACACTGCAAGGGCCAGGAAGCGAGCGGGCAAGACCATCTCTGACCCCTCTGACCCTGCCCACAAACGCTTTGAATCACTTCCCTCTGGAAGGCGAATCCGGATTGTCAAAGCTGCCACAGGCAGATATAAAAATAGTTTTTATCCACGAGTAGTTGCTCTACTCAACAGCCAAAAATCTGTAGCATCCCTTTGATCTGGTATTTTGTTTGTTCACATGCTTGATCAATGGTGTTTCATCATTAATATGTTATTATTATTATTAACGCTTATTGTTTTCTGAGTCATTCGTAACTGTCACTGTATGTCATGTTGTTACTTGTGGGCGGAGCATCAAGGCAAATTTCTTGTATGTGAATACTTGGCCAATATACTTACTTTCTTACCTACTTACTTACTTACTTAACGAAGTTGTTTGGTTCATTGAGCTTCATCAGTCACGATATTGAGCATAGAACTTGGAACGTTATGTTAAAGTTGAAAAGATTTAGGTGAGGCCACATTTGGAGTACGGTGCACAATCTGGTCACCCAGCTATAGGAATGACGTCTTTAACGTGGAAAGCGTGAAGAGAAGACGTACGAGGTGCCAGGACTCGAAGACCTGAGCTCTAGCGAGTGGGTGAGCAGGCGGGCACATTATTGGAACGCAGGCGACACAGGCATGTTTTTAGAGAGGCGTATACAACGCCATGGGGAATATATAGGTTGAACTGTCCAGGATTGGGAAATTAAAAAGCAGAGGACAGTGGTTTAAAGCTTAAATGAGAATGCTATGATTTGATAGGAAACAGAGGGGCATCCCCTTCACTGAGTGAGTGGTGGATGTGTAGAGGGAGCTGTCAGCGGACCACGTTATGGCGGGTAGGGTAACAGCTTTTCAAAGAAACTAGGGCACGTACATGGATAGGGGAGGTTTTGGGGGAAATGGGGCAAATGCGGACAGGTGAGACTAATGTATATGCAGCATTTTGGTCGGCATTGTTAAGTTGTGCCGGAATGATCTGCTTCCGTTTTGTACAATCTCGTCATAACTCGAACTCAACGGTCGTACTATTAGGTTGCAAGCTGCTCAAACGGAATATGAGGTGGGTCGCCTGCGGTTTGCTGTCATACACACTTTGTCAAACATAGAAACATAGAAAATAGGTGCAGGAATAGGCCATTCGGACCTTCGAGCCTGTACCGCTATTCCATATGACCATAGCTGATCCTCCAACTCAGTATACCGTACCTGCTTTCTCTCCATACCCCCTGATCCCTTTAGCCACAAGGGCCACAAGGCTCCCTCTTAAATATAGCCAATGAACTGGCCTCAACTACATTATGTGGTAGAGAATTCCAGAGAACCACCAATTTCTGTGTAAAACATGTTTTTCTCATCTCAGTCCTAAAAGATTTCCCCTTGATTCTTAAACGGTGATCCTATGTTCTGGACTTCCCCAACATCGGGAACAATCTTCCTGTATCTAGCCTGTCCAAGCCCTAAAGAATTTAATAAGTTTCTATAAGATCCCCCCTCTATCTTCTAAATTCGAGCGAGTACAAGCCGAGTCTATCCAGTCTTTCTTCATATGAAAGTCCTGACATCCCAGAAATCAGTCTGGTGAACCTTCTCTGTACTCCCTCTATGGCAAGAATGTCCTTCCTCAGATTAGGAGACCAAAACTTTACGCAATACACCAGGTGTGGTCTCACCAACACCCTGTACAACTGCAGTAGAACCACCCTGCTCCTATACTCAAATGAAATGGTTAGAAAGGTCGGGATAGGAATGGGAAAGGGAAAGGTAATGGTTTAGGAAAGATGTACATGAACACATCACATGCAAATTGAGGTATAAATACATTTACTTGTAAATAGGTTCAATTATTATAATTTGCATACAATGCACTACACATAAATCCACAATTTGCTTTAAATACGTCACAGGTAATAATAATAATAATACATTTTATTTATATAGCGCTTTTCAAGGACTCAACGACAGAGATGCAAAGGGGAGGGGGACATGGGACTAAGGGTATGCAGAGGTGAAGAGATGGGACTTGAGGCGGGACTGGAAGATGGTGAGGGACTCAAAATTTCGGATCAGTGGTGGGAGGGAATTCCAGAGCCTGGGAGCTGCCCTGGAGAAGGCTCTGCCTCCAAAAGTGCAGAGGTTTGATTTCGGAGTGGAGAGGAGACCAGCTGATGTGGATCTGAGGGACCGTGGGGTTGGTAGGGGGAGAGGAGGTCAGTGAGATAAGGGGGGGGGGCAAGTGGTTGAGGGCTTTGTAGGTGAGGACCAGGATTTTGTAGATGATCCGGTGGGAAATGGGAAGCCAGTGAAGTTCTTTGAGAACTGGCGTGATGTGGTGCCAGGATTTGGTGTGGGTGATGAGTCGGGCGGCTGCATTCTGGACCAGTTGGATTCGGTTGATGTTGCTGGAATTAATGCCAAAGAGAAGAGAGTTGCAGTAGTCCAGTCGGGAGGAGATGAAGGCATGGATTAGTCTTTCAGCAGCGGGGGGTGTGAGAGAGGATCTGATTTTGGCAATGTTGCGGAGGTGAAAAAATGTTGTTTTGACAACATGGCGGATGTGAGGCTCAAGGGAGAGGGTTGAGTCAAAGATCACGCCAAGTTTGCGGGCCTGAGGAGATGGGGAGACAGTGGTGCCGTCAATAGTGAGAGTGGGGTTGTTAATTTTAGCGAGTGTTGATTTGGAGCCAATGAGGAGAAATTCAGTTGCGTTACTGTTTAATTTAAGGAAGTTGAGTTGCATCCAAGATTTGATGGCTGACAGGCAGGAGTTGATTTGGGAGAGAGGGGGGTGGTGGGGGGACTAGGTGCTGAGATAGATCTGGGTGTCATCAGCATAGCAATGGAAGTCCAGGTTGAAGTGACGGAGCATATGACCAAGGGGGAGGATGTAGATGATGAAGAGGAGGGGAGCAAGAACGGAGCCTTGGGGAACGCCTTGAGTGACAGTGGCTGTGGCAGAGGCACAGATGGTTATAGGATCATGACACAAACGGTCTGGAAGGGCGCGGGATCCAGGAGCCCGGACCAGAAATACTCAGACTGGTCTCGTTTATTCACTTTACTCCCTGCTCCGGCAAACAGCTCGCATTGTTTCAGTCGCAAGGCAGTTGTTCGAAACTTTCAAAATGATTACCTCATTGCAACATTCCCAGACCCACAAGTGTGTCTTTATTTCAGCTCTTAATAGACGCTGCTGCTATGGTTACCTTATTAACGCCTTCATTAACAATTCCACCAATATTAAGTCTACTTTATTTTTAACACTTACGAAATATTGTGACGGGATACTTGATTGCATTCCTCAATTCGGCTCTGACCTTAGACTGAGTGAGCACATAAATAAACGTGTTCGTGCACGAACTCAGAACTTTAAGCATGTCCGCAGTTATAAGTACGAAATACCTTGGGTTAGCGTAGCTTTGGACTGTGTGTAAATTGGATATATGCGTGTAAATGAAGAAGCACACGTCCGTCAGCCACAGGAGGATGAAACTGCCGGATACAGAGAAGAGTAAAATGATCGATTTCCTCCGACTCTCCATCTCCGGGTCCTGCTGTTTCTCACCACTGACGTGAGCTCGGAGCTTCCTGCGGGCTCGGCTCGCCACCACGATCGATCTTACCGTCAGGATATTAAGCAACAAAATAACGAAAAATGGAAGCAGAGGGGTTAAAATGGCGTGAATCCAGGAGAAAGCAAGCCACCCGGGGTGGAAATAATATTCCGGCTTTTCCAAACAATCAATTGGCATGTATACATAATAAGAATAAAATGCAAAGTAGTAGGGGATGTTCCGTATTAAACTCACAACATACACTGTTGCTATCGCCACCCTGGCGATTCGAACCGTGCAGTACCTGTTCTTAAATTCCTGGCAACAAATGGCCACAAAGCGATCAAATGTAAAAGCGACAGTTAACCAGACTGAGCAGTCCAGGGACACATAGGCCATCACTCTTTGTAATGTGCATGCAACAGTGTGAGTGTATCCGTGAAAAATCACAGCGTAAAGGTAAAGGATCGCCACGTTGCAGAAGACGGCCAATAGATCTGCTGCCGCCATCGCCACCATATAGTAGGTGATGCATCGAGACAGCCCACACTTTCCTCGTCCGAGAACGATGATCGCCACTAAATTACCTGCGAGGAAATGAACATAGACAGCCTTTGAATCTGGTCATCAGGCGCAAGGTGTTCTCGATGTTGGTGATCATGGCGCAGGCGCGACCCCTACAGCTGTCCTGCGATTAGGCCCACGATACCTCTGGAAGGGTCAACAATTGGTTCTGACGTCCCAGAGCAATCCTACTCATACCTGCTCTCACCACCTATGCTGCCAGCATCTACAAAATAAGGGAAGCTGCTGATTATCTAAAATAAGCTAAAATACTCACGTACTATCTTCCATTACCCTGCCACATAATAAAACTCGTAATGCCTCAATTATTAAGATGGCATCAAACTGGGATGCACTTACACAGAATACACGGACAAATAAATATATTGTAATTGCGGAGTTGTGAAAAGTGTTCAATTGTCCTGTGTATCGATAACGGAATATTTTAATTCTTACTTGCAGTCACGAGCTGGCCAAAACTCAATACACACTGATAATGTGTAGGTAACAAATCAGTCAATCCATTAATTAGCACAGCACAAGAATAATCCCCGAGGTTCGGAGTGCAACCAGCGGCCGCCCATTGAAGGTGGGGTCGCGTGGTGTGTGGGTGAGATAGAGTAGCCGTGTCCAGTAGATCCCCGGTACTGAACGCCACCACTGTGTGTGGTTGCTTCAGACTCCGTGTATTCCGGACGAAAGACACGATAGGCCCTGTGTAGCTGACTTCCCCATCCGGAATAACTACATACTTCGGAAACCGCCTTAACAAATGTGCGGGTGATCGGCAAACAAAGGATTATAATGCTGGGTTATCAGTGGCATTAAAGGTGAGGACTTGTGTTCACGGATGCAGCACTTTGTACAAAACATCACATCGGGAACCACGCAGGGATCGCGCACTGCGATACTTTCTGATCCACTCCGAGTGTTTCATCTCCCACTCCCATCGGCGACCCTCTTCAGTTCACTGTCGGCATCAAGCGGCGACAACCTGCATCGTATACTCTCACTGATATCTACTAACACAATACAACATATGCAAAGTTTGAAGTAAACTCAGAAACCTGCTGTTGAATTGTGTTTGCGTGGCGGATACTTTAGATGGACAAACCCCAGTCAAAGCTTCACTCTCCTGACCCGAAGGAAAAGTTGCAAAAATTCAACCGCTCAACGCTGTTAAATGGCAAGCAATTAAAATGACTTACTGATCAGTCCGATGACTGTAATGAAGTAATTAAAGTAATACTCGACTTTGAAAAGTGTATATATCCGCTCAATTTCACTAACCCCCATCGCTGATGTCAGTGGGACATAAAGATGTCGCCTGTACTGACAATGGTCCCAGGTAGATCGTCACTGCCAGTAGCTCAATGTCCCCGCTCGGGTTTATTTATACCTCACGAAATTATGATGTTGTCAATTACATTTCTCCCAGCTGCATATTAATTCCGCTACTTTAAACGAGTTGTGAAATTCTGTTTATCAGGGATTTCTGAAGTAGCTCGTGAGATTTTCTAAGATTGTTTTGAACATCTGCCAACACCTGCTCAGCCTGTTTTTTTATCTAAGTTTTATGTTTTCAACATAATGGAAAGAACCGATAAATTAACGCCAAACCTTCTCCCACCACCTCCACCGTTGATCGCCCAGTTACCCATTTCGGGTCCACTCCGACCAGCGATCCCCGCACACTAACATTATCATACATCCCTTCACCGTTCTCTAAACAGAGATATCATGATGCTGGAAAGAGGACCTGGAAGATTTATGAGGATTTTGCCAGTAGTTGAGGGTCTGAGCTATTGGGGGAGTTTGGGCAGGTTTGGACTTTATTCCTCGGAGTGCATCAGGCTGAGGGGTCATTTTATAGATGCGTACACAATCATGAGGGGAATAGACAGGGTGAATGCACAGACACTTTTACCCAGAGGAGGGAAATCAAGAATCAGAGGCCAGGTTTAAGCTGAGACGGGGAAAGGTATGATAGGAACCTGAGCGATTTTTATCGCACAAGCTCACAAGGTCAGAAGTGATAGGCGCATAATTAAGCCATTTGGCTCATCAAATATACTCCGCCGTTCAATCACGGCCGATCTATATCTCCCTCCAAACTCTATTCTCCTGCCTTCTCCTCATAACCTGCCCATAACCTCTGACACCTGTATTAACAAAGAATATATCTAGTACTACCTTAATAATATCCTCTGACTTGGCCTCCACAGCCTTCTGTGACAAATAATTACACAGATGCACCACCCTCTGACTAGATACATTTCTCATCATCTCCTTCCTAAAAGGACATCCATTAATTCTGAGGCGATTACCTCTTGTCCTAGACTCTCCCGCAAGTGGAAACATCATCTCCACATCCACTCTATCCAAGCCTTTCACTATTCTGTATGTTCCAATGAGGACCCCCTCATTCTTCTAAACTCCAGAGAGTACAGGCCCAGTGCAGACAAACGCTCAACATAGGTGAACATACTTCACTCAAACGGTGGTGAGTGTATGGAATGAGCTGCCAGAGGAGGTAGTTGAGGCAGGTACTATAACAACATGTAAAATACATTTGGACAGGCACATGGACAGGGAGGGTTTAGAGAGGTATGGGCGAAATGTAGGGAATTGGGACCAGCCCAGTTTGACAACTTAGTTGGCATGGAGGATAGGTCGAAGGGCCTGCTTCTGTGCTGTTCATCTCTATACCTCCTCAACTGGGCGATTGGTTATAAACAGTGAGCCCTTTTCTAGGAAATGTACATGTGGATGACTCAATTAGTGCTAAGTCGACTGAAAAGTGGTTCCGTTTAGATGAACGTAGATTAGAAATACCTGGGGACATTTTGCTTCACAGAAGATCAGTAGAATAGTCTACTTTTTCAAAATATTCATGTCCACAAGTGATAGCAGCAGAATTGGGCCATTTGGCCCTACAAATCTATTCTACCATTCAACATGATTGGTCTATCCCTTTCAATCCCATTCTCCTGCCTTCTCCCCATAACCCTGACACCTGTAATAATCAAGAATCTATCAATCTCCCCCATTAAAATATCCATTGACTTGGCCTCCATGGCCATCTGTGGCAATGAATTCCACAGATTCACCACCGTAGGACTAAAATAATTCCTCTCAACTCCTTTCTAAACGTATGTTCTTTGATTCTGAGGCTATGATCTCTGGACCGAGACTCACCCACGAGTGGAAACATCCTTTCCACATCCATTCTATCCAGGTCTTTCACTATGCGATACATTTCAATTAGGTCCCAGTGCTGTCAAATGAACTCTTGATTAGTACGGGCGTCAGGAGTTATGGGGTGAAGGCAGGAGAATGGGGTAAGGAGGTAGAGATAGACCAGCCATGATTGAATGACGGAGTAGACTTGACAAGCCGAATGCCCTAAATCTACTCCTATACCCCATGACTTTGTGCTGATCACACAATAACCCAATCATTATTGTGATTATTCTCCTAATCCTCCTCTGGGCCCATCTCCAGTATATCGTTCCTTAGATATGGGGCTCAAGATATCAGATGACATAAATTGTACACTTGGGTGAATCTTATTCTACGATAGAAAAACAAATGCATTGATTTTCAGTTCAGTTCAGTTTAGTTTGTTATCATGTGTACTGAGGTACAGTGAAAAGCTTTTGTTGCGTGCTAACCAGTCAACAGAAAGACAATACGTGATTACAATTGAACAATTTACAGCGTGTAGATACATTATGACGGAATAACGTTTAGTGCAAGGGAAAGCCAGCGAAATCTGATCAAGGATAGTCCAAGTGTCACCGATGAGGTAGATAGTGGTTCGGTACTGGTCTCTGGCTGTGGTAGGATGATTCGGTTGCCTGATAACAGCTGGGAAGAAACTGCCCCTGAATCTGGAGGTGTGCGTATTCACACTCCTGTACCATATCCCAGATGGGAGAAGGAATGTGGCCAGAGTGCGACTCATCCTTGATTATGCTGCTGGCCTTGCAGAGGCAGCGTGGGGTACAAATTGAGTCAATAGATGGGAGGTTGGTTTGTTTGATTGAATTGGGTGAAATTGTCTTGAAATGACAGCATGTTTTTTCAAAAGTTCCTTTAAAATAAAATAAAAATTCTTAATGCTTCTCATGTTTGGCAAGGATATAACTTTCCATCAATGTTGTCCGATGTGGGCTCATCGGACATTTAAGGCATTTCTTGCTGAAGGCAAGATGTGGAGGAGCTCATGGTGTGTTTGGTCGCACATCAGTGAAGGTGGTAGGACCAGTGAGAGAGGTGATTAGGAAGAGATTTGGACAAAACATAGAGTTTCTCATGGTTAAATGCAGACCGATCTATCTGCCCAGGAAGTTTATTTCCACTGTTGTGACTGCATCCTATATTCCTCCGGATGCTAATGCTAAGCTTGCAATGAAAGAACTGCATACTGCCATTAGCAAACAACAGATTCATAACCCCGAGGCAGCCCTCATTGTTGCGGGTGATTTCAAACACTCCAACTTGAACACTGTAAAAATAAAATTCCACCAACATGTCTCCTTCGCCACTAGAGAAGACAATATACTGGACAAAGTTTATATAAACATGGCTGAAGCCTACTGCTCCCAAAGTACTCTCCACTCATCAGACGTGTTAAACCCACAGTGAGGGCAGTTAAAATTTTGACAGAGGGAGCGGACTCGACACTTCAGCAACGTTTTGGAAACACTGACTGGAGTGTGTTTGCAGCTCAGCCCACCCTTGACTCCCACACGGAGGTTGACTCATGTACCTCCTCCGTTTTCGACTTTATCAACTCCACCATTAACAGTGTCACCACCCTCAAACGGATTACCACATTCCCGAATCAGAAGCTATGGATGAACAGAGAGGTCAGGCTACTGCTGAAGGCACGTGGCACCGCTTTCAGGTCGGGCGATGCTCGTCAAGGACTGCTCTCACCCCAACCACAGATTGTTTACGCTCCTCCCATCTGGAAGGCGCTACAGATCTCTCCGTTCCCGGACCAGCATGTTCAGGAACAGCTTCTTCCCTGCGGTTGTTAGCCCACTTAACTCTGCACCTTGGTGATTGCCAGTCAACCCCCCCCCCCTCGGACATTCCATCCCCCAGTGACTGATCTACCCCCCACCCCCTCCGGAAATTGCACTACTGCTATTGTATATACAGTAGCCGGGGGGGACGTGGGCCTGGCCTCTCCCCCGCCAGGCTTACTTCCCCCCGCTGGCTATACACACACACACACACACACACACACACACACACACACACACACACACACACACGCACACACACACACACACACACACACATCCAATAAAAATAGGTTAGTTTGAAAGCCAGCATCTTCATGTAAATGCACCATTTAATTTGACTTGAATTTTCATGATGGAAATTGAATTCGAACTAAATTTTGTATTCACATCACTTTTACATGTTGAAATTGATGTGATGTGAAGTTGTTAGGTCAGGAGGACAATCAAATATGCACTGCACACACTAACACAGTCGAACAGTAACAGGCGATCAAATCAACCCACACAACATTCAGTAAAAAAAGGTTTTCTATACTGCAGAAATTTACAGTCTTCTTTTTGCAGTTTTTGCATGCTCCTTTATAATATTTTACATAACATTTTACAACAGTACAACTTGATTATTAAAACTAGGACAACTTCAATTCCTGATTTTAAAAAATGTATACAACAATGACACCATTCATCCCATTCCACCCACTCATTACTATTGACTCAACCAAAATTATTTCTGAAATATTCGTCATAAATTTGGTGGAAAAGTGCTCCAAAATAAGGCTACGAATGCACCAGAGAGCATCCAAAACCCCAGAGCTTCCAGGGCCCTTAAGCGGGCCATGGACCCCGGCCGCGAGGGACTTCGAGCTTCGTGCTCGTGATGCGCGCTGCCCGCACATTATTTCACACAAATTGTTTGTTAAACTTGTCATGCCACCCCCCTTTTGAAAAGATTCTTACGGGCCTGGTGTGGCCTCACTCTGACAATGGAGGAGGCCCAGGACGTACGGTCAGTGTGGGAATGGTTAAGAGCGTTATAGTGTTTGGCAACTGGGAGATCGCGTAACACCAAGGAGGCTCTGAGCACAGGTGTTCAGCGAAACAATCGCCCAAGTTCCTTTTCTCCGGAGATGCCGCCCGATCCGTTGAGTTACTCCAGCATTTTGTGTTTCTATACCTGCATGTGCATTGCTCCGCTGCGAAAACTCCTCAAGGTTTGCCTACTTTATCAAACGTAGCTTGGAGCACACACGGGCATGGGGGTCATGTACAATTGAGACCATACATCGAGACCATAGCTCTGATGACCTCACCAGGGAAGGATGCAAGGTCGCTAACAAAGATCTTAGAGTCATAGAGTTATATAGCGTAGAAGCAGACCCTTCGGCCCAACTAGCCCATGCTGACCAATATGCCCATCACGGCTAGTCTCATTTCAAAGATTTCAAAGGTTTCAAAGGTCTTTTATTGTCACGTGTACCAATTAATGTACAGTGATATGCGAATTACAATTCAGCCATACGAAAAAAAGCAACAAGCCACCCAACTACATAAAGGTCAATATCAACATCCACCACAGCGGATACCCCACATTCCTCATTGTGATTGAAGGCAATAAAGTCCAATTTTCGTCCCTCTTTATTCTCGCATGGTCGAGGCAGTCGAAACATCCGTCGGTGCGATCGAAGCTACAGCGGACCGCAACCAAAGGCCCCGCGTCGGGGCGATCGCAATCCCCGCGTCTTGGGGTTTTCGAAGTCCGTCTCTAACCAGAGACCGCGAGCTCCGCGATGTTAACAGGCTCCCGCGGTTGGAGCTCCGAGGTCGGTCGCGATATGCGGCAAAAGCGGGAAGATGAGACGAGTGTCCATGGGCAAGTTGGACCAAAGGGACTGTTCCCCTGCTGTATGGCATCATGACTCTAACTTAAAGTTAATACCGTTGGGTTACAAGCTACCCAAATGGAAATATGAGGTGTTTTTTTCCTGCAGTTACGCGCGGCTTCACTATGGCAAACGATGAGACTCACGACAGACAGGTCGGGATGGGAATGTGAAGGGGAGTCTACTTATTGTTCCCTCTGGCGTACACAACTTGCAGGTCAACTTGTTCTATTTGATCTTTT
Source organism: Malacoraja senta (assembly GCA_038087875.1). Classification (NCBI taxonomy): domain Eukaryota; kingdom Metazoa; phylum Chordata; class Chondrichthyes; order Rajiformes; family Rajidae; genus Malacoraja; species Malacoraja senta. The sequence goes on from JAXLNO010004714.1 coordinate 650,886, forward strand.
GTTTGTGCACGTCGGATTGATTGCATTTGTCGACACAGGCTGGACCACGTGAAGGTTGCAATCTGCCACCGCGTGAAGGGGAGTTTAAATGCTTGGCAAGTGGAGATCCAGCAGGCTTTATCGGACAGAACACTTTGCAGCAAAGGTGTACATGAACACATCACATGCAAAATGCGGTAAAAATATATTTAATTGTAAATAGGTCAAATTATTCTGATACGATCCATAACATACAAATCCATCATTAGTTTCATTGAAATCCTCTAGCAAATTTTAGGATCATGACACAACCGGTCTGCAGGGGGCGCTCGGTTCTTTAATGTGACACGTTATAGGGAGCCCGGTCCAGAAATACTCAAGAGTTGGTCTCATTCGTTCCCTTTACTTCCTGCTCCGGCAATCAGCTCTCATTGTTTCAGTCCCGAGACAGTTGTTCGAAACATTCACCATGACTACCTCATTGCAACATTCTCAGACCCACCAGTGTGTCTTTAGCTCAAATATTAATAGACGCTGCTGCTACGGTTACCCAGTTACCCCCTTCATTAACAAATCCACGATTCATAAATCTATTTTATTTTCTAATATGCTTAAGACACATTGTGAAGGGATACTTGATTGCATTCTTCAAATCGTCTCTGACCTTAGACTAAGTCACCACATAAATAAACGTGTTCGTGCACGAACTCAGAGGTTTAAGCATGTTCCCGGCTTCTTTTGCCATTGTCAAAGGATAAGCCCAATTTGGGACAGTGTGTATGTTGGCAATATGGGTATAAATGAAGGTTAACACCTCCGTCAGCCACAGGAGGATGAAACAGCCGGATACACAGAAGAGTAAAATGATCTATTTCCTTCGACTCTCCATCACCGTGTTCGCCTGTTTCTCGCCACTGACGTGAGCGCGGGGCTTCCTGCGGGCTCGGCTCGCCACCACGATCGATCTGACCGTCAGGATATTAAGCAATACCATAACGAAAAACGGAAGCAGAGGGGTTAAAGTGTTGTGAATCCAGGAGAAAGCAAGTCACCCTGGCAGGGAATTATATTCCAGTTTGGTCTGACAATCAACTAGCCAATCTAAATGACGAGATTCAAATGCAAAGTAGTAGGGGATATTCCGTATTAAACTCACCACATACACTGTTGCTATCGCTACCCTGGCGATTCTAACCGTGCAGTACCTGTTCTTAAAGTCAAGGCAACAAATGGCCACAAAGCGATCAAATGTAAAAGCGACAGTTAACCAGACTGAGCAGTCCAGGGACACATAGGCGATCACTTTTTGTAGGGTACATGCAATAGTGTGAATGTTCCGAAAAATCGCAGTGTAAATGTAAAATAACGGCGCATTGCAGAAGACGGCCAATAGATCTGCTGCCGCCATCGCCACCAGATAGTTCAATTGTCATGTGTATCGAATACGGAATGAATACATTCTTACTTGCAGTCGCAAACTGGCTTAAACTCAATACACACTGATAATGTGTAACTGACAAATGCGTCAATCCATTAATTACCACAGAACGAATGCATAAACCCCGATGTTCTGAGTGCAACCAGCGGCCGACCATTGAAGGTGGGGTTGCTTGGTGTGGGGTGAGATGGAGTAGCATTGTCCAGTAGAGCCCCGGTACTGAACGTCACCTTTGTGCTGACTTCCCCACCCGGAATTACTACACACTTCAGAAACCGTCCTAACAAATGTCCGGGTGATCGGAAAACAAAGGATTATTTTTCTGGCTTTTAAGTGTCATTAAAGGTGAGGATTTGTGTTGACGGAGGCAGCACTTTGTACAAAACATCAGCTCGGGAGCCGCACAGGGACTGCGCATTGCGACCATGTACGAGTGTTTAGTCTCCCCCTCCTATCGGCGACCCTTTTTAGTTCCCCATAGGCATTGAGCGCCGACTTACTCTAACTAACTTCAACTAACACAGTACAACATATGCAACTTCTTGAAGTAAAATCAGAGACCTGCTGTGGAGTTGTGTTTGCGTGGCGGATACTTAGATGGACAAACCCCGGTCAAAGCTTCACTCTCCTGACCCGAAGGAACAGTTGCAAAATGCAACCCCTAAACGCTGTTAAATGGCAAGCGGTTAAAACGACTTACTGAGCAGTCCGATGACTGTAATGATGTGATTAAAGTTATACTGGACTATGAAAAGTATATGTACCCGCTCAAAGTCACGAACCCCCATCGCTGATGTCGGTGAGGCATAAAGATGTCGCCTGTACTGACAATGGTCCCAGGTAGATCGTCACTGCCAGTGGCTGAAGGTCCCCGCTCGCGTTTATTTATACCTCACGAAATTCTGATGTTGTTAATTACATTTCTCCCAGATGCACATTAATTGGGCTACTTTAAACGAGTTGTAACATTCTGTTTATCTGGTATTTCTTAAATACCTCTTGAGATTGCCCTGAGATTGTTTTGTACATCTGTCCACACCTGCTCAGCCTGTTTTGTATCTAAGTTTTAAGTTTTCAACAGGGAATCTCTCCAGGAAAGGATGCAAGGACGCCAACAAAGATCTTAGAGTCATAGAGTGTTGGGGCAGACCCATCGGCCCAACTAGCCCATTTTGACCAATATGCCCACCACTGCCAGTCCCATTTCAAATGTTTCAAATGTTTTTTATTGTCCGTGTACCAATTAAGGTACAGTGATATCCGTATTTCCATACAGCCATACAAAAAAAAGCATAAGACTTAAAACTACATAAAAGTTAATATAAACATCCACTACAGCGGATTGCCCACATTCCTCACTGTGATGGAACGCAATAAAGTTCAAACTTCTTCCCTCTTTATTCTCGAAACATAGACAATAGGTGATGGAGGAGGCCATTCGGCCCTTCGAGCCAGCACCGCCATTCATTTTGATCATGGCTGATCTTCCCAAATCAATAACCTGTGCCTGCCTTCTACCGCGCTTGGGGCAGTCGAACCTACCCGTCGCGTCGGTCGAGGTCCCCGCGTTCGGGTGATCGAAACCCCCGCGTCTGGGCGATCGAAGCCCCTGAGGCTTGGAGCTGTCGAAGTCGATCTCTAACCAGATACCTCGAGCTCCGCGATTTTAAGTCCTGCAGACTCCCGCGGTTGGAGCTCCGAGGTCGGTCTCCAGTAAAGGCCGCCAACTCCTCGATGTTAGGCCGCAGTGCGGACAGAGACACGGTACGGAACAAAATCGCATCTCCGTCGAAGTAAGAGATTTAAAAAAGTTTCCCCCAACACCCCCACCCCCGCCCCCTACATAAACAAGCTAAAAAACTATAAAACATACATTAGCACATACTATTATAACAGCAAAGAATGATGTGGCAGGCAGACTGTTGGCGAGACAGCCGTTGCACTTGCTGGCGTCACCCATTGGAGAGTTGCCCACCTTTGGCCAATATCTCTTTAAATCTTTCCTATCCATGTAACTGTCCAAATGTTTTTAGACTTTAGACTTTTGTGATACAGCGTGTAATCAGGCCCTTTGGTCCATCAACCAGTGGCCACCCCGTACGCTAGCACTACCCTACAAACAACAGTGACAATTTACAATTTGATCAAAGCCAATTCATCTACAAACCTGTACGTCTTTGGAGAGTTGGAGGAAACCAGAGCACTCGGAGAAAACCCACGTGGTCACAGGGAGAACATACAAACTCCATACAGACAGCACCCATAGTCAGGATTGAACCTGGGTCTTTACCGCTGTAAGACGTGCCGTCCTCTTCTTAAATGTTGTTATAGTACCTAACTGACCTGTTGTGTGTCATTGGATTGATTTGGATTGGATTCAATTTATTGTCATTGTCTCAATTAAGAGACAACGAAATGCTATTTTCCTTACAAACATAGAAACAACAAAAAAAGCACAAAACACAGAACTCCACGACACAAACATCCCCACAGCGGCCTCCATAGGCCCGGACCATCCTCCGGCCCGGCCCTGACATAGAGTCATAGAATCATGGCTCTGGGATACAGTCCCTTTGGTCCAACTCATCCATGCTATCTACTAGGCCACATCTAAGCTAGTCCCATTTTCTGTGCTTGGCGCACATCACTCTAAACATCCCGTCTACACATTCAGCATCCATGCACCTGTCCAATTTATTTGAAATGTTGATACTGTACCTGTCCCAACCACATCCTCTGGCAACTCGTTCCATATACCAACCGTTCCCTGAGTTAAAAGGTTGCCCCTCAGGTTCCCACTAAACCTTTCCCCACTCGTCTTAAAACCCATGTGCTTGTTTACAAGAATAACCCCAGGAATGTGTGGGTTAACCTATGATGAGCGTTTAACAGCACTGGACATGCACTCACTGGAGTTTAGGTGAATGAAGGGGGGAGCAAAATGGAAACGTACAGAATAGTGAAAGGCTTGGATAGAGTGCATATGGAGAGGATGTTTTCACCAGTGGGAGAGTCTAGGACCAGAGGTTATAGCCTCAGAATTAAGGGATGTTACTTTAGGAAGGAGATGAGGAGCAATTTCTTTCGTCCAAGGGCGGTAAATCTGTGGAGTTCTTTGCTACAGAACGATGCGGAGGCCATGTTAAGGCATATGTTTAAGGCGGAGATAGATTATTTATTAATACCGGTGACAGGGGGTCATGGGGAGAAGGCAGGAGAATGGGTTTAGGTGGGATAGACAGATCAGCCACGATGAATGGCGGAGTAGACTTGATGAGCCGAATGACCAATCCTGCTCCTAACACATATGAACCTATGCCCTGTGGTTCCAGATTGCCCATCTGTTGGTAAAAGAGTGTAGGATGGAACTGCAGATGTTGGTTTTGGAAGGTAGACACTCGCAGCCGAGGGGCCTGTTGCCGTGCTGCATCCCTCTCCGGAAATCACAAAGTACCGGTTAATCTGTGGATGTGCAGTCAAATGCACAGGGAACTGCCGACGCTAGAATCCTGAGAAAAACGAAAAGTGCTGCAGGAATTCATCGGCTCAGGCAGCATCTCTGGAGGGAAAGGACAGACGACGTTTCGGGTTGGGACCCTCCTTCAGACCGATACGAGTGGGGGGAGAGGGGGTGTGTGGTGGAATAGGGAAACAAGGTCGGGATAAATCCTAGTAAGTGATGTATTTTTCCTGCAGTTACGCGCGGCTTCACGATGGCAAACGATGAGACTAACGACAGACAGGTCGTGATTGGAATGTGAAGGGGAATCTTCTCTTCTGTCTCATGGCATGCACAGCCTAAAATTGTAGGTCAACTTGTTCAATTTGATCTTTTGTTTGCGATATTTTGGTCGCGTTGAATGTATTTGTCGAAACAGAGTGGAGCACGTGAATGTTGCAATCTCCCACCCCGTGAAGGGGAATTAAAATGGTTGGCAAGCGGAGATCCAGCATGCTTTGTCGGACAGAACACTTTGCAGCAATGGTGTACATGAACACATCACATGGAAAATGCGGTAAAATATATGTACTTGTAAATAGGTGAAATTATTCTGATTTGCATACGATCCATAACATGATGCTTATGAAACTATGTTATGCGTATAAATAATATATGCATATAAATGTTGGTCATCATCTCCGGCAACAACAGGAGGATGGAACTGCCGGACACACAGAAGAGTAAAATGATCGATTTCCTTCGACTCTTTATCTCCGGATCCTCCTGTTTCTCGCCACTGACGTGAGCGCGGAGCTTTCTGCGGGCTCGGCTCGCCAACACGATCGATCTGACCGTCAGGATATTAAGCAACAAAATAACGAAAAACGGAAGCAGATGGGTAAAAACGGTGTGATTTCAGGAGAAAGCAAGCCCCCCGGGGTGGGAATAATATTCCGGTTTTTCCATGCATCCAACATGCAGGTCTATATAATAAGAATAAAATGCAAAATAGTAGGGGATGTTCCGTCTCACCACAAAATATGTTATTACCACCTAGGCGATTATAATCGTGCAGTACTTGGTCTTAAAGTCCTGGCAACAAATGGCCGCAAAGCGATCAAATGTAAAAGCGACAGGTAACCAGACTGAGCTTTCCATGGACACATAGGCCAACACTCTTTGTAGCGTGCATGCAATAGTGTGAGTGGACCCGTGAAAAATCGCAGCGTAAAGGTAACATATCGCCACGTTGCAGAAGACGGCCAATAGATCTGCAGCCGCCTTCCCCACCAGATAGTTGTTGATGCAGAGAGACAGCCGCACTTTCCTCGTCGGAGAACGATGATCGCCACTAAATTACCTGTGATGATATGAACACAAGCAGGATTTGAATCTGGTCATCAGGTACAAGGTGTTCTCAATGTTGGTGATCATGGTGCAGGCGCGACCCCTACTGCTGTCCTGTGGTATGGCAGCCACCCGAGCCAAATTCCCATTCGCCTTGAGATCCAGAATAGATCGCGACCGTCCGCTCAATTACAATTAAAACATAGAGTAGGTGCTGCAATGCCTGGAGAAGGGCTCAACCATGAAAACGAAGCCCGCAGCCAAAGTACTATCTGAACTGATGATACCAACTCATGCCAAGGACTATATGCCATCATCAGCTACCTATATGTTAACAAGCACATTAAAAAAAACTGTTCATGTAGTTGCCAGTATATCAGTAGATTTATCGTGGGTTTGGAAGGAATACATGCTTTGTTAGTCTCCACTGTGTATGGAAGGAATAAATGCTTAGATAGCCCCCTCTGTGTTTGGAAAGAATAAATGCTTTGTTTATACTCACTGTGTTTGGAAGGAATAAATGATGTGTTAGCCTCTACTGTGTTTGGAGGGAATAAATGATTTGTTAGTCCCCACTGTGTTTGGAAGGAATAAATGCTTTATTAGCCCCCACTGTGTATTGAAGGAATAAATGCTTAGTTAGCCCCCTCTGTGTTTGGAAGGAATACATGCTTTGTTAACCCCCACTGTGTTTGGAAGGAATATATGATTTGTTAGCCCCCATGGTGTTTGGAAGAAATAAAATATTTTTTAGCCCCCACTGTGTTTGGAAGGAAGAAATGCTTTGTTAGCCCCTACTGTGTTTGGAAGGAAGACATTATTTTTTAGACCCCACTGTGTATGGAAGGAATAAATGCTTTGTTAGCTCCCACTGTGTTTGGAACAAATAAATTATGTGTTAGTCCTCACTGTGTTTGGAAGGAAGAAATGTTTTGTTAGCCCCCATTGTGTTTGGAAGGAATAAATTATTTGTTAGCCCCCACTGCGTGTGGAAGGAATAAATGATTTGGTAGCCTCCACTGTGTTTGGAAGAAATAAATGCTTTGTTAACCCCCACTGTGTTTGGAAGGAATAAATGATGTATTTGCCCCCACTGTGTTTGGAAGTAAGAAATGCATTGTTAGCCCCCACTGTGTTTGGAAGGAATACATTATTTGTTAGCCCCCAATACGTTTGGAAGGAAGAAATGCTTTGTTAACCCCACTGTGTTTGGAAGGAATAAATGCTTTGATATCCCCCACTGTGTTTGGAAGGAATAAATCATTTGTTAGCCCCCACTGTGTTTGGAAGGAATAAATCATTTATTAGCCCCCACTGTGTTTGGAAGGAAGAAATACATTGTTAGCCCCACTGTGTTTCGAAGGAAGACTTGATTTGTTAGTCCCCACGGTGTTTAGATGCAAGAAATTATGGTTTAGCCCCCACTGTGTTTGGAAGGGGAAAAAAGCGTTGTTTGCCTCCACTATGTTTAGAAGCAAGAAATGATTTTAGCCCCCACTGTTTATGGTAGGATTAAATGCTTTGTTAGCCCCCACTGTATTTGGAAGGAAGAAATGCTTTGTTTGCCCCCACTGTGTTTGATATTAAGAAATGCTTTGTTAGCCCCCGCTGTGTTTGGAAGGAATAAATGATTTGTTAGCCCCCACTATGTTTGGAAGAATGAAATGCTTTGTTAGCCCCACTGTGTTTGGAAGGAATAAATGCTTTGTTAGCCCCCACTGTGTTTGGAAGGATTATATCATTTGTTAGCCCACACTGTGTTTGGAAGGAATATAAGATTTGTTAGCCCCCATTGTGTTTGGAAGGAATAAATGCTTTGTTAGCCCACACTGTGTTTGGAAGGAATAAATCATTTGTTAGCCCCAACTGTGTTTGGAAGGATTAAATGCTTTGTTAGCCCCCACTATGTTTGGAAGGAATAAATGCTTTGTTAGCCCCCACTGTGTTTGGAAGAAAGACAAGCTGTGTTAGTCCCCACTCTGTTTGGAAGGAAGAAATGATTTGTTAGCCCCCACTGTGTTTTGAAGAAATAAATAGACAATAGACAATAGGACAATATGTGCAGTGGTATGCCATTCGGCCCTTCGAGCCGGCACTGCCATTCACTGCGATCATGACTGATCATCCCCAATCAGTACCCCGTTCAAGCCTTCTCCGCATATCCCCTGACGCCGCTATTTCTAAGAGCTTTATCTTGAAAGCATCCAGAGAACCCGCCTCCACCGCCCTCTGAGGCAGAGAATTCCACATACTCACCACTCTGTCAGAAAAAGTGTTTCCTCGTCTCCGTTCTAAATGGCTTACTCCTTTTACTTAAACTGTGGCCCATAGTTCTGGACTCACCGAACATGGGGAACATGTTTCCTGCCTCTAGCATGCCCAAACCCTTCACAATCTTATATGTTTCAATGAGATGCCCCCTCATCCTTCTAAACTCCAGAGTGTACAAGCCCAGCTGCTCCATTCTCTCTGCATATGACAGCCCCGCCATCCCGGCATTAACCTAACCTACGCTGCATTCCCTCAATAGCAACAATGTCCTTCCTCAAATTAGGGGACCAAAACTGCACACAATACTCCAGGTGTGGTCTCACTAGGGCTCTGTACAACTGCAGAAGGACGTCTTTGCTCCTATATTCGATTACTCTTGTTATAAAGGCAACATGCCATTCGCTTTCTTCACTGCCTGCAGTACCTTCATGCTTACTTTCATAGACTGATGCACACGGACCCCCAGATCACGTTGTACTTTCCCTTTTCCCAACTTGACGCCATTTGGATAGTAATCTGCCTTCCTGTTTTTGCTACCAATGTGTATAACCTCACATTTGTCCGCATCCATATGCCATGCATCTGCCCTCTCCCCCAACCTATCCAAGTCACACTGCATTCTCATAGCATCCTCCTCACAGTTCACACTGCCACCCAGCTTTGTGTCATCTGAAAATTTGCTATTGTTACTTTGAATCCTTTCATCTAAATCATTGATGTATATTGAAAAAAGCTGCGGTCCCATCATCGAGCCTTGCGGTTCCCCACTTGTCACTGCCTGCCATTCTGCAAGTGACCCGTTAATCCCTACTCTTTGTTTCCTGTCTGCCAACCACTTCTCTATCCATGTCAGCACTCTACCTCCAATACCATGTGCCCTAATTTTGCCGACTAATCTCCTATGTGGGACCTTATCAAATGCTTTCTGAAAGTCCAGGTACACCACACCCACTGGCTCTCCCTTGTCCATTTTCCTAGTTACATCTTCAAAAAATTCCAGAAGATTAGTCAAGCATGATTTGCCCTTCGTAAATCCATGCTGACTCGGACCGATCCTGTTACTGCTATCCAAATGTTCGGCTATCTCATTATTTATAATTGACTCCAGCATCTTCCCCACCACCGATGTCAGGCTAACTGGTCTATAATTCCCTGTTTTCTTTCTCCCACCTTTCTTAAAAAGTGGGATAACATTATCTATCCTCCAATCCACAGGAACTGATCCTGAGTTTATAAAACATTGCAACATTATCACCAATACACCCACGATTTCGAGAG
>JAXLNO010004714.1:665640-689974 GCA_038087875.1 Malacoraja senta
CTAACACTATCGTCCACACTATAGACAATTTACAATTTTACCGAAGCAAATTCACCCACAAACTTACACGTCCTTGAGACGTGGAAAAAAACAAGGGCACCAGGAGGAACTCCATGTGGTCACAGGGACAACATACAAACTCTGTACAGACAGCACTCGAGGTCAGGATCAAACCCCGGTTTCTGGCGCTGTAGGGCAGCATCTCTACCGCGACGTCACTGTGCTGCCACATGAAGAGAGAAGTAGAAAATTTGTCATGGCGATCCTGTCCGTATATACCGTATCGACCGTACCCGCCATATCCACCGTATCCACCGTGTCCACCGTATCTACCGTCCCAGCCATATCCACAGTATCCACCTTATCCACGGTACCCTACGTCCCCAACGTACACGCGAAACCCGCCAAGTAAATGTGCACTTCATAAGATCATAAGTGATATGAGCCGAATTAGACCATTCGGCCCATCAAGCCTGCTCCGCCATTCATTCATTGCTGATCTATTGTTCCCTCTCAACCGCATTCTCCTGCCATCTCCTCATAATCCCTGACACATGTACTAATCAATAATCTATCAATCTTCTCCTTAAAAATATCTAATGACTTGCCATCTACAGCCATCTGTGGCAATGAATTCCACCAATTCACCACCCCCTGAATAAATATATTTCTCATCGTTATCTTTCCATAGGCACTTCCTTTTATTCTGAGACTGTGGCCTCTGTTCTTAAAATCTACCACTAATGGAAATATCCTGTCCACTTCCACTCTATCCAGGCCTTTCACTATTCGAAAGGTTTCAATGATGTCCCCCTCATCCTAAATTCCAGCGAGTAGAGGGCCAGTGCCGTCAAATGCTCAACTTACTTTAATCCAATAATTCATGGTATCGGGTGGACCCTTCTTCAATCTGTCCTGAAACGTCACCTCCATGTTCTCCAGCGATGTGTCCTTATGTGAAACAAGCATCTGCACTTCCAGAAGACATAGGTTTAAGATGAGTACAGGAACCTTTGGGGCATATTTTCCACTCAACGGTTTGTGGGTATATGGAAAACGCTGCGACAGGAGGAAGTGGAGGCTGGTACTAAGCATTGGAAAGACACTTGTATAGGGAGGTTGCACGGCAGTCGGGTCACGACCCATGACCCGTACTGTTGCTACGCTACGCCAACTGGAGTACACGCGATGAAATGCAGGTATGCACTGACCATTGTTTCCAGCGTAGCGGGCCCGTTAAAACCCGCCGAAATGGTCAATTTCTGCGCTGTAAATAATTATGGAAATCGGGATAAGCGTGAGAGACATTTATCCTCCTACAGAATTCCAAAAGTGAGAAGAAATGACGGTAAATAGAAGCGAGAGCTGAAGGGACAACAACAGCCAAAGTGCTTGGGGAACATTGGCCGTTTGCTGACTGCATTTCATCAACAGTAAGGCATTATTTGTGTTTTTCTTGATTCCTTTTGGCATCTAAAAAGTTTCAGAAGTGATAAATCTGACTATAACAATTTTAAATCGCCCATGGTTCTCAAGTGGGTTTTTACATACAAAAAAACCCGCCTCTGAAGCAAAATATACAGCCAGATTTACCACTTCTGAGACTGTTTAGATACCAAAGGAATCAAGAAAAAACATAAATAATGCCTTACTGTTGATGAAATGCAGTGAGCAAACGCGATAATTCCCAATATTTTCAATTTCGATATCTGCACGGCCAATGTTCGCCAAGCACTTTAGCTGTTGTTCTCCCTTCAGCTCTCGCTTCTCTTGACCTTCTTCTTTCGTGTGGCGTGCGCAGCCTAAAGTTGTTGGACTACTTGTTCTATTTGATCTTCCGTTTGTGCACGTCGAGTTGATTGCATTAGTCGAAACAGGGCGGACCTCGTGAAGGTTGCAATCTTCCACCCCCTCTTTAGCATCATTTAGCTTCACATTTGGAATTTTGAAGTTGGCTACATTTCTCTCACGCTTACCCCGATTTCCACAATTTTTTACAGCGCAAAAATTTAACATTTTGGCGTTTTTTAACAGGTAGGAAAGTTCGCTTTTCGTGTATTAACAACATATACCGGAAGCTGCGATGTCCTCCAGATGGATTGAGCGGCTCCGCGCGTCAAGCCCTCTAACCCAGTGACCTTACGTGCAATCACCCTATAGACACTGTACATGCATAGGAAACATCGAGGTAGATTTGTGACAAAGCGAGAAAATATGACGAATTCAGATGTGCCTTCCTGTTTAGCGTTGACGAGTTAGTCCGAGGAAGAGTCTCGACCCGAAACGACATCGATTACATTTCTCCAGAGGTGCTGCCTTTCCCGCTGAGTAGGACTGAAAAGTCAGGATGGGAATGTGAAGGGGCGTTAAATGGTTGGCAAGCGGAGATCCAACAGACTTTGTCGGTCAGAGCGCTTTGCAGGAAAGGTGTATATGAACTCATCACATGTACATCGTGGTATTAATAGATTTACATGTAACTAAGTCCAATTATTATGATTTGCATGCAGTACATGAAACTTGAATCCATGTGACCTTTCTGACCTGGGCCTCCTCCATGTTTCAGAGTGAGGTCAAGCGCAAATTGGAGGAACAGCACCTCATATTTCGCTTGGGAAGCTTTCAACCCAGTGGTATTAAAATTGATGTCTCTACATAGATACATAGATACATAGAAAATAGGTGCAGGAGTAGGCCATTCGGCCCTTCGAGCCTGCACCGCCATTCAATACGATCATGGCTGATCATCCAACTCAGTATCCCGTACCTGCCTTCTCTCCATACCCCCTGATCCCTTTAGCCACAAGGGCCACATCTAATTCCCTCTTAAATATAGCCAATGAACTGGCCTCAACTACCCTCTGTGGCAGAGAGTTCCAGAGATTCACCACTCTCTGTGTGAAAAAGTTTTTCCTCATCTCGGTCTTAAAGGATTTCCCCCTTATCCTTAAGCTGTGACCCCTTGTCCTGGACTTCCCCAACATCGGGAACAATCTTCCTGCATCTAGCCTGCCCAACCCCATAAGAATTTTGTACGTTTCTATAAGATCCCCTCTCAATCTCCTAAATTCTAGCGAGTATAAGCCAAGTCTATCCAGTCTTTCTTCATATGAAAGTCCTGACATCCCAGGAATCAGTCTGGTGAACCTTCTCTGCACTCCCTCTATGGCTATAATGTCCTTCCTCAGATTTGGAGACCAAAACTGTACGCAATACTCCAGGTGTGGTCTCACCAAGACCCTGTACAACTGCAGTAGAACCTCCCTGCTCCTATACTCAAATCCTCTTGCTATGAAGGCCAACATACCATTCGCTTTCTTCACTGCCTGCTGCACCTGCATGCCTACTTTCAATGACTGGTGTACCATGACACCCAGGTCTCGCTGCATCTCCCCATTTCCTAATCGGCCACCATTTAGATAATAGTCTGCCTTCCCGTTTTTGCTACCAAAGTGGATAACCTCACATTTATCCACATTATACTGCATCTGCCAAACATTTGCCCACTCACCCAGCCTATCCAAGTCACCTTGCAGTCTCCTAGCATCCTCCTCACAGCTAACACTGCCCCCCAGCTTAGTGTCATCCGCAAACTTGGAGATGTTGCTTTCAATTCCCTCGTCCAGATCATTAATATAAATTGTAAATAGCTGGGGTCCCAGCACTGAGCCTTGCGGTACCCCACTAGTCACTGCCTGCCATTGTGAAAAGGACCCGTTTACTCCTACTCTTTGCTTCCTGTTTGCCAACCAGTTCTCTATCCACATCAATACTGAACCCCCAATACCGTGTGATTTAAGTTTGTATCCTAATCTCTTATGTGGTACCTTGTCGAAAGCCTTCTGAAAGTCCAGATACAACACATCCACTGGTTCTCCCCTATCCACTCTACTAGTTACATCCTCGAAAAATTCTATAAGATTCGTCAGACACGATTTACCTTTCGTAAATCCATGCTGACTTTGTCCAATGATTTCACCACTTTCCAAATGTGCTGCTATCCCATCTTTAATAACTGACTCTAGCAGTTTCCCCACTACCGATGTTAGACTAACTGGTCTGTAATTCCCCGTTTTCTCTCTCCCTCCCTTCTTAAAAAGTGGGGTTACGTTTGCTACCCTCCAATCCTCAGGAACTACTCCAGAATCTAAAGAGTTTTGAAAAATTATCACTAATGCATCCACTATTTCTGGAGCTACTTCCTTAAGTACTCTGGGATGCAGCCTATCTGGCCCTGGTGATTTATCGGCCTTTAATCCATTCAATTTACCCAACACCACTTCCCGACTAACCTGGATTTCACTCAGTTCCTCCATCTCCTTTGACCCGCGGCCCCCTGCTATTTCCGGCAGATTATTTATGTCTTCCTTAGTGAAGACGGAACCAAAGTAGTTATTCAATTGGTCTGCCATATCCTTGTTCCCCATGATCAATTCACCTGTTTCTGACTGCAAGGGACCTACATTTGATTTAACTAATCTCTTTCTCTTCACATATCTATAAAAACTTTTGCAGTCAGTTTTTATGTTCCCTGCCAGTTTCCTTTCATAATCTATTTTCCCTTTCCTAATTAAGCCCTTTGTCCTCCTCTGCTGGTCTCTGAATTTCTCCCAGTCCTCTGGTATGCTGCTTTTTCTGGCTAATTTGTACGCATCATCTTTTGCTTTGATACTATCCCTGATTTCCCTTGTTATCCACGGATGCACTACCTTCCTTGATTTATTCTTTTGCCAAACTGGGATGAACAATTTTTGTAGTTCATCCATGCAGTCTTTAAATGCCTTCCATTGCATATCCACCGTCAACCCTTTTAGAACTAATTGCCAGTCAATCTTGGCCAATTCACGTCTCATACCCTCAAAGTTACCTTTCTTTAAGTTCAGAACCGTTGTTTCTGAATTAACAATGTCACTCTCCATCCTAATGAAGAACTCAACCATATTATGATCACTCTTGCCCAAGGGGGCACGCACAACAAGTCTGCTAACTAACCCTTCCTCATTACTCAATACCCAGTCTAGAATAGCCTGCTCTCTCGTTGGTTCCTCTACATGTTGGTTTAGATAACTATCCCTCATACATTCCATGAAATCCTCTTCCTCAGCACCCCTGCCAATTTGATTCACCCAATCTATATGTAGATTGAAGTCACCCATTATAACTGTTTTGCCTTTGTTACACGCATTTCTAATTTCCTGTTTGATGCCATCCCCAACTTCACTACTACTGCTAGGTGGCCTGTACACAACACCCACCAGCGTTTTCTGCCCCTTAGTGTTTCGCAGCTCTACCCATACCGATTCCACATCCTCCAAGCTAATGTCCTTCCTTTCCACTGCGTTAATCTCCTCTCTAACCAGCAACGCTACCCCACCTCCTTTTCCTTTCTCTCTATCCCTCCTGAATATTGAATATCCCTGGATGTTCAGCTCCCAGCCTTGGTCACCTTGAAGCCATGTCTCCGTGATCCCAACTATATCATAATCATTAATTGCTATCTGCACGTTCAACTCATCCACCTTATTACGAATGCTCCTTGCATTGAGACACAAAGCCTTCAGGCTTGTTTTTACAACGCTCTTACCCCTTATACAATTATGTTGAAAAGTGGCTCTTTTTGATTTTTGCCCTGGATTTGTCTGCCTGCCACTTTTACCTTTCACCTTGCTACCTATTGCTTCCGCCCGCATTTTACACCCCTCTGTTTCTCTGCTCACCCATTTAAGAACCCCACCACCTCTTATTCTCTGTTTATTATTGTTTTCTTCTTTCCCCCTACATGTTGGGTCTGAGTGCTTTCTTTCTCTGCCTCCTGCCTCACACACTGTCTAATAGCATTCTCTATTTGAGTCCCTCCCCCCAACCATTCTAGTTTAAACTCTAACATCAAGTAACCCTTCCATCCCCTCCCGCTCCATCCCACCCCCACCCAAGTCGTTGTACTAGATGTTGTCTCGTTCGCTAACTCGTATCACCTAGCCCGCAGCTTACAATGTCCTGTTTCATTTATCATCGTTACTGTTTGCATATCTTTCATTCACTTTTTCCATATCATTCAATATCACCTTCTATATATCTCGTTTTCCTTCCCGTTGACTCAGTCTACAGAAGGATCTCGTCCCGAAACTTCACCCATTCCTTTTGTCCAGAGATGCTGCCTGGCCCGCTGTGTTACTCCAACTCTTTGTGTCTATCTTCGGTTTAAACCAGCATCTGCTGTTCCTTCCAACACATAAATCCACCATTGGCTTTAATTAAATGGTACAGACGGTTATAGGATCATGACCCAACCGATCCGCAGGGGGCGCTCCGTCCTTTACGCTGACACATACAGTGAGCCCGGTCCAGAAATACTCAGAGCTGGTCTCATACATTCCCTTTACTCCCTGCTGCGGCAATCAGCGCGCATTGTTTCAGTCCCGAGACAGTGGTTTGAAACACTCACCATGTCTACCTCATTGCAACATTTCCAGAGCCATTAGTGAGTTATGATTTGAAATATTAATAGACACTGCCGCTATGGTTACCCCGTTACCCCTTCATTAACAATCCACAATTCTTAAATCTATTTTAAGTTTTAACAAGCATGAGACACATTGTGAAGGGATACTTGATTGCATTCTTCAGGTCGTCTCTGACCCTAGACTGAGTCACCACATAAATAAACGTGTTCGTGCACGAACTCAGAATTTAAACATGACCGCACCATACATTGCGATGTACCTTGGGTTGGCGTAGCTTTGGACTGTGTGTAAGTTGGCAAAATGCGTGCATATGAAGAAGCACACGTCCGTCAGCCACAGGAGGATGAAACTGCCGGACACACAGAGGAGTAAAATGATCGATTTCCTCCGACTATACATCTCCGGGTCCTCTTGTTTCTCGCCGCTGACGTGAGCGCCGAGCTTCCTGTAAGCTCGGCTCGCCACCACGATCGATCTGACCGTCAGGATATTAAGCGACACAACAACGAAAAATGGAAGCAGAGGGATTAAAATTGTGTGAATCCAGGAGAAGGCATGCCACCCGGGGTGGGAATAATATTCCGGCTTTTCGATCCAATCAATTGGCATGTCTATATAATAAGAATACAATGCAAAGTAGTAGGGGATGTTCCGTATTGAACTCACAACATACACTGTTGCTATCGCCACCGTAGGGTTTCCAACCGTGCAGTACCTGGTCTTTAAGTTCTGGCAACAAATGGCCACAAAGCGATCAAATGTAAAAAGCGACAGTTAACCTGACTGACCAGTCCAGGGACACATAGGCCATCACTCTTTGTAGGGTGCAAGCAACCGTGTGAGTAAACCGAAAAATCGCAGCGTAAAGGTAAAATATCGCCACGTTGAAGAAGACGGCCGATAGATCTGCGGCCGCCATCGCCACCAGATTGTAGGTGATGCCCCGGGACAGTCCGCACTTTCCCCGTCCGAGAACGATGATCGCCACAAAATTACCTGTGAGGAAATTAACACAGATAGCCTTTGAATCTGGTCATCGGGTGCAAGGTGCTGTCGATGGTGGTGATCATGGTGCAGGCGCGACCCCTACAGCTGTCATGTGGTATGGCAGTCATCCGAGACAAATTCCCATTCACCTTGAGATCCAGAATAGATGACGTCTGGCGGGTCAATATATTGTGAATGAGGATTTGTGAAATGTGTTCAATTGTCATAAGTATCGATAACGGAATAATGCAATTATACTTCGGAGTCACGTGAGTGACTACGTGAAGAGCCCGTCCAGCACGCATGCGCGACATTAGCGTTCACGCGGTGCAACAGGGACGAACGGGAGTACAGGCGCTCCCGCTACAAGTTTAAACGGACCACCAGGTAAGTACTTACTCTATGGTCGTATTCAAGAATCTTTGCTCTGCTTTGTCAATTCCAGGGAAGAAGCTGGGGAAACTGAACAAAGCACGGCAAGGGAAAAAGGACGCCCCCGTTCGACTCCAACAGAACGGGAGTGTCCCATCAGTGGGGGGCGAGAGGCGGCACCTGGACCGCACATGCTGCGGCACACCCTCATTGAGACCGAGCCGAGCCCAGTACCGCTAGCGCAGCCTGGCCAACAGCAGCGGACTGGAGGCAAATCAACATAAAAAACTGACCGGCCGGTTATTTACTGACTCCAATGAGGAGGACTCTCCGCCCTAGAGCGGCAGAGCTAGCCGCCTGAGCCGCATGGAAAGGCTCACGGAGCAAATGCTCCAGCGACACTTGCTTCGGGAGCTGGAGCAGTCTCGCCAAGGGAACTCAGGCACTCCCACATCAGTGCTCTACAATGCACTGGCCATCGCTTCCCCCTCAGCCGAGGGCAGCGTTGGCGACCAGGGCTTGGCTGGTCAGGAACAGGGGTCATGGGCTGAAGATGTCGGGAGTACGCTTGGGGTACAGGATCAGGAAGAGCTGCTGGATGTGGTGAATCGCTACGTGGTTACACCACGAGCAGGGCGGCCGTTGCAGCCAAAACTGGCGGCCAGCATTACCCACCTGTCCCTCAAACCCCTACAAGATCAGGTACTTAATGAGGCACTAGAAATCTACTCGCCTCCGGAGAACTGCTGTTCGCTTAATGTACCGGCCGTTAACAGCAAAATCTGGGGGGATGTTGGACAGAGGATCCGGAGCCAGGAGCTAAAATTACAATGCATCCTCAAGCTCCTGACAACAGGGATAACATCCTATGCTCGTTCCGTGGATGGGGTGGATATGACACAAACCAGCAAGACACTCTGGCTCTGCTGTGCAACACTCAATACGAGATAAACAACCTCCGCAAGGAGAATATAAGACCTGCCCTCAATCCCAGGTATGCAGGACTGTGTAAAACACCGGCCTCGGAGCCGCACATCCTGATATTTGGAAAGGACAAGTGAAAAACCTGGAGGAAGAGTCCAAAGCATTTGGCCTCATGAGGGCAGGCCCCGGAACGAGCAGACCCACAAAAAAAACCAGATGGCAGTACCCCACCGCGTCCACTAGTCGACGTCAAATTTATGGGACTGGTGAAAGCTCGGGGTCCGCATGCCATCCCCGAAAGCCTTTTTAGGCCAGGGCCCAGAGCGGACCCCATGGAAAATGCGCCACCCCCAATCAGCAGTACATCCAGCAGTACAACAACGGATGAACAAACCGAAGAAAGGAACACTACCATAACTATGGAGGTAGGTGGGTCTGGTTCCTACCAGCATGTAAAAGTGGGGGAACTGTACTAACAGGGGGAAGATTACACCTGTTCATTGAAGCATGGAGGTCTATCACGAATGATAGTTATATACTTAACAGTATTCGTGGATACAAAATAGAGTTCATTCAAGAAAATATGCCACCAGTTCAGCATGTACCTCAAAGGGTCTGTACCCTCTCAGTCAAAGAAAAACTAGAGGGACAAGCTGAACTGGTGAGGTTACTTACGAAGGGTATCATTGAGAAATCCAAACATGAACCTTTGGAATTTATCTCAAATATATATACCAAACACAAAAAATATGGTGGATGTCGCATCATCATTGACTTAACTTCACTAAATACCTTTGTTAAGCATGTACATTTCAAAATTGAAACATTTGTAACTGCCAAACAACTGATTTCCAAAGGATACTTTATGGCAAGCATTGATTTCAAAGATGCCTACTATACAGTACCCATTCAAAAGGGTCATCGCAGATACCTGAAATTTACCTGGATGGGGCAACTATGGCAGTCTAAGCCGTTGCCTAATGGGTTAACATCAGCCCAAGACTATTTACCAAGATATTAAAACCAGCCTTGGCAACATTAAGAAAACAGAGACATCTTGTCATGGCATATCTTGATGATATTCTAATAGTAGGCAAACCCATGGAGTTGGCTAAATCAGCTGTATTAGCTACCAAACAATTGTTTGAAACCCTGGGATTTGTCATACATCCAGATAAATCTACGTTGACACCATCCACAACTATGGACTATCTGGGATTCACAATTAACTCAGTCCACATGTCCGTAACGTTGCCAAAAGATAAAGCAGCAGAATTGGCACAATGGTTAGCATTCGACCAACCATCCCACAAATGGCAAGAGTAATTGGCAAAATGGTAGCAGCATTTCCAGCTACACAATTTGGACCCTGCACTATTAAAACCTACAAATGGCAACAGTACAGACGTTAAAACGACATGCAGGTCACTTTGCCCGAACAATGAAATTGCCCATTGAAGCAATATAAGTGTTACAATGGTGGATAGAGCACATTTGGCATAGTCCCAGCCCTATCATCATCAATAACCCAACGTTAATTATACAAACAGATGCCAGTGCTCAAGGCTGGGGAGCAACTAATACCATATCCAGCACAGATGGTAGATGGACTAACCTAGAATCATCTTTACTACAAACACTGGGCATAAATTATTTGGAAATGTTGGGTGCGTTTTATGGTTTAAAAGCATATTCTACGAATATGCACCATTTGCATGTTCGTTTACAAATTGATAATATCACGGTGGTGGCCTATATTAACCATATGGGCGTAATAAAATCGATATCATGTGACAATTTGGTCAACAAAATCTGGCAATGGTGTGTCGATAGACATATTTGGCTATCAGCAACTTACCTACCAGGTAAGCTAAATACAGTGGCAGACACCAGGTCACGCAAATTCAATGATAACACCGAATGGATGTTAAATCCTGGAGCTTTTGCTAAAATTACAAAGCAATATGGCACACCAGATATCGATCTTTTTGCATCCAGACTAAATCACCACGTACCAATATATGTCGCTTGGGAACCAGACCCTGAGGCAGCAGCGATAGATGCTATAGGGAGAGGTTGAGTAGGTTAGGACTCTATTCCTTTGAGCGTACGAGGATGACGGCGATCTTATAGAGTTGTATAAAATCATGAGACGAATAGATCGGGTCGATGCACACAGTTTCTGGCCATGAGTAGGTGGATGGAAGACCTGAAAACATAGGTTTAAGGGGACGGGGAAAATATGTAATGGGAATAACGTTTTCTCACAGAGGATGGTGGGTGTATGGAACGAGTTGCCAGATGAGATAGAGGAGATAGTTGAGTCAGGGACTATCCCAACATTTAAGAAACAGTTAGACAGGTACATGGGTAGGACAGGTTTGGAAGGATAGGGACCAAACGCGGGCTGGTGGGACGAGTGTAGATGGGACGGTGGCTGGTAGCAACATAGAAACATAGAAAACAGGTGCAGGAGGAGGCCATTCGGCCCTTCGAGCCAGCACCACCATTCATTGTGATCATGGCTGATCGTCCCCTGGCAATAACCCGTGCCTGCCTTCTCCCTATATCCCTTGACCCCACTAGCCGCTAGAGCTTTATCTAAATCTCTCTTAAATCCATCCAGTGATTTGGCCTCCATTGCCCTCTGTGGCAGGGAATTCCATAAATTCACAACTCTCTGGGTGAAAAAGTTTTTTCTCACTTCAGTCTTAAATGACCTCCCCTTTATTCTAAGACTGTGGGCCCTGGTTCTGGACTCGCCCAACATTGGGAACATTTTTCCTGCATCTAGCTTGTCCAGTCCTTTTATAATTTTATATGTTTCTATAAGATAACCCCTCATCCTTCTAAACTTCAGTGAATACAAGCCTAGTCTTTTCAATCTTTCCTCAATCTTTCCCCAGACTAGGAAAGCCAATCTTTCCTAGTCTTTTCAATCTTTCTGGTCTGGGCAGGTTGGGCCGCAAGGGGCTCTTCCCACACTGTATCACTCTAGGACCATGAATCTAACCGACAATTTCACCACAAACCTGCTCCCACCACCTCCATCATTAGTCCCCCAGTTCCTCATTCGTTCAGCCAGCACGCACATGTTTCACGGTATCATGGTAGGGCTGACAACATGGAACAATGAAAAAACCAAACCAAACCAAACCGAACCAAACCAAATCAAAAACAAACCGACACAAACCAGCAGGGGATGGGGTATGTGGATAGATGCGGTTAATTTGTCTTGCAGCACGGGTTTAATATAGGCCGGGAAGGTTCCACTTAAATTCGGATTGAAAGGTTTCGGTGTCTCGGTGAAATTTGACCTGTAGGTAGCTCCAGTAATAAATTGGTAAAGCAAATGATATGTCGGCCACTCTGTCAGCAAGCGCTTCTGAGTTTAGAGTTCAACAGTTTTGCATTGATTATATGGGCACGCCTAATATTACACCAGGGGTTTGGGCCCCACGTGGTTGATCATCTTCGTTAACCTGCAGTGACGAGGGACGTAAAGCGGTGGTCTGACCATTCAGAGACCATGCTGCAAGATGCTCTGAGCTATGTCGACTGGAATATGTTCCAAGCATGTTCCGGAGACATCAGTGAGTTCGCGGAAGCGGTCACGGACTTAATTGCAACAATAGCCGATAACATCGTCACCACGGTAAGGGTTGGTATCTTTCCCAATCAAAAACCCTGGGTGGCAGGTCCATTCGCGTTGCTTTGAATGCTCGCACCGCTGCTTACAACTCCGGTCTGGCATCCGGCAATATCGACGACGACAAGGCAGAGTCCTACAAACTGCGTAGAGCGGTGAAGGACGAAAAAGCAGGTACAGGGCGAGGATGGAGTCACAGATGGTGCAGCAGGACACCAGACGCATTTGGCAGGGGCTACGGACTATAACAAACTACCGGAGCAGCCCCCCCTTCAACCGGAAGTGCCGGCACCTCCCTAGCTGATGACCTGAACTCCTTCTACGCACGATTCGAGGCGGGCAACATCGCGCCTGGCTCGCCGTCTAAACACAACACCGCCAGCGCGCTGGCTGGCGAGGTTGGAGGGAGGTACACCGCTGGGGATGTGTACACATTCTCGGTGTCCGAGTACGACGTGAGGAGGGCTCGGACGCTTGTGAACACGAGCAAAGCTGTAGGCCCAGATGGTACATCTGGGCGAGTACTAAGGTACTTCGAGCCTGCACCGCAATTCAATGTGATAATGGCTGATCATCCAACTCGGTATCCTGTACCAGCCTTCTCTCCATAACCCCTCATCCCTTTCGCCACAAGGGCCACATCTAACTCCCTCTTAAATATAGCCAAGGAACTGGCCTCAACTACCTTCTGTGGCAGAGAGTTCCAGACATTCACCATTCTCTGTGGAAAATGTTTTTCTCATCTCGCTACTAAAGGATTTCCCCTTTATCCTTAAACTGTGACCCCTTGTCCTGGACTTCCCCAACATCGGGAACAATCTTCCTGCATCTAGCCTGTCGAACCCCTTAAGAATTTTGCAAGTTTCTATAAGAATCCCCTCAATCTTCTAAAATCTCGCGAGTACTATTGTTAATGATTTTATCTGGGATTATAAGAATCATAGGATAAACAAAAGACACTTGTGTAAATCAAAAATAAATGGAGGCTTGGTTTTACCCAACTTTTTGTTTTATTTCTGGGCTGTTAATATTAAAAATATGAATTTCTGGTTGGAAGAAATAGATCATCAACCAGAATGGTTAAAAATGGAAAAGGAAGATTGTTTACCTTTTGATATCGGTTCGATATTATTTGCTACGTCTAAATTAAACAAAAAAAATTATAGGGAAAACCCTATAATATTTAGTGCTATACGAATTTGCAAACAATTAAAAAAGACATTAAAATTAGATAATTTATCACTTTTTCTTCCAATTGTGAATAACCCTTTGTTTAAGCCTTCATGGTTGGACGGGGGTTTTACACAATGGAAGAATTATGGAATTAAAAATATGGGACAACTTTATAAGGAAGGCACCTTTCTGACATTTCAGGAGTTGCAACAGACTTATGGACTTCGAGGAAATGATTATTTTAGATATCTTCAACTTAGAGATTATGTAAAATCGAACTCTCAAAATTTTCGAATTAGAAATTCAGAAATTCTTGATGAATGTTGGAACAAACATCCTAATACAGAAAAATTAATATCTTATATATATAATATCTTATTAGACAGTGACATTCCTTCGACGGACTTACACAGACAAACATGGGAAAAAGAATTAAATCAAGTAATAACGAAAGATACTTGGGAAGAAAGTTTGAAACACATACATCAGTGCTCACTAAACGCCAGACATTCTCTAATACAATTTAAAGTAATACATAGGTTACATTATTCAAAAACAAAACTACATAAAAATTTTCAACATATCTCACCTATATGTGATAAATGTCAACATTTAGAAGCTACATTATCTCATATGTTTGCAAACTGTATAAAAATTAAAAAATTCTGGGTAAATATTTTCAGTATAATATCTAAAGTAACCGGCACACAATTGGACCCAGATCCAAAATTAATAATACTCGGAATATTAGAATTAAATCAAACATTTAGAACAACACAAAGAAACTTTATTCATTATAGTTTAATAACAGGAAAAAAATTAATTCTAAAATTTTGGAAAGGCCCTACGGCCCCCACAATCAAAATGTGGATTATAGAAATGACGGAGACCTTAAACGTGGAAAGAATCAGATTTTCCATGTTGGACAAACAGGAATTATTCGTAGGAACATGGTCTCCTTTTATTGATTACTTAAAGGGTCAGAATAGTTCAGCACAGGAACCTGACTAGCACTCGGGCTAAAGAATGGATGAAATGCTATACTCTGAAATGTACGAATATATCTCGAATGACGTTTTTTATTTTAATAAATTTTTCCATTCTTCTTTAACTATTTTTCCCTTTTTTTTTTTTTTTTTTTTTCTTTGTTTTTTTTATTTTTTTTATTCTTCTTCTCTTTCTTTTCTTTCTTTACTTCATCTATCTCTTTAATTCTATCTAGTTTAAAAAAAAAGGCAAAAGGTATTGGAGACAATGTAATAATAATTGACAATATTATCAATTTAAAAATGTTAGACTGTAATGATGTAAATAGGTTGTGTACTTATCTCCAATAATAAAAAATATTTAAAAAAAAATCTTCTAAAATCTCGCGAGTACAAGCCGAGTCTATCCAGTCTTTCTTCATGTGAAAGTCCTGACTTGCCAGGAATCAGTCTGGTGAACCTTCTCTGTACTCCCACTATGGCAAGAATGTCTTTCCTCAGATTTGGAGACCAAAACTGTACGCAATACTCCAGGTGTGGTCTCACCAAGACCCTGTACAACTGCAGTAGAACCTCCTTGCTCCTATACTCAAATCATTTTGCTATGAATGCTAACATACCATTCGCTTTCTTCATTGCCTGCTGCACCTGCATGCCTACTTTCAATGACTGCTGTACCATGGCACCAGGACTCGATGCATCTCCCCTTTTCCTAATCGGCCACCATTTAGATAATGGTGTATTTTCTTGTTTTTGCCACCAAAGTGGATAACCTCACATTTATCCACATTATTCTGCATCTGCCAAGCATTTGCCCACTCACCCAGCCTATCCATGTCACCTTGCAGCCTCCTATCATCCTCCTCACAGCTAACACTGCTCCCCAGCTTCGTGTCATCCGCAAACTTGGAGATGTTGCATTCAATTCCTACGTCCAAAGCATTAATACATACTGTAAATAGCTAGGGTCCCAGCAATGAGCCTTGCGGTAGCCTTGCGGTACCCCACTAGTCACGGCCTGCCATTCTGAAAATGACCCGTTTACTCCTACTCTTTGCTTCTGTTTGCCAGCCAGTTCTCTATCCACATCAATACTGAACCCGAAATACCGTGTGCTTTAAGTTTGTATACTAATCTCTTATGTGGGACCTTGTCGAAAGCCTTCTGAAAGTCCAGATATAACACATCCCACTGGTTCTCCCTTATCCACTCTGCTAGTTACATCCTCGAAAATGCTATAAGATTCGTCAGAAGAGATTTACAAAGGCTACTGGGGAGACTTTAAACTAGAACGGTTGGGGGGAGGGACTCAAATAGAGAAAGCTAGTAGAAAATGTGTGTGGCAGGAGGCAGAGAAGGGAAGCACTTGGACCCAAAATGTAGGGGAGAAAGAAGAAAAAGATAATAAACAGAGAATAAGTGGTGATGGGTTTCTTAAATGTGTATATTTTACTGCTAGGAGCATTGTAAGAAAGGTGGATGAGCTTAGAGCCTGGATTCACACCTGGAAGTATGATGTTGTGGCGATAGTGAAACATGGTAGCAGGAGGGCTGTGATTGGTAACTAAATATTCCAGGATTTCGTTGATTCAGGGTTGATAAAATTGGAGGGGCAAGAGGTGGGGGTGTTGCATTGCTTGTCAAGGAAGATATTACAGCAGTGCTTTGGCAGGATAGATTAGAGGGCTCGCATAGGGAGGCTATTTGGTTGGAACTGAGAATTGGAAGAGCAAATATGTAAGGAGATAGCAGATAATAGTAGTAAGCACAAGATAGTGATTATGGGAGATTTCAATTTTTCACACATAGGCTGGGAAACACATTCTGTAAAAAGGCTGGATGTTGGAGTTTGTAAAATGTGTGCAGGATAGTTTTTGCAGCAATACATAGAGGTACCTACTCGAGAAGGGGCAGTGCTGGACCTCCTGTTAGGAAATGAGGCAGGGCAGGCGGCGGTGGTATGCGTTGGGGAGCACTTCGTGTCCAGTGATCACAATACCATTAGTTTCAATATAATTATGGAGAGGGTCAGAACTGGACCTAGGGTTGAGATTTTTGATTGGAGAAAGGCTAATTTGAGGGAGATGCGAAAGGATTTAAAAGGAGTGATTTGGACGTTGTTTTATGGGAAGGATGTAGAAGAGAAATGGAGGACATTTAAAGGTGACATTTTAAGAGGACAGAATCTTTATGTCCATGTTCGGTTGAAAGGAAATAGTAAAAATTGGAAAGAGCCATGGTTTCAATGGAAATTGGACACTTGGTTCGGAAAAAGAGAGAGATCTACAATAATTATAGCAGCATGGAGTAAATGAGGTGCTTGAGGAGTATAAAGAATGTAAAAATAATATTAAGAAAGAAATTAGAAAAGCTAAAAGAAGATATGAGGTTGCTTTGGCAAGTAAGGTGAAAAGTAAACTCAAAGGGTTTCTACAGCTATATTAATAGCAAAAGGATAACAAGGAATAAAATTGGTCCATTAGAGAGTCAGAGTGGACAGCTATCTGCAGAGCCAAATGAGATGGGGGAGATATTGAACAATTTCTTTTCTTCGGTATTCACCAAGAAAAAGGATGTGGAATTATGTGAGGTAAGGGAAACAAGCAGAGTAGGAATGGAAACCATGAGATTCAAAGAAGAGGAGGTGCGGACACTTTTGAAAAATATGGAAAACGGATAAGTCTCCAGGTCCTGACAGGATATTCCCTAGGACATTGAGGGAAGTTAGTGTAGAAATAGCAGGGGCTATGACAGAAATATTTCAAATGTCAATAGAAACGGGAATAGTGCCGGAGGATTGGCGTACTGCGCATGTTGTTCTGTTGTTTAAAAAGGGTTCTAAGAGTAAAGCTAGCAATTAAGACCTGTTAGTTTGACGTCAGTGGTGGGCAAATTAATGGAAAAGATACTTAGAGATAATATATATAAGCATCTGGATATGCAGGGTCTGATTAGGTACAGTCAACATGGATTTGTGCCTGGAAGGTCATGTTTGACTAATCTTCTTGAATTTTTCTAAGGGGTTACTAGGGAAATTGATGAGGTAAAGCAGTGGATGTTGTATATATGGACTTCAGTAAGGCCTTTGACAAGGTTCCTCATGGAAGGTTGGTTAAGAAGATTCAATTGTTGGGTATTAATGGTGGAGTAGCAAGATGGATTCAACAGTGGCTGAATGGGAGATGCCAGAAGAGTAATGGTGGATGGCTGTTTATCAGGTTGGAGGCCGGGGACTAGTGGGGTGCCTCAGGTGTCTGTGCTGGGTCCACTGTTGTTTGTCATGTACATCAATGACCTGGATGAAGGTGTGGAAAAGTCGATTAGTAAGTATGCCGATGATACTAAGATAGGTGGTGTTGTGGATAATGAAGTAGATTTTCAAAGTCTACAGAGAGATTTTAGGCCATTTGAAGAGTGGGCTGAAAGATGTAGGTGCTACATCTCGGCAGGACAAATCAAAATAGGACGTACATGGTAAATGGTAGCGAATTGAAGAATGCAGTTGAACAGAGGGATCTAGGAATAACTGTGCATACTTCCCTGAAGGTGGAATCTCATGTAGATAGGGTGGTAAAGAAAGCTTTTGGTGTGCTGGCCTTGATAAATTAGAGCATTGAATATAGAAGTTGGGATGTAATGTTAAAATTGTACAAGGCATTGTTGAGGCAAATTCTGGAGTATGGAGTACAATTTTGGTCGCATAATTATAGGAAGGATGTCAACAAAATAGAGAGAGTACAGAGGAGATTCACTAGAATGTTGCCTGAGTTTCAGCAACTAAGTTACAGAGAAAAGTTGCACAAGTTAGGTCTTTATTCTTTGGAGCGCAGAAGGTTAAGAGGGGATTTGATAGAGATCTTTAACATTATGAGCGGGTTAGACAGAGTTGACGTGGATAAGCTTTTCCCATTGAGAGTAGGGAAGATTCAAACAAGGGGACATGACTTGAGAATTAAGGGACAGAGGTTTAGGGTACATTAGGGGGAACTTCTTTACTCAGAGAGTGGTAGCAGTGTGGAATGAGCTTCCAGTGGAACTGGTGGCGGCATGTTCGATTTTATCCTTTAAAATAGATTGGATGGGTATATGGACGGGAAAGGAATGGAGGGTTATGGTCTGAGTGCAGGTAGATGGGACTAGGGGGAAGTAATTAAAAAAAAAACTTAATAAAATAAATAAATATATATATAAATAAAATAAAATAAAAAATAAAAAAAGTGTTCGGCACGGACTTGAAGGGCCGAGATGGCCTGTTTCCGTGCTGTAATGGTTATATGGTAATATGGTTATATGGTCAGACATGATTTACCTTTCCGTAAATCCATGCTGACTTTGTCCAATGATTTCACCATTTCCAAATGTGCTGCTATCCCATCTTTAATAACTGGCTCTAGCAGTTTCCCCACTACCGATGTTAGACTAACTGGTCTGCAATTCCCCGTTTTCTCTCTCCCTCTCTTTTTAAAAAGTGGGGTTACATTAGCTACCCTCCAATCCTCAGGAACTACTCCAGAATCTAAGGAGTTTTTAAAAATTATCACTAATGCATCCACTTCTTTCTGGGTCTGCTTCCTTAAGTACGCTGGGATGCAGCCGATCTGGCCCTGGGGATTTATCGGCCTTCATTCCATTCAATTTAACGAACACACTTCTCGGCTAACATGTATTTCACTCAGTTCCTCCATCTCATTTGACCCGCGGTCCCCTGCTATTTCCGGCAGATTATTTATGTCTTCGTTAGTGAAGACACAACAACAGTAATTATTCAATTGGTCTTGCATGTCCCTTGTTCCCCATGATCAATTCACCTGTTTCTGACTGCAAGGAACCTACATTTGTTTTAACTACTCTCTTTCTCTTCACATATCTATAAAAACCTTTGCAGTCAGTTTTTATATATCCTGCCAGTTTTCTTTCATAATCCATTTTCCCTTTCCTAACTAAGCCCTTTTTCCTCCTCTGCTGGACTCTGAATCTCTCCCAGTCCTCTGGTAGGCTGCCTTTTCTCGCTAATTTCTACGCTTCATATTTTGTTTAGATACTATCCCCTGATTTCCCTTGTTATACACGGATGCACTACCTTCCCTGATTTATTCTTTTGCCAAACTGGGATGAACAATTGTTATAGTTCATCCATGCAGTCTTTAAATGCCTTCCATTGCATATCCACCGTCAACCCTTTAATAATCAATTGCCAGTCAATCTTGGCCAATTCACGTCTCATACCCTCAAAGTTACCAAAGTAGATACGGTTTGGAAGCAACAACAACAGCAAGTCTGGGCACCGGACCTCACCCCGAGGCACAGGAAGGAAGGATGAAGACAAACAGAGCCTTAGTGATAGGGGACGCCTTAGTTAACTGGAATGACCGTAATTTCTCAGCGACAAACCGGGTCCTGTATGCCTCCCGTGGAGCCAGGGTCAGGAGATCTCGGAGCGGCTGCACAACATTCTCAAGGGGAGGGCGAGTAGCCCGAAGTCGCTCTGCATGTTGCACCAATGCCATGGCTAGGTAAAGGAATGAGGTTCTGCAGAGCGAATGTAGGGAGCTGGGCAAAATGTTAAAACGTAGGACTTCCAGAGTTGTGATCTCTGGATTAGTGTCAGATATAATGGCGGAAGGCTGGAGAATGGGGTTTGGAGAGATATATCAGCCATGATTGAATGACAGAGTCGACTTGATGGCCCGAATGGCCTAATTCTGATCCCATCACCTGTGACCTTAAGACTAAGATTACTAGCGGTGCCGCGTGCTAATCCGATCGGCCTGGCGAGTAAGGTGGAAAAACTCGGGCTTTATATAACATTACCGCCGCCACTGAAATGTGGCAAAGGAAGCGGCAGGACTGGCAGTTTAATGTACCAGGGGGACAGGAGCTACAGACGAGATAGAGGTGGGGGTAAATAAGGAGACGGGATTGTTTCACTGAGTAAGGAATATATCACGGCGGTAGATCGAGATGTCATTTTGATGGATCATCCAGTGATCTATGTGATAGGAGCTACAAAATAAAATGGGGCGATTACCTTGCTGTCAGTCTATTATAGGGCCCCATATATTCAAGGAAGTTTGGAAGAACAAATACATCGGGGAATGGAGTCACTTTTAAGACTAACTAGACCAAGTGCAGACCCGTTGGGTCTGGTCCCCGAAAGTGCTTGACACCCCGGGGTGTTGTTCCCGAACGTGCTTCAGACCCCGGGGTGAAAATCTGCTGAAAAAAAGATGGCGTCTTTTTCGGAAAAATCGGAGAAAATCGGCGAAAAAAAGATGGCGTCGTTTTTCCGAGAAAATTGGACAAAAACAAAAATGGCGTCAATTTTCGGAGAAAATCGGAGACAATCGGAGAAAATCACATGGGGGGTGGGGGGGCGGGGTGATGGATTTTATTAAAAAACGTGTACATAAACAGGACCGAATTTAATCAGGAGTGTCTATTCGTAAAGATAAATGTCATCACTTTGGAAATGGTAAAAAATATGGGCCTTTCCGCGCGCCGTGTGGGCCAGGGGCGGTATCAAAGGCGGCATACGGACGTACAGACGTACAGACGTAAAGACGTACAGACGTACAGAGGTACAGACGGACGACAGGCAGAGAGTTTTAAAAGTATACTAGACCAAGTGCAGACCCGTTGGGTCTGGTCCCGAAAGTGCTTCACACCCCGGGGTGTTGTTGCCGAACGTGCTTCAAACCCCGGGGTGAAAATCTGCGGGAAAAAAGATGGCCTCGTTTTCGGAAAAATCGGAGACAATCGGCGAAAGAAAGATGGCGTCCGTTTTCGGAGAAAATCGGAGACAATCGGAGAAAATCACATGGGGGTGGGGTGGGGGGGGGGATGGATTTTATTAAAAAACGTGTACAGAAACACGACCGAATTTAATCAGGAGTGGCTTTACGTAAAGATAAAATGTCATCTCTTTGGAAATGGTAAAACATATGGGCCTTTCAGCGCGCCGTGTGGGCCAGGGGCGGTATCAAGGCGGCACAGGTCAAGCAGAACGTTGGACGTACGGACGTACAGACGTACAGACGGACGACAGCCAGAGAGTTTTAAAAGTATATAGATAGATAGATAGTATTGTCTAAATAGCGGTTTTGTAACTTCCGCAAACAAAGACAGGGACAGTCCTAGTGCAAAGGATTTATATTGGCAGGAATTTGTCAAATGGGTACAGGAACGTTCCCTCATACAGGGCACGGTGTCGTAGCTATAGAGCAGGGGAGTGAAACACCAGGCCTGCAGGCCGCATCCTGCCCTAGAAGGGGTCCAATCCGACCCACGGGATGTTTTCGGGGGAAAAAAATAATATTCACGGCCATTTATTATGTATCCGCAACACTGTACACCGAAGATAGTCGGAAAAATGCTGGAGTAGCTCAGCGGGACAGGCGGCATACCAGAGGTGAGAATGAACTTTTGACAATTAAATAAACCTGGGGCACGCTGTCGCGATTGGCGACCACAGCGCGTGCGCGCGGAGGCGGGCAGGAACCACTACGCGTGGCGACCACTGCGCGTGCGCGGGGCGGGAGGGGAGCGCGTGTACGCGCCGCCGTTTTAATCGCTCTGGCGCTTTGGCGCCGCCCCGGCGCCGCCATGGACGCTCCCGGCGCCCAGCTCATCATCCCTATCGGCGGGCTGTCTCCTCGCTCTGCGGTGATGGCGGCCGCTCCCGACCCTCCGGGCGGAGCGCAGTGTTCCGGTAGGTGAGGCGTCGCCTGGGTTTGGCGACCACCGGGGCGCGCTCACCCCCCAGACCCACCAAGAACGTCCCCAGACCAGACACCCGCTCCATGACCAGACACCCCTCTGCCCAGACCTCACCTCCCCCCAGACCAGACATACCCTCCCCCAGACCAGAAACCCTCCTCCCCTGGCCAGTAACGCCCACCTCTTCAGACCAGACTCCCCTGCTCCCTCGACCAGACAAACCCTCCCCCCAGACCAGCCATACCATCCCCCACACCAGAAATCTCCCTCCTCCCCAGACCAAACAAACCCCCCCAGACCAGAAACGCCCTCATCCCCAGACCACAAACCACCGCCCCTCAGACTCGACACCCGCTCACCCCGCCCCCCAGACTAGGCACCCCCTCCCCTCCAAACCAGACACACTCTACCCCCAGACCAGACACCCCCAGACAAGACACCCCCAGGCCAGACAACCCGCAGACCAGAAACCCCCCAGACCAGACACACCCTACCCCCAGACTAGACATCCCCCTGCCCTCTCTCCTCTCTCTCTCTCTCTCTCCCTCTCTCTCTCTCTCTCTCTCTCTCTCTCTCTCTCTCTCTCTCTCTCTCTCTCTCTCTCTCTCTCTCTCTCCCTCTCTCTCCCTCTCTCTCCCTCGCTCTCTCTCTCTCTCTCTCTCTCTCTCTCTCTCTCTCCCTCTCTCTCACCCTCTCTCCCTCTCTCTCTCCTCTCTCTCTCTCTCTCTCTCTCTCTCTCTCTCTCTCTCTCTCATTCTCTCTCTCTCTCTCTCTCTCTCTCTCTCCCTCTCTCTCACCCTCTCCCTCTCTCTCTCTCTCTCTCTCTATCTCTCTCTCTCTCTCTCTCTCTCTCTCTCTCTCTCTCTCTCTCTCTCTCTCTCTCTCAATTCAATTTTCAATTTTTCAATTTAAAAACTTTATTGGCATGATAAAAAACATTGTTATATTGCCAAAGTAATAAACATGACATACATATTTAAAATGCATAAGTATAAATACAAGTATACAGTGCATAGATAGATATGTCCCGGTACATAAACTCGCAAGAGGCCTATAGCCCTTTATTGATTGCTACACGTTGTTGCAGCTGTAAGCAGTACAACAGGATAGCAAATTTAGCAATTCAATATTAATTTCTTAGTGTCAGTTATTGTCAATTAGTGTGTGCGTACATATGTGCATATTGGTTATTCATCGTCTCTCAGGTTATGGCATGCTGTTACATATTGTGCACCAAGATGTGCCGTATTTCCTTCACCAAGGATTATTCTTAATTTTCATGTATCAGCTAGTTCCTTAAAATCAGGGGTTGCCTGACTGAGTTTGTCAAAGTATGTTTTCCTTTTTTTGTCAATTTTTTTTGCATTTTAGGAGGAGTGCACCTCTGTTTCAACCTCATCTGTCAAACAGTGGCCGCATATTCGGTTTCTCTTGGTTGTCAGAATCTCTTCTGTCTTCCTTTTCAACTGCCAAATAGTAGTCACTTAGCCTGTATTTGGTGAGGGTCTGTCTTTGTTTTATGTCTCTAACAGTTGAGAGATAGTCTGCCAATGTATAATCCCTTTTTAGGGCACGGTAGCATTCTAATCTGCTTTGGCTTTTGGTTTCTTTCTCCCAATGTTCCAAATATGTTTCTTTACATTGTTTGATAATTTGGTTCACTCTAACAGGTGATTTGGGGATCAGTATTGATCTAAGGCTGGTCAGGATTTAACTGGATATGGTTTAACTGAATGGGGGGTAGTTAGTCTCAGTAACAACTGACACAGGGAACTCTTTTCTGGGCCCCCCTCTTGTGTTTTAAGGGCTTTAAACTGGAGGGTATCTGGTGGGCTAGATTTAAGGTGATTCAAAAAATTTAGTGCTCTTCTCTGGATATTTATTATCAGTGGGTATCTGCCTAATTCTGCCCTACATGCGTTTTTGGTGTTTTCCTTTGGATGCGGAGAATGTTCCGACAAAATTCCGCATGCAGGGCCTCCGTTGTATGTTTTTCCCATTTACTATAACTATGGTGACTGAGCGGCCCCCATACTTCACTAACTTAAAGCGCAATAGGCTGG
>JAXLNO010004714.1:690174-749401 GCA_038087875.1 Malacoraja senta
TACTGCAGTTGTACAGGGCATTGGTGAGACAATACCTGGAGTATTGCGTACAGTTTTGGTCTCCTAATCTGAGGAAAGACATTCTTGCCAGAGCGGGAGTACAGAGAAGGTTCACCAGACAGATTCCTGAGATGACTTTCATATGAAGAAAGACTGGATAGACTCGGCTTGTTATCGCTAGAATTTAGAAGTTTGAGGGGGGATCTTAGAAACATAGAAACATAGAAAATAGGTGCAGGAATGGGCCATTCGGCCCTTCGAGCCTGCACCGCCGTTCAATATGATCATGGCTGATCATCCAACTCAGTATCCCGTACCTGCCTTCTCTCCATACCCCCTGATCCACTTAGCCACAAGGGCCACATCTAACTCCTTCTTAAATATACCAATGAACTGGCCTCAACTACCTTCTGTGGCAGAGAGTTCCAGAGATTCACCACTCTCTGTGTGTAAAACGTTTTTCTCATCTCGGTCCTAAAGGATTTCCCCTCTATCCTTAAGCTGTGACCCCTTGTCCTGGACTTCCCCAACATCGGGAACAATCTTCCTGCATCTAACCTGTCCAACCCCTTGAGTATTTTGTAAGTTTCTATAAGATCCCCCCTCAATCTCCTAAATTCTAGCGAGTACAAGCCAAGTCTATCCAGTCTTTCTTCATATGAAAGTCCTGACATCCCAGGAATCAGTCTGGTGAACCTTCTCTGCACTCCCTCTATGGCAATAATGTATTTCCTCAGATTTGGAGACCAAAATAGTACGCAATACTCCAGGTGTGGTCTCACCAAGACCCTGTACAACTGCACTAGAACTTCCCTGCACCTATACTCAAATCCCTTTGCTACGAATGCTAACATATCATACGCTTTCTTCACTGCCTGCTGCACCTGCATGCCTACTTTCAATGACTGGTGTACGATAACACCCAGGTCTCGTTGCATCTCTCCTTTTCCTAATCGGCCACCATTTAGATAATAGTCTGCTTTCCTGTTTTGGCCACCAATGTCGATAACC
Source organism: Malacoraja senta (assembly GCA_038087875.1). NCBI lineage: Eukaryota > Metazoa > Chordata > Chondrichthyes > Rajiformes > Rajidae > Malacoraja > Malacoraja senta. Next base: position 691,186 of record JAXLNO010004714.1, read on the forward strand.
TCACATTTATCCACATTATACTGCATCTGCCATGCATTTGCCCACTCACCCAGCCTATCCAAATCACCTTGCAGCCTCCTAGCATCGTCCTCACAGCTAACACTGCCCCCCAGCTTAGTGTCATCCGCAAACTTGGAGATGTTGAATTCAATTCCTTCGTCCAAATCATTAATATATATTGTAAATAGCTGGGGTCCCAGCACTGAGCCTTGCGGTACCCCACTACTCACTGCCTGCCATTCTGAAAAGGACCCGTTTACTCCTACTCTTTGCTTCCTGTTTGCCAGCCAGTTCTCTATCCACATCACTACTGAACTCCCAATACCGTGTGTTTTACGTTTGTATACTAATCTCGTATGTGGGACCTTGTCGAATGCCATCTGAAAGTCCAGATATAACACATCCACTGGTTCTCCCCTATCCACTCTACTAGTTAAATCCTCGAAAAATTCTATAAGATTCGTCAGACATGATTTACCTTTCGTAAATCCATGCTGACTTTGTCCAATGATTTCACCACTTTTCAAATGTGGTGCTATCCCATCTTTAATAACTGACTCTAGCAGTTTCCCAACTTCCGATGTTAGACTAACTGGTCTGTAATTCCCCGTTTTCTCTCTTCCTCCCTTTTTAAAATGTGGGGTTACATTAGCTACCCTCCAATCCCAGGAACTACTCCAGAATCTAATGAGTTTTGACAAAAATTATCACAAATGCATCCACTATTTCTGGAGCTACTTCCTTAAATACTCTGGGATGCAGCCTATCTGGCCCTGGGGATTTATCGGCCTTTAATCCATTCAATTTACCTAACACCACTTCCCGGCTCACCTGGATTTCACTCAGTTCCTCCATCTCCTTTGACCTGCGGTCCCCTGCTATTTCCGGCACATTATTTATGTCTTCCTTAGTGAAGACGGAACCAAAGTACTTATTCAATTGGTCCGCCATGTCCTTGTTCCCCATGATTAATTCACCTGTTTCTGACTGCAAGGGACCTACATTTGTTTTAACTAATCTCTTTCTCTTCACATATCTATAAAAACTTGTGAAGTCAGTTTTGTTGTTCCCTGATTTGTTTATAGATTCTTTCATAATCTATTTTCCCTTTCCTAATTAAGCCCTTTGTCCTCCTCTGCTGGTCTCTGAATTTCTCCCATTCCTCTGGTCGGATGTTTTTTTTGGCTAATTTGTACGCTGCATCTTTTTCTTTGATGCTATCCCTCATTTCCCTTGTTATCCACGGATGCACTACCTTCCCTGATTTATTCTTTTGCCAAAGTGGGATGAACTTGTTGTAGTTCATCCATGCAGTCTTTAAATGCCTTCCATTGCATATCCAACCGTCAACCCTTTAAGAATTAATCGCCAGTCAATCTTGGCCAATTCATGTCTCATACCCTCAAAGTTACCTTTCTTTAAGTTCAGAACCATTGTTTCTGAATTTACCATGTCACTCTCCATCCTAATGAAGAACTCAACCATATTATGGTCCCTCTTGCCCAAGGGGCCACGTACAACAAGACTGTTAACTAACCCTTCCTCATTACTCAATACCCAGTCTAGAATAGCCTGCTCTCTCGTTGGTTCCTCTACATGTTAGTTTAGAAAACTATCACGCATACATTCCAAAAAATCCTCTTCCTCAGCACCCCTGCCAATTTGATTCACCCAATCTATATGTACATTGAAGTCACCCATTATAACTGTTTTACCTTTGTTGCACGCATTTCTAATTTCCTGTTTGATGCCATCCCCAACTTCACTACTACTGTTAGGTGGCCTGTACACAACACCCACTAGCGTTTCCTGCCCCTTACTGTTTCGCAGCTCTACCCATATCGATTCCACATCCTCCTAGTTAATGTCCTTCATTTCCATTGCGTTAATCTCCTCTCTAACCAGCAACGCTACCCCACCTCCTTTTCCTTTTTGTCTATCCCTCCTGAATATTGAATATCCCTGGATGTTCAGCTCCCAGCCTTGGTCTTCCTGGAGCAATGTCTCCGTGATCCCAACTATATCATAATCATTAATAGCTATCTGCACATTCAACTCATCTACCTTATTACGAATGCTCCTTGCATTGAGACACAAAGCCTTCAGGCTTGTTTTTACAACGCTCTTACCCCTTATACAATTTTGTTGGAAAGTGGCCCTGTTTGATTTCTGCCCTGGATTTGTCTGCCTGCCACTTTTACTTTTCACCTTGCTTCCTATTGACTTTACCCCATTTTACACCCCTCTGTCTCTCTGCTCACACATTTGAGAACCCCACCACCTCATTTATTATTGTTTTCTTCTTTCCCCCCTACGTGTTGGGTCTGAGTGCTTCCCTTCTCTGCCTCCTGCCTCACACACTGTCTACAAGCTTTCTCTATTTGAGTCCATCCCCCCAACCGTTCTAGTTTAAAGAATTCTTATAGAAACTTACACAATTCTTAAGGGGTTGAACAGGCTAGATGCAAGAAGATTGTTGCCCATGTTGGGGAAGTCCAGAACAAGGGGTCACGGTTTAAGGATAAGGGGGAAGTCTTTTAGGACCGAGATTAGAATTTTTTTACACACAGAGAGTGGTGAATCTGTGGAATTCTCTGCCACAGAAAGTAGTGGAGGCCAGTTCATTGGTTATATTTAAGAAGGAGTTAGATGTGGCCCTTGTGGCTAAAGGGATCATGGGGTGTGGAGAGAAGGCAGGTACGGGATACTGAATTGGATGATCAGCCATGATCATATTGAATGGCGGTGCAGGCTCGAAGGGCCGAATGGCCTACTCCTGCACCTATTTTCTATGTTTCTATGTTAACGTTCGCAAATAAAGACCGTGACGGCCCTAGGGCAAAGGACTTAGATGAGGTGACATTTGTCAAATGTGTACAGGAAAGTATCCTTAAACGAAGCAGGATTAGTGAGATTGCACCCGACACTAAATAAGATGACTCTAAATGTTAAAGAAGGTCCGCTGGGGGCGACATGTTGGAGTAGTCGCACTTTTCCACGCTCCCGACCTTTTCTCCTCCAACTTTTATTATAGCTCAGACTAAGTTTTTTATCCACCCATAAACATTTAACATCACTGACCGTACCTCTCTACGTTGTAAAGATGCCAAACAGAGGAAAGAAAGCGGAGCAAAAGACAGAAGACCCGACGACCAGCACCGGCATGGCCACGCTAGCAGCCATGTTAACAGAACATAAGGTATCGTTACTGGCAGAATTCAACGCAGCGTTCACCAAACTGGAAACGAAGCTGGACAATATCACGACCACTATTTTAGACCACCAACACCGTCTTTCGTCATTAGAGTCTTTTGCCGATACCACCAGTCAAGACATACGAGCTATAACGACAATGCTAACTACGGTGACCGAAGAGAACGCCAAGCTAAAGTCTAAGCTTATCGGCCTGGAAGGCAGGAGTCGCCGAAATAACATAAGGATAGTCGGTCTTCCCGAGAATATCGAGGGCTCCCAAATAACAGCGTTTTTCTCTCAACTCCTGCTCGAGCCTCTTGGCGAACACACACCGGAATCAGCCCCGGAGCTAGACCGAGCCCACCGTACGCTAACAGCCAAGCCAAGCCCTGGTGAGAAACCCAGAGCAGTTGTGATCTGCTTCCATAGATACCAGACCCGCGAGTTGGTGGTGCGCGAGGCTCGGAGGCAGAGGGGTAAGCTGAAGTACAAGGATACCCCGATCCACATTTTCGAAGACTACTGTCCGGAGAAAGTTTAACAACGCTTCGCGTACCGAGATGTTATGAAGGAGCTGTACAACCTGGGTCTCAAACCCTCCCTTGACTATCCAGCCAAGCTGTTCATCATGTCCGGGGAGTGAAAGAGGCGACGACCAACATCTCCCGAGGACGCTCAGGATTTCATCTCATCTTACCGTCGACGCAGACGGGGACCCACAGAGGACTGACTTCCTTCGGTATGTCTATATCCGAGTCGCACAGGGGCCCGGTTAATCTACGGCTACATGGACTAACTTTAGCTTGACTGTTCCTAACAACTAGCTATTGCTAGCGTTCGGCATTGCTGAATATACTAGACCCCTGTTTCGAAATCTATGAGGCTGGTAAAAAATCACCATGATTCGTGAATATTTTATATCAACTTTTCCTTATATTGTCTATGTGTAATCATACTTGAAAGGTTCTTTACCAGCACATGCTATAAAACTGGGCTTAAGGGACCCACTTTGTGGTTCGTGATTTGGTCTCTGCCTTCTTGTTCTTAGCAGCTGGCCGCTAATGCTGTCAGCACTCGGCTGGTTTGCTTACACTTGTCTTCCTAACGGACTGTCTGGGGCTGATAAGAGCTCACTACAGCCAAGGCTGTGTTATACCAACCTTATCTTATAGCTTCTTTGTTTAACAATACAATGTTCGAGCCTCCGAGCCTCACGCACCACCACTTGATGTTCTATGACCCTGCGCTTTAATCCAAGAACCCAGTTTGTAATTTGCTAACTTTTCGAACGCTAACTCTCTCTTTATACTTTGTCGATTTTATGACATACTATGTAACACCAAAGGATGCTATTCTGGCTCCACTTATACGTTAGCCTGCTTATTTAGTATCACCATTTTATTAAATAGCTTTGTCTTATTATGACTATCATCATTACTATCATTCCCATTAGTGTTAGCAATGGTATTGACAGTGCAACTAGTATGGCTATTATTTTAACTTTGTACCTATCTATGTATGTTTATCATACTTTATTTCTACTTTCCATTTTCAAATTATTACTACCATTGTCATTATCACTATTACTATACTTATTATATTTTATGTTACCTTATTGACACTGAGTGATTCTGTCGCTTTGGGAGATGGAAATATTGGGAGTTAAGATCGGATTTCTCCATGCGGATGCGAGGACAACACACCTTGGTGCAATGGGCACTCAAGATTCAGTTGAGACATGGGGGATCTCAGGTCCGGAGACTCAGGTTTGAAAGATGGTTAAATGATATGTGTTTCACTTGTTTGTTGTGTGTGCACGTTTTTTTTTTTTTTTATTTTTTTTATTTTATTTTGTTTTATATATATTCTTATTTTTGTTATTACTCCCCCCCCCTCCACATCCCCACTCTCGGCAGCTGGCCTCAATGCGCTCTTCCGTCACGTTTTGCAGTACTACAGCGCACTACCCATTCGCTTGGATATAGTTAAGTATGGCCAACACAAACGACACTCTTAGATTTGTCTCGTGGAACGTGAGAGGGATGGGAAGTCCTACCAAAACTAATAGGATCTTGGCCCATTTGCAACAGCTCAAAGGCGATATATTCTTTATTCAAGTGACCCACCTTCGCAACAGAGAGGTAACACGGCTTAAGAGAGGTTGGATTAGTCAATTATTTCACTCGAAATTTAATAATAGGGCTAGGAGCACTGCTATCCTGATTCGTAAGAAAATTATGTTCGAACCACAGAAAATTGTGGAAGATCCTGCTGGTCGCTTTGTCATGGTGCCGGGCAAACTGCAAGACACACCTGTCATATTGGCCAGCATTTATGGACCCAACTGGGATGACAGCTCATTTATTACCAAATTTTTTACATCTCTCCCAAATATTGAAAAACACCATGTTATTGTGGGTGGAGATTTCAATCTGGACCAAGACCCTATACTGGATAGATCTTCGAACAAAGCCTCTACTTTAACTAAATCAGGTAAGACTCTGCATGTTCTTGCCAAACAACTGGGGCTCACGGACCCATGGAGACTCACATTCCCCACGACTAAATTATTCTCATTTTTTCCCACTTACATCGTACCTATACCCGTATAGACTTCTTTCTCTTAGATAACAGTCTGCTTTCCAAAATCAAATCTAGTGAGTACCACAGCATCGTAATATCAGATCATGCTGCGACCTCCCTCGATCTTCATTTTCATAAACGAACTAACCCCTTTAAGTGGAGGTTCAACTCCTCATTACTAGCAGAGGCTCACTACATGCAATTTTTGCACTCCCAAATCACCTTATATTTGGAGCTGAATGACTCGCCGGACATAGAAAGAGGTATACTCTGGGAAGCTTCAAAAGCCTATATTAGGGGCCAACTCATCTCTTTTGTCTCCAACCTGAAAATAACCGAGACGTTCCAAACGGCAGATCTGTTACAAAAAATAAAGGACAATGATGACAAATATGCATCTGACCCAAACCCTAACCTCTATAGAGAACGCCTTAGGCTACAAACAGACTTTGACCTCATGTCCATTAATAAAGCCAAGCTACGACTGCTTAAATCTAGGCAACACTTTTTTGAATCCGGGGATAAAGCTGGGAAGCTTTTGGCCCATCAGGCCAGAACAGAGGCGACTTCACGGTTAATTCCAGCCATTAGATCCAGCCTAGGGGAGATTCATACTGATCCTCTTAGAATTAATGAAGCATTTGCTAAATTCTACACTGAACTATACACTTCCGACTGTCCTCCCACTGCAGGTGACATGTTCAGTAGTATGACGTTTCCCCGAATTGACGACGAAGCCATGAGAGGCTTGAGTGATCCCATAACTATAGCTGAGGTCCAAGCAGACATCACAGCGCTGCAAAGCGGAAAGTCACCCGGCCCTGACGGCTTCTCTGTAGAATATTATGACGCTTTCTCTGATCTCCTCGCACTAGCCCTGAGAGATATGTACAATGAGGCGTTTTTACATCGTCGCCTACCGCCCACCTTGTCGTGGGCTACTATCTCCCTAATTCTCAAAAAGGAGAAAGATCCCCTGCTTTGTAGTGGCTATAGACCAATCTCACTCCTGAATGTGGACCTCAAAATTCTTTCTAAAACCCTTGCGCTCCGTCTTCAACGAGTGATGCCCTCTATTATCTCGTTAGATTAAACAGGGTTTATACCAGGCCGACAGTCTTCCCTCAATACTAGGCGTCTCCTTAACATCATCCACTCTTCGAGTAGTGAGACCCGGAGATAGTTGTCTCCCTCGACGCCGAAAAAGCCTTCGACAGGGTCGAGTGGAGGTACCTATATGAGGCGATGGACAGGTTTGGCCTCGGTAACAGTTTTATTCTCTGGGTCAGTCTATTATACTCGTCCCCGGTGGCCTCAGTACAAACAAACGACATACTGTCGCCCCACTTTACTCTTCAGAGAAGTACCATACAGGGTTGCCCGTTTTCACCACTCCTGTTTGATGTCGCGATAGAACCCCTGGCGAACTGGTTACGCGCAGAGAAGGGCTTTAAAGGTATCACACGGTTCGACACAACTCATAAAGTCTCATTGTATACGGACGACCTGCTCCTGTACATCTCGAACCCAGTCAATTCTCTCCCTGTGATTATAAATATTTTAGAACGGTTTGGTGCGTATTCTGGTTATAAACTTAACTACCAAAAGAGTGAGCTATTACCGATTAACTCATTGGCTAAGCACCTCCCTCGCTCTTTAACCTCATTCAAATGGGCAGAGGATGGGTTTCGCTATCTCGGCGTTTTTATCACAATACCCTTATCTGATATGTTCCGCACAAACTTTCTACCTCTGGTTGAGAAAGCCGAAAGAGATTTTGACCGCTGGTCAGTTTTACCGCTATACCTCGTGGGCCGCATAAATCTGGTTAAGATGGTTGTCCTACCCAAATTCCTGTATCTTTTCCAGCACGTCCCTATACTTATCACTAAATCTTTTTTTTATAAATAGAAAGGACAATATCTTAATTTTTATGGGGTAGCAAACCGGCTAGAATCCGAAAGGCGATACTGCAGTCTCCTAAGAGTGATGGCGGTTTGGCAATCCCTGACTTTAGGCGATACTATTGGGCAGCCAACTTGCAAAAACTCCTGTATTGGATGAATGATGATTGCGACCACCTACCGACCTGGGTATACATGGAAAAGGCGAGTTCACGTCTCCCGTTGCGGTCTGTCCTATGCTCCCAACTCCCCCTTTCCATACCATCTGTGGGTGCAGGCCCAATTGCGTCCTTTTCGCTCAAAATATGGAGTCAATTCAGGAAAAACCTCGGTTTACAAGGCCCTTCCATCTTGACCCCACTGCTTAAAAATCACATTTTAAACCTTCAAGTACAGACCACGCTTTCAAAACCTGGCATAGCAACGGTATCAGTAGTATCAAAAACATATACAAGGATGGCATCTTTTCGTCTTTCGCGGAGCTCTCGTCTAACTACAACCTGCCAAACTCCTACCTTTTTCGGTTTTTCCAGATTAGGGATTTTGTGAAGAAGATATTCCCCTATTTCCCAAATCACCCTCCTGAAACCCTGACTGATACCATCTTAGCTTTAGATCCCAACCGGAAGAAATGCATCTCTATTTTTGTATATTTTGCTAGGGACGGTTTTATTGAAACCTCATACCTTATTAAAAGCTGCGTGGGAGGGAGAGCTGAATACGAATCTAACAGACCAGCAATGGGACTCTGCCTTGGATTTGATCCATTCTTCCTCCATATGTGCTCGTCATGGCCTAATCCAATGCAAAGTCCTTTACAAAGTCCACTACACGAATGCAAGATTAGTTAGAATGTACCCAGCTGTTAGGGACACCTGCAATAGATGTAATCAATCTCCCGCCAACCATAGTCATATGTTTTGGTCTTGCCCTAAGCTAGCAGCCTTTTGGAGGAGTGCTTTCGAATTGATGAGCAGAGCTTACGACCAGACTATTCCTCCAAACCCAATGTCAGCTATTTTCGGTACCCCTCCCAACACCAACCTCTCTGTTGCGGTGAAACGTGTCCTAGCTTTTAGAACCTTGTTAGCCCGGAGACTGATCTTGCTTAACTGTAGGCTCACCTGTCCCCCGACACACGCTCGTTGGATTAAGGCGTTGATTTACAATTTGAAACTTGAAAAACGTAGGTTCTCTCTCAAAGGCTCTACCAAGACATTCCTAGATACATGGAACACTTTCTTGGAACTGGTTAACTCTCTTAACTTGTCCCCGGACTCGGAAGAGAACTGAGTGTTATCCACCATTGTTTTGTTCTACAGCAGGTGCTTTCCCCTTAATCCCCCCTCCCCACAATTATTTATTTAAATTTTTTGTTTTTCTTCTTTTTTTCCCCATTTTTTTATAGCACATTTTATTTCGTTTATTTTACCATTTGTGTGTGGACGTGTACGTATGTGAGTGTTGTTTGTCCCCGTTTGGTTCCGACCTGACTAGGGTAGGTTGAAGGTGGGTAAGGGTAAGGGTTTTGAGGATCGCTTACATACTGTTGCACAATTATGCCTCGACTGTCACTGTCTGTTATCATAGTATGTATGCAAATCGCTGTGAAATTCAAATAAAAAGATTTAAATCTAAATGTTAAAGAAGGAGCTGCAGGTGCTGGAAAGTAGACAAAAACTGCTGGAGAAACTCAGTAGGTGAGGCAGCGTCTATGGAGAGAAGGAATGGGCGACGTTTCGGGTTGAGACACTTCTTCAGACTGACATTAAGATGATACTAACGATGGTTGCCCAAAATTGCTGGATAAGCGGGCTGAGGATTGGCCAATTGGGCTTTAAGGCAGAAAAGTGCAAGATGTTGCTTTCTGGAGGTCAACTAGGGCAGCTTCTTCACAGTGAATAGCATAGCCCAGGGAAATGTTGTAAAACAAGAGAGATCGATAGGTGCAGGTGCAAAGTTTCCTAAAACTGGCCTCACAAGCAGACAGAGGTACTAAGGAAGAGTGTTCGTGGATTGACCTTCGTAGATCACGGTATTGAGCAGAGGCGTTGCGTTACGAGTGTACAAGATGTTTTGGTGAGTTCACATATAGAATACAGTTTTCTCGAACACCAATGGAAAGATGTCAGTAAGCTGCAGAGAGTGCGGAGAAGATTAACAAGGATGACACCAGGACACGAGGTCACGACCTTCAGGGACAGGTTGGGCGGGCAGGCTACACCTTGGAGCGCAAGGCACTGAAGGTTGATCTTATGAAGATGTAGAAAATCAAGAAAGGAATATATCGGGTGAATGCACACCGTTTCGTTTTACCCAGAGTGGGGGAATCAAAAACAGAGGACATTGGTTTATGATGTGTGTGGCAGGATTTGAGAGGAAGCTGAGGGACAATTCAGACACTGAAAGGGTGATGGATACATGGAGCGAGCTGCCAGTGGCGGTAGTTGAGGCAGCTAGAATAACGACATGTAAACGACATTAGGACAGATACATGGGTAGGGAAGGGTTTGAGTGATATGCGGCAAAAGCGGGTAGATGAGACGAGTGCCCATGTGCACGTTAGACCATGGCTGCATGACTCGAACTTAAAGTTAATACCGTTCGGTTATAAGCTACCAAAATTGAAGTATGAGGTTGTTCCTGCAGTTAAGCGCGGCTTCACTGTGGCAAACGATGGGACTAAGGACAGACAGGTCGGGATGGGAATGTGAAGGGGAATATATTTCTTGCGTGTGGGGTGCACAGCCTAAAGTTGTAGGTCAACTTGTTATATTTGACCATTTGTTTGTGCACGTCGCGTTGATTGCATTAGTCGAAACAGAGTGGACCACGTGAAGGTTGCAAACACCCACCTCGTGAAGGGGAGTTTAAATGTTTTGCAAGCGGAGATCCATCAGGCTTTGTCGGACAGAGCACTTTGCAGCAAAGGTGTACATGAACACATCACATGTAAAATGCGGTTAAAATACATTTACTTGTAAATTGGTCAAATTATTCTGATTTGCATACGATACACAACACACAAATCCATTAATAGTTTTATTGAAATATTGTAGACGATTTTAGGATCATGACACAACCGGTGTGCAGGGGGCGCCCGGTCCTTTACACATACAGGCAGCCCGGTCCAGAAATACTCAGTTGGCCTCATTCATTCCCTTTATTCCCTACTCCGGCAATCAGCTCGCATTGTTTCAGTCCGGAGACAGTTGTTCGAAACATTCACCATGACAACCTTATTGCAACATCCCAGAACCAGGAGTGTGTCTATTTCAGCTCTTAATAGACGCTGCAGCTATGGTTACCCCGTTAACCGCTTCATTAACAATTACACAATACATAAAATCTAATTTATTTTTTAACAATCTTTAGTAACATTGTCAAGGGATACTTGATTGCATTCTTCAGTTCGTCTCTGACCTTAGATTGGGTCACCACATAAATAAACGTGTTCGTGCACGAACTCAGAATTTTAAGCATGTTCCCGGCTTCAGATGCCATTGTCAAAGGATGAGCCCAGTCTGGGACATAGTGTATGTTGGCAATATGCGTATAAATAAAGGTCATCACCTCCGTCAGCCACAGGAGGATGAAACTGCCGGATATACAGAAGAGTAAAATGATCGATTTCCTCCGACTCTGCATCTCCGGGTCCTCCTGTTTCTCGCCACTGACGTGAGCGCGGAGCTTCCTGCGGGCTCGGTTCGCCACCACGATCGATCTGATCGTCAGGATATTAAGCGACACAATAACGAAAAACGGAAGCAGAGGGGTTAAAACGTTGTGAATCCAAGAGAAAGCAAGCCACCCAGAATGGGAAAAATATTCCGGCTTTTCCATGCAACCAACGGGCTGGTGTATTTCATAAGAATAAAATGCAAAGTAGTAGGGGATGTTCCGTATTAAACTCACAACAAACACTGTTGCTATCGCCACCCTGGCGATTCTAACCGTGCAATACATAGTCTTGAAGTCCTGGCAACAAATGGCCACAAAGCGATCAAATGTAAAAGCGACAGTTAACCAGACTGAGCAGTCCAGGGTCACATAGGCCATCACTTGTTGTAGGGTGCATGCAATAGTGTGTGTGTACCGAAAAATCGCAGCGTATAGGTCAAATATCGCCACGTTGCAGAAGACGGCCAATAGATCTGCTGCCGCCATCGCCACCATATAGTGGGTGATGCATCGAGACAGCCCGCACTTTCCTCGTCCAATAACAATAATCGCCACTAAATTACCTGTGAGGAAATGAACACAGACAGCTTTTGAATCTGGTCATCAGGTAGAAGGTGCTCTCAATGTTGGTGATCATGGTGCAGGCGCGACCCCCTACTGCTGTCCTGCGGTATGGCAGCCACCCGAGCCACATTCCCATTCACCTTGACATCCAGAATAGATCACGTCCGTCGGGTCAATTACAAATAAAACACAAAGTAGGTGTTATAATACCAGGAGAAGGGCTCAACCAAGAAAACCAAGCCCACAGCCGAAGTACTATCTAAACTGATGATACCAACTTATGCTAAGTATCATATGCAATAATCAGCTACCTACATGTTAACAAGCGCATAAGAAACATTGATAGTGCAAGTGGGCACCTCCCTTCACTGGTGTTTCGTCGAGGGAGGCCCACGACACATCGGGAAGGCTCAACAATTGGTTCTATGAGCAGGTAACCCCCTCATATCTGCTCTCACAAGCCATGCAACCAACATCTACTACACAAAGGAAGCTGCTGATTAATTAACTCTAACAAATGCGAAAACACTCACATACTATCTTCCACCTATCACGTAACGCCACAATTATCAACATGGCGTACAACCGGGATACACATACACTGAATACACTTTCAAAGAAATGTATTGTCAATGTGGATTTGTGGAAAGTGTTCAATTGCTATGGAATGATTAAATTCTTACTTGCAGTCGCAAACTGGCTTAAACTCAATACACACTGATAATGTATAATTTACAAATGCGTCAATCTAGTAATTACCACAGAACGAATGCATAAACCCCGACGTTCTGAGTGCAACCAGCGGCCGTCCATTGAAGGTGCGGTTGAATGGTGTGGGGTGAGATGGAGTAGCCGTGTCCAGTAGAGCCCCTGTATTGAACGCCACCTTTGTGTGCGTTTGCTTCAGTCTCCGTGTATTCCGGGAAAATACACGATGGTCCCTGTGTTGCTGACATCCCCTTCCGAAATGTGCTACACACTTCGGAAACCGTCCTAACAAATGTCCGGATGATCAGCAAACAGAGGACTATAATTCTGGCTTGCGGTGGCATTAAAGGTGAGGATTTGTGTTGTCAGAGGCAGCACTTTATACAAAACATCACATCGGGAGCCACGCAGAAACCGCGCACTGCGACCCTTTCTGAATCATTCCGAGTGTTTCATCTCCACCTCCCATCGGCGACCCGCTTCAGTTCCCGTTTCGCATCAAGCGCAGACAACCCGCATCGCTTAGTCAAACTGACATATCCTAACGCAGTACACAATAAGCAACTTCTTGAAGTAAACTCAGCGACCTGCTGTGGAGTATTTGTGCGGCAGATAATTAAGATGGACAAACCCCGGTCAAAGCTTCATTCTCCTGTCCCGAAGGAACAGTTGCAAAATTCAACCCCTCAACGCTGTTAAATGGCAAGTAGATACAACAACTTACTGAGCAGTCCGATGACTGTAATGCTGTAATGAAAGTAATATTTGACTTTTAAAAGTGTACGTATCCGCTGCCAGTCACTAACCGCCATCGCTGATGTCGATGGGACATAAATATGTCGCCTGTACTAATGATCCCAGGTAGATCGTCACTGCCAGTAGCTCAAGATCCCGGCTCGCGTTTATTTATACCTCACGAAATTCTGATGTTGTCAATTACATTTCTCCCAGCTGCACATTAATTCGGCGACTTTAAACCAGTTGTGAAATTCTGTTTATCTGGTATTTCTGAAATACCTCTTCAGATTGTCCTGAGTTTGTTTTGTACATCTGCCAAAACCTGCTCAGCCTGTTTTGTATATAAGTTTTAAGTTTTCAACAGGGAACCTCATCAGGGAAGGATGCAAGGACGCCAACAAAGACCTTAGAGACATCGTGCGTGTAAGCAGACCCTTCGGCCCAACTCGCCCAAGCTGACCAATATGCCCATCACTGCTACTCCCATTTCAAAGGTTTCAAATGTTTTTTATTGTCCGTGCACCAATTAAGGCACAGTGATATCCGTATTACCATACTGCCATAACAATAAAAACACAACAAGACACACATCTACATAAAAGTTAACATAAACATACACCACATCGGATTCCCCATATTCCTCACTGTGATGGAAGGCAATAAAGTTCAAACTTCTTCCCTTTATAGTATCCCGCGGTTCGGGCAGTCGAACCTACCCGTCAGAGCGATCGAAGCTCCCGCAGTCCGCGATCTAAGTCACCGCGTTCGGGCGATTGAAGCCCCCCTGCGGCTTGCGGTTGGAGCACCGAGGTCATTTCTAGCAAGGGCCGCCAACTCCTCGAGGTTAGGCCGCTGTGCGGACGGAGATACGGTGCGGAACAAAGTCGCAGATCCGTCGAGGTAAGAGCTGAAAACAAGTTTTACCCTGCACCCCCCCCTCGCCCCCCACATAAACAAGCTAAAGAACACTAAAACATACATTTAACACATACTATTAAAACAACAAAGAAAGAAGGGACAGTCAGACTGTTGGCGAGGCAGCCATTGCTGGCGCCATCCATTGGAGATTTGCCCATATTTGGCCAATATCCCTCTAAAACTTCCCAATCCATGTAACTGTACAAATGTTTTTAGACTTTAGACTTTCGTGATACAGCGTGGAAACAGTCTTTTGGTCCACCGACCAGCGGTCACGCGGTGTACAAGCACTACCCTTCGCACTAGGGACAATTTACAATTTTATCAAAGAAGATTAATCTGCAAAACTGTACGTCTTTGGAGTGTTGGAGGAAACTAGAGCACCCGCAGAAACCCCACGTGGTCACAGGGATTTGTACAAACTCCATACAGACAGCAACAAGAGTCAATATTGAACCTTGGTCTCCGCCGCTGTAAGACGTACCGCCCCCTTATTAAATGTTGTTATAGATAAATAGATACATAGAAAATAGGTGCAGGAGTAGACCATTCGGCCCTTCGAGCCTGCACCGCCATGCAATATGATCATGGCTGATCATCCAACTCAGTATCCCGTACCTGCCTTCTTTCCATACCTCCCGATCCCCTTAGCCACAAGGGCCACATCTAACTCCCTCCTAAATATAGCCAATGAACTGGCCTCAACTACCCTCTGTGGCAGAGAGTTCCAGAGATTCACCACTCTCTGTGTGAAAAGGTTTTTCCTCATCTCGGTCTTAAAGGATTCCCCCCTTATCCTTAAGCTGTCACCCCTTGTCCTGGACTTCCCCAACATCGGGAACAATCTTCCTGCATCTAGCCTGTCCAACCCCATAAGAATTTTGTACGTTTCTATAAGATCCCCTCTCAATCTCCTAAATTCTAGCGAGTATAAGCCAAGCCTATCCAGTCTTTCTTCATATGAATGTCCTGACATCCCAGGAATCAGTCTGGTGAACCTTCTCTGCACTCCCTCTATGGCTATAATGTCCTTCCTCAGATTTGGAGACCAAAACTGTACGCAATACTCCAGGTGTTGTCTCACCAAGACCCTGTACAACTGCAGTAGAACCTCTCTGCTCCCATACTCAAATCCTTTTGCTATGAAAGCTAACATACCATTCGATTTCTTCACTGCCTGCTGCACCTGCATGCCTACTTTCAATGACTGGTGTACCATGACACCCAGGTCTCGCTGCATCTCCCCATTTCCTAATCGGCCACCATTTAGATAATAGTCTGCTTTCCTGTTTTGCCACCAAAGTGGATAACCTCACATTTATCCACATTATACTGCATCTGCCAAACATTTGCCCACTCACCCAGCCTATCCAAGTCACCTTGCAGTCTCCTAGCATCGTCCTCACAGCTAACCCCCCAGCTTAGTGTCATCCACAAACTTGGAGATGTTGCCTTCAATTCCCGCATCCTTATAGTACCTACCTGACCTGTTGAGTGTCATTGACCTGAGTTATGGAATTATGGCACTGGGATACAGGCCCTTTAGTCCAACTCATCCATGCTGACCAATATGCCCCATCTAAGCTAGTCCCTATTTCTGTACTTGGCCCATATGCCTCTAAATATTCCCTCTAAACAGTTAGCATCCATGCACTTGCCCATTTTATTTGAAATGTTGTTACTGTACCTGTGCCAACCACGTCCCCTGGCAACTCATTCCATACACCCACCATTCCCTGACTTAAAAGGTTGCCCCTCAGGTTCCTACTAAACCTTCCCCCTCTCGTCTTAAACCTATGATCTTGTTTACAAGAATAACCCCAGGAATTAGTGGGTTAACATACGATGTGCGTTTGACAGCACTGGACATGTACTCACTGGAATTTACACGAATAAGGGGGGACCTCATTGAAACGTACAGATTAGTGAAAGGCTTGGAAAAAGTGGATGTGGACAGGATGTTTCCACCAGTGGGAGAGTCTAGGACCAGAGGTCATAGCCTCAGAATTAAAGGAGGTTACTTTAGGAAGGAGATGAGGAGCAATTTATTTCGTAAGAAGGCTGTAAACCTGTGGACTTCTTTGCCACGGAAGGTTGCGGAGGCCCAGTTAAGGGATATGTTTAAGGCAGAGATGGACCGATTATTGATTAGTACCGGTGTCAGGGGTTATGGGGTGAAGGCAGGAGAATGGGTTCAGGATAGATAGATAGATAGATAGATCAGGCATGATCGAATGGCGGAGTAGACTTGATGAGCCGAATGTCTAATCCTGCTCCTATCAAATATGAACCTATGCCCTGTAGTTCTAGATTGCCCATCTGTTGGTAATAGAGAGTCGGAAGGACCTACAGATGTTGGTTTTCGAAGGTAGACACTCGCTGCCGAGGGGCCTGTTGCCGCGCTGCATCCCTCCACGTAAAGTGCTGGAGGACGTCAGCGAATCAGGCAACATCTGGGGAGGGAAAAAGGACAGAAGACGTTTCGGGTTGAGACCATTCTTTAGGCTGAAACAGGTAAATGCGAGGTGGGGTAGGATGTTCAGACAGTATGATGGAGTTCAAGTTGGTCGGTGGGAGAAGAAAGAGGGGATGAAAATAAATGAGGACTAGAAGTCATCTTGAGATTGCTCCCGGTGGGCTATGCTGGTGAGAATACGACCCGGAAGATAGGATAGGTGTTTTCGTGGCCGAGGAGTTAGTGCAGCGGCCAGCATATCAGATTGATCAATCTTTGGATGTCTCCCGGGGCAGATGTGTCCTGTACAACAGGGTTGGTATGCAGCTTAACTTGAGATGAACCAATATCCCGGCGGGCAAGGTCTGCCAGTGCTAATCGGATGGGTACAAATTAAATTGTAAGGGGGACGTGATCCAATGCAGGAGTAGGGCAGGTGAGAAGCTGGAAGATGTTATGGAAGGAGATGAAATTAAGTTCAGTCGAGAGGATGTGCAGCCGCTCGATAAGGAATGAGGCAGGATTAATTTGTTTTTATTTTAATGCAAGAAGTCTGGCGGGTGAGGCGGATGAACTCAGAGCGTGGGTTGAGTGTAACGTTGTGGCCGTAATGTTAATCTGGCTACGGAAGTGACAGGGCTGGTATGTTGATAGTCAAGGGCAGGGGTCTCCAAACAATGGCCCGCGGGCCACATCCGGCCCGCCATGAGATTTTATCCGGTCCGCACGAAGCACAGCTAGGGGGCGCCGCGTGATGGCAGCCTCTGCCTACAGTCTGATGTCTTTAAATCTTTTTTTTATTTTTAGTTTGTTTAAAGTATGTTTTGAAGGATTTTTTTTAGAATTTATTGTGGGGAGGGTGGTTGGTTAAGGGGGAAACCGTTTCCCAGTCACTTCCTGCCGAGCATGCGACTATTCCCCGAGTCGCATCTTTGCCCCCCCTTCCTCGCAGCCAACCAACTGGATTGGCGCGGCCTTTCCTGCCGGGGACTGGACCAGAGCTTCAGCAGTGGCGGCGCAGCGCTGGATATATCGCGGAGCGGGCGATACCTTACCTGGGATCGCCGTTTGAAGCTCCGGAGTGTTGGGCCTGCTGCATCAACATCACGGAGCTGTGGTTTGCAGATCTCCCAGCCCGGGTGGCGCTGACCGACATCGCGGTGTCCTGGGACCCTTTGCCGAGGGCCGCCAGCGTTGAATCTCCGCCCAGCTCGGCCTGTGCATTTCGGAAGCCGCGGACTCCGGTATGAAGTGGCCGATTCGGAGGTCCAAACCGCTGAGGATGTTCTTCCGTTCCGACGTCGGAGTTTGATCATCCCGAACATCGGGCCGCCCGTAGCGGCGACTGCGGGGGGCTCGGGAGACCCCGACCACGGGTGAACATCAAAGAACATCAAAGATGAGGTTGACTGAACTTTGGTGGCTTCCCTCACAACTTTGATACCGCTGTTATGTTTATGTTGTAGACTATCGTGTTCTATGTTCTTAATTTTGTTATTCGTATGGCTGTGTGGTGTGAAAGCATTTCGTTGTCTCTGTACTTATACTCTGCACAATGACAACAAAGTTGAATCAAATCAAACCAAATCAAAATCACAGCGCAGGACGGAGCGTGTGTCAGTTTGGCATCCATTCGAGTCGGGGAGCCCGGCGGCCCGGAGCTGCTCTTAGTGTTCCTACCGGGTAGATCCCTCTAATTGTCAGAGCCGAGACATCACAGGCCCACCGTGATGTAGTAGGGTGAAATCGGGGTGGGGATGGGGGGGGCGTTGTTCGGCTGCGGCTGTCAGGATGGGTCGGCAGCGCGTTGCATTGTGCGATAGTTCCACTCTGCCCCGTCTCTCTGCCCTCTCTCTCTGCCCCTCTCTCTCTGCCCTCTCTCTCTGCCCTCTCTCTCTGCCCTCTCTCTCTGCCCTCTTATCCCTCTCTCACCCCCTCTCTCTCTCCCCTCTCTCTCCTCTCTCTCTCTCTCTCCACTCTCTCTCTTCCCCACTCACTCTTCCCCCCTTGTGTCTCTCTCTGTCCCCTCTCCGCACTCTCCCTCCCCCTCTCTATCTCTCCCACCCCTCTCCCTTCTCTTTACCTGCCCTCTCTCTCTCTCTCTCTCTCTCTCTCTCTGCCTCTCTCTGCCTCTCTCTCTGCCCATCTCTCTCTGCCTCTCTGTACCTCCCTCCATCTCCCTCTGTCTTTCCCCCTCTCTCTCTCTATACCCCTCTCTCTCTCCGCCCTCTCTCTCTGCCCCGCCTCTCTCTCTGCCCGCCCTAGTTGCCCTGTCTCTCCCTGCACTCTCTCTCTGTGTCACTTCCCTATCTCTGTCTCTGCCCTCTCTCTGTCTCTGCCCTCTCTCTCTCTTTCTCTGATATCTCTCTCTTTACACTCTCTGCCTCTCCCTCTGCCTTTCTGGCACTGCCTCTGCCGTCTCTGCTTCTCTCTATCTGGACCCTCTCTCTCTAGCCTCTCGCTATATGACAATAGACAATAGACAATAGACAATAGGTGCGGGAGTAGGCCATTTGGCCCTTCGAGCCAGCACCGCCATTCAATGTGATCATGGCTGATCATCCCCAATCAGTACCCCGTTCCTGCCTTCTCCCCATATCCCCTGAATCCGCTATTTTAAGAGCCCTATCTAGCTCTCTCTTCAAAGCATCCAGAGAACCTGCCTCCACCGCCCTCTGAGGCAGAAAATTCCACAGACTCACCACTCTCTGTGAGAAAAAGTGTTTCCTCGTCTCCATTCTAAATGCCATAGTCCTTATTCTTAAACTGTGGCCCCTGGTTCTGGACCCCCCCCAACATCGGGAACATGGTTCCTGCCTCTAGTGTGTCCAAGCCCTTAACAATATTATATGTTTCAATGAGATCCCCTCTCACCCTTCTAAACTCCAGAATGTACAGGCCCAGCTGCTCCATTCTCTCAGCATAAGACAGTCCCGCCATCCCGGGAATTAGCTTTGTAAACCTACCCTGCACTCTCTGAATAGCAAGAATGTCCTTCCTCAAATTAGGGGACCAAAACTGCACACAATACTCCAGGTGTGGTCTCACTAGGGCTCTGTACAACTGCAGAAGGGCCTCTTTGCTCCTATATTCGATTCCTCTTGTTATAAAGGCCAACATGCCATTCGCTTTCTTCATTGCCTGCTGTACCTGCATGTTTATATTCATAGACTGATTCACAAGGACCCCCCCGATCCCGTTGTACTTCCCCTTTTCCCAACTTGACGCCATTTAGATAGCAATCTGCCTTCCTGTTATTGCTACCAAAGTGGATAACCTCACATTTATCCGTATGAAACTTCATCTGCCATGTATCTGCCCACTCCCCCAACCTGTCCAAGTCACCCTGCATTCTCATAGGATCCTCCTCACAGGTCACACTGCCACCCAGCTTTGTGTCTTCTGCAAATTTGCTAATGTTACTTTGAATCCCTTCATCCAAATCATTGATGTATATTGTAAATAGCTGCGGTCCCAGCACTGAGACTTGCGGTACCCCACTAGTCACTGCCTGCCATTCTGAAAGGGACCCGTTAATCCATACTCTTTGTTTCCTGTCTGCCAACCACTTCTCTATCCATGTCAGTACTCAACTTAGTACCCTGTGCCCTAATTTTGCCTACTAATCTCCTATGTGGGACCTTATCAAACGCTTTCTGAAAGTCCAGGTACACTACATCCACTGGCTCTCCCTTGTCCATTTTGCTAGATGCATCTTCAAAAAATTCCAGAAGATTAGTCAAGCATAGAAACATAGAAAATAGGTGCAGGAGGAGGCCATTCGACCCTTCGAGCCAGCACTGCCATTCATTGTGATCTAGAGCTCTATCTAACTCTCTCTTAAATCCATCCAGTGACTTCGCCTCCACTGCCCTCTGTGGCAGGGAATTCCATAAATTCACAATTCCCTGCGTGAAAAAAAAAATTCTCACCTCACTCTTAAATGACCTCCCCTTTATTCTAAGACAGTGTCCCCTGGTTTTGGACTCGCCCAACATTGGGAACATTTTTCCTGCATCTAGCTTGTCCAGTCCTTTTATAATTGTATATGTTTCTATAAGATCACCCCTCATCCTTCTAAACTCCAGTGATTGCAAGCCTAGTCTTTTCATTCTTTTCTCATATGACAGTCCCGCCATTCCAAGGATCAATCTCGTGAACTTACGCTGCACTGCCTCAATCACATGGATGTCCTTCCTCAAATTAGGAAACCAAAACTGTACACAAAACTCCAGATGTGGTCTCACCAGAGCCCTATACAACTGCAGAAGAACCTCTTTACCTCTATGCTGAAATCTCTTGTTATGAAGGCCAACATTCCATCAGCTTTCTTCACTGCCTGCTGTACCTGCACGCCAACTTTCAGTGACCGGTGTACAAGGACACCCAGGTCTCGCTGTACCTCCCCCTTACCTAACCTAACCCCGTTGAGATAATAATCCGCCCTCTTGTTTTTACCGCCAAAGTGGATAACCTCACATTTATCTATAATATACTGCATCTGCCACGCATCTGCCCACTCACTCAACCTGTCTAGGTCAACCTGCAACCTCCTAACATCCTCTTCACAGCTCACACTGCCACCCAGCCTTGTGTCATCCGCAAAATTGCTAGTGTTGCTCCTAATCCCTCTTCCAAATCATTAATATATATGATAAACAGTTGCGGCCCCAACACCGAGCCTTGCGGCACTCCACTCGCCACTGCCAGCCATTCTGAAAAGGACCCGTTCACTCCTACTCTTTGCTTCCGGTCTGCCAACCAATTTTCTATCCATGTCAACACCATACCCCCAATACCATGTGCTCTAATTTTAGTCACCAGTCTCCCGTGCGGGACCTGATCAAAGGCTTTCTGAAATTCTAGATACACTACATCCACTGGCACCCCTTCATCCATTTTACTTGTCACATCCTCACAAATTCCAGAAGATTAGTCAAACATGATTTCCCTTTCATAAATCCATGTTGACTTGGATTAATCCTTTTACAGCTATCCAAATGCCACATTATAACCTCTTTAATAATTTACTCCAGCATCTTTCCCACCACCGAAGTTACGTTAACTGGTCTGTAATTCCCCGTTTTCTCTCTCGCCCCTTGCTTGAATAGTGCGATAACATTAGCTATCCTCCAATCCACAGGAACTGATCCTGAATCTATTGAACATTTGAAAATGATCACCAATGCGTCTACTATTTCTAGAGCCACCTCCATGAGGACCCTGTGATGCAGAACATCAGGCCCAGGGGATTTATCATCCTTCAGTCGCATTAGCCTACACAATACTAATTCTCGCCTAATGAAAATGTATTTCAGTTCCTCTACCCCTTAGTGTTTCGCAGCTCTACCCATATCGATTCCACATCCTCCAAGCTAATGTCCTTCCTTTCTATTGCGTTAATCTCCTCTCTGACCAACAACGATAACCCACCTCCTTTTCCTTTCGGTCTATCTCTCATAAATATTGAATATCCCTGGATGTTCTGCTCCCAGACTTGGTCGTCCCTGGGGCCATGTCTCCGTGATCCCAACTATATTTTATTCATTAATAACTGTCTGCACATTCAACTCATCCACCTTATTACGAATGCTCCTTGCATTTAGACACAAAGCCTTCAGGCTTGTTTTTACAACACTCTTTCCCCTTATACAATTATGTTGAAAAGTGGCCCTTTTTGTTTTTTGCCCTGGATTTGTCTGCCTGCCACTTTTACTTTTCACCTTGCTACCTATTGCTTCTACCATCATTTTACACCACTCTGTCTCTCTGCTCATGCTCCCATCCTCCTGCCACATTAGTTTAAATCCTCCCCGACAGCACTAGCAAACACTGCCCCAAGGACATTGGTTCCATTCCAGCCCAGGTGCTGACCGTCATGTTTGTAGTGGTCCCATCTCCCCCAGGACCGGATTTAATGCCCTAGAAATTTGAATCCCGCCGCCTTGCACCATTTTTCATGCCACGTATTCATCTGAAATATCTTCCTATTTCTACTCTGACTAGCACGTGGCACTGGTAGTAATCCAGAGATTATTGCCTTTGAGGTTCTGCTATTATGTTTATCTCCTAGCTCCCTAAATTCACCTTGTAGGAACTCATCCCATTTTTTACCTATATCGTTGGTGGCCAATGTGCATCACGACAACTGGCTGTTCACCCTCCCCCTCCAGAATGTTCTGCAGCCGCTCAGAGACATCCCTGACCCATGCACCAGGGAGGCAACATACTATCCTGGAGTCTCGTTTGCGGCCGCAGAAACGCCTATCTGTTCCCCTTACAATTGAATCCCCTATTACTATAACCCTTCCACTCTTTTCCTCCCCTCCTGTGCCGCAGAGCCACCCACGGTGCCATGAACTTGGCTGCTGCTGCCTTCCCCTGATGACCCATCTCCCCCAACAGTATCAAAAATGGTATATCTGTTTAGGAGGGAGTTGACCGCTGGGGACTCCTGCATTACCTGCCTACTGCTACGCTGGCTAGTGGCCTCCTGTTCCCTTTCTGTCCGCTTAACTTTTACCTGCGGTGTGGCCAACTCACTATACGTGCTATTCACGACTTTCTCAGCATCGTGGATGCTCCAGTATGAATCCAACCGCAGCTCCAACCGTTCAATGCGGTCTGCCAGGAGCTGCAGCTGGACCCACTTCCTGCAGACGTTGTCACCAGGGACACCGACAATATCCATGATCTCCCACATGTTGCAGGATGAGCAATGCACGGGGCCGATCTCAACTGACATTGCTTATCCCCAAATTAAATCCTCTCACTCCCACTATGAAAAATTTAATCATTTAAACTGTGCCTTTACTAATAAGCACTGTACCCTTAACTCACTGAACCCTTAACTCACTGTAGCCTTAACTCACTGAACCCTTAACTCACTGTACCATTAACTCACTGTAACCTTAACTCACTGAACCCTTAACTCACTGTACTCTTAACACACTGTACCCTTATCTCACTGAACCCTTAACACACTGTACCCTTAACTCACTGAACCCTTAACGCACTGATCCCTTAACTAATAAATTAGAACAGAGAGCAGAAATACAAACCTGGGTTTACTCCCAATCAGCTGCTTCCTCTAGTCCGCTTCCACCAATCAGCGGCGTCCTCCAGACCACTTATTTTGAAGTGTGATGGAACGTTGCAGAGTGAGCAACGCTGCACCAACCGCTCCTGGGCCTCTGTGGAAAAAAAGCCCCGCGCTACGTTTTTAAACATACCGCCCGGAAGCTGCACCGGCCGCTCCAACCGTTCCTGGGCCTCTTGCTTCCAATCCTCTTGCTTCCCGCCCATCTTTGCTACGTTGTACTACTTCGCTTTAATTGTATTCTGTCCCTGACGTCCCTTGTCAGCCATGGTCGTCCCTTTCTCCCCTTGGAATCTTTCTTCCTCCTCGGAATGAACTGATCCTGCACCTTTTGTATTATGCATAGAAACACCTGCCATTTTTGTTCCACTGTCATTCATGCTAGTGTATCTTTCCAGTCAACTTTGGCCAGCTCCTCCCTCATGGCCCCATAGTCCCCTGTATTCAACTGCAACACTGACACCTCCGATCTACTCTTCTCCCTCTCCAATTGTAGATTAACCCTGACCATGATATGATCACTGCCTCCTAAACCTTATCAAATCCGGATCATTACATAACACTAAATCCAGAATTACCTTCTCCCTGGTACGCTCTTATACAAGCTGTTCAAAGAATCCATCACGAAGGCACTCGACAAAGTCCCTTTGTTGTGGTGCAGTACCAACCTGATTTCCCCAGTCTACCTGCATCTTGAAATCTCCCATAGCAACCACAACATTACTTTTACTACATGCCAATTTTAACTCCTGATTCAACTTGCGCCCTATGTCCGAGCTATTGTTTGGGGGCTTGTAGATTAGTCCCATTAGAGTCATTTTACCGTTACAATTCCTTAGTTCTATCCATACTGACTCCACATCTCCTTGCAAGGGACTGAATTTCATTCCTCACCAACAGAGTAACCCCACCCCCTTTGCCCACATGTCTGTCTTTTCGATATGAGGTATATCCTTGAAAATTCAGTTCCCAGCCCTGTCCCTCTTGCAGCCATGTCTCAGCAATTCCCACAACATCATACTTGCCCGTTTCTAACTGAGTCTCAAGCTCGTCCACTTCATTCCCTATATTTCGCGCATTCATATACAGTACTTTGACCTCCGTATCCACTTCCCCCCTCGCAATTGGCCCTGACCAATTGCCATTTTTAAGCTTTCCTTCCCATTAATTCGAGAATCTTTTGTAATTTTTCCTGTAGCCACTTCCCTTTCAAATCCATCTTTATACTCCCAATTTTTCAATCCCTCCACCCCCCACACACACACTATTTAGTTTAAACCCACACGTTTAGCCCTAGCAAACCTGCCTGCCAGAATGTCGGTCCCCCACCGGTTAAGATGTAACCCGTCCCTTTTGTACAGGTCGCCCCTACCCCAGAAGTGATCCCAGTGGTCTATGAATCTAAATCCTTGCTCCCTGCACCAGCCCCTCAGCCACACATTCAGATCCCCTATCTGCCAGTCCCCGTCCTCACTAGCACGTGATACTGGAAGCAATCCAGAGATAACCACCCTAGAAGTCCGGCATTTCAATCTGCTTCCCAACTCTCTGAAGTCATGTGGGAGAACCTCGTTTCTCTTCTTCCCGATGTCGTTTGTGCCTACGTGCACAACTACTGCCGACTGTTCACCATCTCTCTCGAGGATGTTCAGAATTCGGCTCTTCATATCCTGAACCCTAGCACCAGGGAGGCAACAGACCATCCTCGCATCTCGTCTGCCGCCACAGAATCTCCTCTCCACTCCTCGGACAATGGAGTCACCCACAACTATGGCTCTGCCCGATGTCGGTCTCGCTGGTCGAGTTCCATCCCTTGGATTGGAGCCACCGACGTGTCCGCCGCTCGGACTGGAAACATCGTCTCCCCAGACAGTTCCCAAGAGGGCGTAACAGTTGTCATTAGGCACAGCCACCCGGGTCTTCTGCATTCCACGATTTCAACCCTTTCTCTCCGTCACACACCTTGGTTCTTCCCGTATCCTCGGCGTGACTACCTCACTATAGGTCCTGTCCAGAAAACTCTCGTTTTCCCGGATGGCCCTGAGGTCATCCAGCTGATTCTCCAGTGCCCCAACACGGTCCTTTAGGAGTTGAAGTTGGACGCACTTGCCACAGTTGTAGTAGCCAGAGGCTCCACCCGTGTCCCTCGGCTCCGACATTCTGCAAGCCTATCATTGTCTCATCTGCCCCGACATGTGTTCACCGCGTTCCATCCTATCCAGCTTTATGCGTAGCCTCCTCGCCGACGACTCTCGGGCCAAAGACTCACACGGCACTTCCCTCACAAGGCACTTCCCTCTCAAGGCACTCCACTCACAAGGCCTTCCCCTCACAAGGCAGCTCACTCACTGTCGATCCCTAACAGCTGTCTTGCTTATATTGACTGATAAATTGCCTAATTTACCAATTTAAAAACCAAATTCCTCAGTGTTAAACAGTTTTCCCCCTCTGACTCACTTCTAATTCTCCTCCCACACTGGCTAGAGCTAATCCGTGCTTTTTTGCTGCTTTTCTTTGCTGCTGTTTCTTCAAAATCCACGGAAGCTCTGAGTTAAGTTTGTCAGTGTTGTGTCGCTCTTTTTAAACAATTTTCCCCACTGACTCACTTCTAACTCTTCTCCCACACGGGCTTGAGCCAAAAGTGCTATTGCCTGCTTCTCTTTGCTGCGCCGCCGTACCCCTCCCCCTGCCGAAGAACGCTCCCGCAGGTCCCCACTAGAAGCCTCTCCGTCCCCAGTTGCAGGACTAGCCCAATAATCCATTCCACCCGCAATGTCCATAATAGCCCTCTGGCACTCAATCCCTTAGGGCCACAACACCATACTAGCCATCCAGAAAGCCTCAGCCCACTGGCCACCGCCTGAAGCTGCCTCCCTCCGCCGGCTGCAGGACGCTCCCCCTCCCCCATCGGCACCCGAAAGACCCGCCTAAAGCCGTGCCCCAGCTCAGGCTGCAGACCGCTCTCCCCACCGGCCCTCGACAGCCCCCGACTGAAGCCGACCCCCTCCCCCGTTCTGCAGGCTGCAGAACGCAACAAGAAACTCAACAGGAAAGAATGGACTGAATAAATCTCCACTTTAACGTTTACATTTTTGTATATTTTAAGAGTTATTCACATTTTAAGCTTTAACAAATCCCTTTTCCACTTGCAGTTCCCGTCAGCTGCACCCGCGCAGTAATACCTGCGTGTTCTATGTCACAATGGGAACCCACAGGGTGAGAATGGCTGCGCCGCCGGAGAGCCGCTAACAGTGGATGGAGGGCGCGGGATGGACTGAATGCTTGGGGTTAGGACAAGGGGCGAGGTGGGGGGAGTGAGGGGAGGAGGGGGGGCAAGGGGCGTCACAACGGGAACCCGTCAGCCGCTCCTGCGCAGTTGGGGGCTATGCGTGAGTGGTGGAATATTGAAATTGGTGGAGAGGTGGAATATTGCGTTGGGAGACCAGGGCTCTCGTGTGAGAATGGGACCCAACGGGTACCACTTAATCGAGTCGAGTTAAAATTCGCATGTAGTAAAGGTAATTCTACGGTTGTTATGGGAGATTTCAACATGCAGGTAGACAGGGAAAATCAGGTTGTACTGAACCCCAGAAAGGGAGTTTGTGGAGTGCGTGATGGATTCTTAGAGCGGCTTTTATTTGATCTATCAAGGAGAAGGCAATTCTGGATTTAGTGTTGTGCAATGAGCAGGATTCGACAAGGGAACTTGAGCTTATGGAGCCATCAGGGGGTAGTGACCATAACAAGTTACGTTTTAAACTACAATTTGAGAGAAAGAAGGGTAAATCGGAGGAGTCAGTGTTAAAGTTGAATAAAGGGGACTATGGAGCCATCAGGGAGGAGCTGGTCAAAGTTGATAGCAAAGATACCCAAGCGGGGATGACAGTGGAACAACAACGGCAGGTTTTTCTGAAATAATACAGAAGGTGCCGGATCAGTTCAATCCAAAGCGGAAAAAAGATTCCAAGCGGGTAAGGGGCGACAGTGGCTGACAAGGGAAGTCACGGACAGTAAGTCAGGGACAGTATAAACATAAAAGATAAGAACAACATAGCAAAGATGAACGGTAAACTATAGGATTGGGGTGATGTTTTAAAAGCAACAGAACATATCTAAAAATGCAATACGAGGAGAAAAGTTGAGGTAGGAAGGTAAGCTAGAGAAGAATATAAAGGATAGTAAAAGCTTATATAGGTATGTGAAGAGGAAAAAAAAATTTAAAACCAAAGATCGAAGCGTGAAGACTGAAAAAGGTGAATTTCTTATGGGGAACAAAGAAATGGCAGATGTCGAACAGGTACTTTAATAATAATAATAATAATGGATTGGATTTATAGAGCGCCTTTCTAATACCCAAGGCGCTTTACATCGCATTAGTCATTCACTCCTCAGTCACACTCGGTGCTGGTGAGCTACTTCTGTAGCCCACAGCTGCCTGGGCAGACTGACGGAAGCGTGGCTGCTAATCTGCGCCTACGGCCCCTCCGACCACCACCAATCACTCACACATATTCACACACATTCACACGCAGGCAAAGGTGGGTGAAGTGTCTTGCCCAAGGACACAACGACAGTATGCACTCCAAGCGGATTCGAACCGGCTACCTTCCGGTTGCCAACCGAACACTTAGCCCATTGCGCCATCTGTCGTCCTTTGGACCCTTCTTCACTAAGGAGGACACAAACAATCTTCCTGGTGTACTAGTGGCCAGAGGATCTGGGGTGACGGAGGAACTGAAGAAATCACATTAGGCAGGAAATGATGTTGGGTAGACTGAAGGGACTGAAGGCTGATAAATCCCCAGGGCCTGATGGTCTGCATCCAGGGTACTTTAGGAAGTGGGTCTAGAATTCGTGGACACATTGGTGATCATTTTCCAATGTTCTATAGACTGAGGAATCAGTTCCTGTGGATTGGAGGGTAGCTAATGTTATCCCACTTTTTAAGGAAGGCGGGAGAGAGAAAACATAGAATTATTGACCAGTTAGCCTGACATCGGTGGTGGGGATGATGCTGGAGTCAATCATAAAGATGAAATAGCGGCAGATTTGCATAGCAGTAACATGATCAGTCCGAGTCAGCATGGATAAACGAGAGGGAAATCATGCTTGACTAATCTTCTAAAATTTGTTGAGGATGTAACAAGGAAAATGGACAAGGGAGAGCCAGTGGATGTAGTATACCTGGACTTTCAGAAATCATTTGATAAGGTCTCACATAGGAGATTAGTGGGCAAAATTAGGGCACGTGGTACTGCTGGTAGAGTGCTGATATGGATAGAAACTTGGTTGGCAGATCGGAAGCAAAGAGTAGGGATGAACGGGTCCCTTTCAGAATGGCAGGCAGTGACTAGTGGGGTACCGCAAGGCTCGGTGCTGGGACCGCAGCTATTTACAATACATATACATGATTTAGATGAAGGGATAGCAAGTAACATTAGCAAATATGCAGATGGCATAAAGCTGGGAGTCTGTGTGAACTGTGAGGAGGACGCTCTGAGAATGCAGGGTGACATGGACAGGTTGGGTGAATGGGCAGATGCATGGCAGATGCAGTTGAATGTTGATAAATGTAAGGTTTTCCACTTTGGTAGCAAACACAGGAAGGAAGTTTATTATCTAAATGGTGTCATGTTGGGAAAAGGGTAAGTACAACGGGATCTGGGGGTCCTCGATCATCAGTCAATGAAAGTAAGCATGCAGTTACAGAAGGCAATGTAGAAAGTGAATGGCATTTCGACATTACTATCAAGAGGAGTTGAGTATAGGAGCAAAGATGTCCTTCTACAGTTCTACAGGGCCCTAGTGAGACCACAC
Organism: Malacoraja senta; assembly: GCA_038087875.1. Classification (NCBI taxonomy): domain Eukaryota; kingdom Metazoa; phylum Chordata; class Chondrichthyes; order Rajiformes; family Rajidae; genus Malacoraja; species Malacoraja senta. The sequence goes on from JAXLNO010004714.1 coordinate 720,848, forward strand.
CAGGAGTATTGTGTGCAGTTTTGGTCGCCACATTTGAGGAAGTACATTCATGCTATTGAGGGAGTGCAGCGTTGGTTCACAAGGTTAATTCCCGGGATAGCGGGACTGTCATATGCTGAAAGAATGGAGTGGCTGGGCTTGTATACTCTGGAATTTAGAAGGATGAGAGGGAATCCTATTGAAACATATATGATTATTAATGGTCTGGACACGCTAGAGGCAGGAAACATGAGACCAGAACCAGGGGCCACAATTTAAGAATCAGTGGCAAGCCATTTAGAACGGAAATCAGGAAACAGTTTTTCACACAGAGAGTTGTGATTCTGTGGAATTATCTGCGTCAGAGTGCGGTGGAGGCCGGTTCTCTGGATACTTTCAAGAGAGAGATAGATAGGGCTCTTAAAGATATCGGGGTCAGGGATACGGGGAGAAGGCAGGAACGGGGTACTGATTGTTGATGATCAGCCATGATCACATTGAATGGCGGTGCTAGCTCGAAAGGCCGAATGGCCTATTCCTGCAACTATTGTATATTGTCTATTGTCTGGTGAGCTGCAATAGTTCCATGCAAAACGTTGCTCTTGTAATTAGATTTAGTCTATCATGGTCATCGTTCCATCCATCTCTGGTTTTGCGACCGATTTATTGCCCACACAAATTGGACTGGTATTAGATATTTCGGAGAAAATCCGGAAGCAAACAATTTAATCTGAAATGTCATCGATTTCATTTCAAAAATGTTTCATGCAGAGTTGCAAAATTTACTCCTCGTCTTTCAAATTTGGTGTCGATATTACTTTCCGTCATTGGCTGTCTTTGGCATTATTATAAACCGCGTGTTTGTTATGCTGCCGTCAATGTGGGTAGTTTGGAAGCTAGGCCCTCTGGGTAGAAATGTATTTGTATTGAGTTTCCTTGTATATTTCAATGTCAGATTTGCGTGAGACAATGAGAGGGACGTCAGGCCTATATCGGCCTCTGCGTGTTTCATTATGTCTGAGTCCGGCAAGTAAGAACTTCTATAACCTGGAGAGGTAAATATGATCTGTTTTATAATTGGTACACATTGCGGCCTCGATGCGCTGGTAGATGTTTAAAGTAATGTATTTACTGGCGAAGACAACTATTTACTTTCGCAATTTTCAATCATTTATATATAATAGAAATTGAAGCATATGATATATGCAACGGGGTAGAAAAGAGAGCACAACGTATAGTGCGGTGGGGGATCAAACAGGAAGCATTTGGAGCGAAGAAGATTGGAGTTTGGAAGTGAAAACAAATAGACAACAAAGTCTACGAAGAATAGTGAAATAAATCGATGATATGGTTGGTAATACTGAATCGACTTAAAAGAAGATGAAGTAGGAATAACAGTTTAAAAGCAAAGTAACGACAAAATAAAGCACTAGAAATCGTGTAGATTCTGCACATTGCGGTGATTCAATTCTCATTGTACTCTGATGTTCATGTCATTTAAGTAAATTCCAACCAGTCTGGTCTATTCCGCATCACTGACATTGGTATTGGTTTATTACTGTAACGTGTACCGAGACACTGAAGAGTTTTCGTTTGTGTGCAAAACAATTATATTGGAAAATATTGCACCAAAATAAAATCAAGCCATACAGAGCTGAAAGAGGTACAGCAAAGATAAAAGTACCATAGTGTTGAATGAAAATTTTACAACAGTAGCTTCACAGTTCCAGTGTAAACGTCCAATATCCGCAAGGAGGATGATTGGCAGATTGATTCTACATCATGGCATTTGGGAGAACAGTTCAGAAGCCTGATAACAGGGGGGGGGCGAGGGAGTGTGGTGGGCGGTGGCGAGGGGGGGGGCTGTTTCCAACTATCTTTCTACCACCACACACAAGAAGCATAAGAAGCGCAAGGCAGACACGGTTGTATGCAGATGCCGAGTACTGTGTTCAGCTCTAGCTGAACATGGACATTTTTAAGAGACATTTAGTCTTTAACTTCCTATATAACTTTTATCAGGTTGGTGAAGATGTGAACCAAAATTCGGCCTCAATATCATTGAGTTGCTAATTAAGCTGAAACACACTTGGATCACAGTGCGAGACATAATTTGCGGGGGTAACTCAACGGGTCAGGCAGCACCTGTGCATGAATGAATAGGGGATATTTCTGGTCAGGACGCTTTTTCAGTCTCAGGTTATAATGGTTGGAAGTAATAGTCAGCAACCTTTGGCTGTGCCTAATTGCTTACAGACCAGAAGAAAGATTCAACGAACTAATGGTAATGTATTAAGGATGACGTGTCAGACAGATTCAGCATGTGAAGCCAGAGTAAGACCGCACTTGATGTATTGTGTGCAGTACTGGTCGCCAGGATATAGAACGATGGTATTCCTTTGAAAAAAATTTAGCAGAGATTCATCAGCATGTTACCCGGAATTGTTGGTTTGAGTTACCGGGAGAGACTTTTTTTTCTGTGAAGCGTAGGGTCCAGGGGTGGCCTTATTGAGGAGTGCAATAATATGTGTGACATTGAAAAAATAAAAGTTCATTACCTAATTGTAGCTAATTACAAAATTCAATTACGAGATCTAAATATCTATCCATTTCTTAAGAAAAGATTAACATGTTTAAATAGCCTAAGTGTCCAAATTACATTCACACAAGAATTCACAATATAACATGATTTTTAAATTTCAATGTCATGAATTTATAGGCCAAATGGAAGGAATTTAGTGTTTTATTCCCGTAAATTAATGGCCATTTAAATCATCTTGCGAGTGAGATTTTGTGGAAAGCGATCGTTTGGAACGTTGCGGTTTGCGGTGAATTTAAACCCCATATCGGCAGCAAAAACACTGCCGGTTCGAATGGGGACTTAATCACATTTTCGCCGATGAAATTGTGATTGAAGTAATCCTAAGTAGCAAATATATATGTAAAATACACGACTTACCTTATGTTTTGTCCCCTACGTGAGATCCGTCCCGTTGTCGGCGTTGACGGCGTTAGAAGTCGCCTTTTATTTTACTCCAGCCATTAAATTGTCCAGCGTTTTTTCTTAACTTCCTATAACGCAAGTCGGAACGATTTTTCAGCATCATGTAGTAGCCCGAGAAAATATATCTCGGACAGGGAGGAGAAAACGGCATTTTAATCCCGCACCCTCCTCAAAGGCGCCAAAGTCGAGCACACGGCCAGTGACAGAACTGCAGCGCCGCTGAAGGTAAGTTTTGTAACATACCTATATAATGCTCAAGGTTTAACGTGTGTGGGAAAAATCGACGAGGTAGCGCAAGGTTAACCTTTTCACTCTGTGCTGTCCACGTCTGGAATGAGCTGATAGAGGAGGCTACCGACGAGGATTGAATTGTGACGATTAGAATACATTTGGACAGATATATACATATACATAACGGATATTTTGAACAGATATCCTCCAATGGCAGACACATTGCACCAGCCAATGGTTCCGACGGTTAACGTCGACTATTCCTTTGCTCCGGAGATCTGCACAGCAGCATTCTGCCTTCGTGCCTTCTCTCAGTACATCGCATGATTCATCGCTACGGACAGGTTGGTTTCGCGTCGAGGAGCCATTTTCGACAAATGTGCCATCACACACGCGCCCCACATGCACATTGAACACTGTAATACCGAATTACTTCCAGTATTTGAACAATATTTTGATCTTCACCGCTGGTTAATTTCAACATTAAATTTGTCACATTGATCAGACGTATGAAATCAATCGTGTTAAACGTCTTCTTCGCACACTGACTATCTCTGTTCCTGATTTCAGGGAACGATAGGAGCAATAAACATGTACCCCAGGGTATCCGACTTCCACAAAACGCCCTGGTGCCTTGCCATTTACTGTATAAGTCCTGAGAAACTTAGCAAACCTTCGCAAACGCTGTTCGTCGATGGCGCCCAATTTCTAGGGAAACCGTACAGCATTTTCCGATTCTATTCAGTGTTTGCAAATGCCACCGAGAGATATACACGGATACCAAAGAGGTGAGTAATCGAGTGATTTAATGTTTTTTTAATCATACTATGAGTATTTCATTCGTCTGTCCAATTTATAAATGTCTGTAATCTGAATGCGGTCTTCGGTGCAAAAACAATTACCAACTGCCCACATGCACTTGCATTATATTGTGAGAACAACGAAGGTTTTCGATTTTTTGACCTTTCATTTTATTTGCAATTATATGTGTTTGGCTACTTATATAAATGTACATTCAATGATATTAAAACGATACACCAAGCATCTATAAACAAATGGTTTGGAAAACACGTTTCGCGACATAATCATCAAGCCATTGGTGTTTAATACGCCGGCGCAGTTTCACGTATTGATTCGAAATGATCATGTTGCCTGACGTGACAGCACAAAGCTACTGACTGTTACATACGTTTCTGATACATTTCCAAAACGACATCGGAGTTCCATTAACTTTTATGCGGACGTCCAACTGATTTTAAATTAGATTCGCGTGCTATTTACAACGATGTCCATTCAGTGTAAGCAGAAATTTCACACCATTCTTCAGCTCCTCTCTGAATTTCCTCTGTGACAGTGTATAGATACATGTGTTGGTGCAGGTGCTGAGGAATTTAAACATAAACCCAAGTTGCTGCAGGATATATGTTGGGTTACTCATATATCTGTCTGTGTAAAAATAATTTTGTATTTGCCAGTTCATAGAAGATATCACATAAGGCATCCACAATAATATGAAATTGGCTGACAGAGCAAACAGCAAAACCATTGACTTTCTCCGGTTTTCCACTTCTGGATCCTTCTGATTCTCGCTGTTGTTCCGCAGACTTTGGCGAACTCTATTTGCCGCAATAATGTGTCTAACTGTCAAACCATTAAACAGTAGAATTAACGCGATTGGTAATAACGGTGTCAAGATACTGTCAATTAACTCGAACGCTTTCCACATGGAAGAAGTGGAGTATCCTGCTATTAAGATGCATCCCCATGGCACGTGGTCGATTATGGCGTAAGGCTCTATTGCAAAGTAAACCGGAATACATCTCGCACAGCACAATATTGTCACGACTACTATAACCACCGTCGCAGTTCTTTCACTGCAATACCTTGTCTGCAACTGTTGGCAGCATATTGCGATGAAGCGATCGAAGGTGAATGCCACCGTAAGCCAAACGGAACAGCCCGTAGTTGCAACCCTCAAAACTGTTGTCAGAGCGCAAATTGGAGTGATGAGCAATAAACGGGAATATTTATGGATAATATTTGTCTGCTCCAATAATGCAACGACGATAACTACCATGAGGTCTGCCGCCGCCATTCCCACCAGGTAACGAATGATGCACTTGGAAAGACCGCATTTTCCACGGGAGAGGATCACGATTGCCATTAAGTTAACTACATGGAAACAAGAGGAACAATAGTGTAAAGGAACCCTCGTTGCAAACGCAGCTAATCTCATCGGCTCGTTCGTGTACCTGGGGAAAGAGGTCCCTACCGTTGTGAAATCGATTTCCATCCTGGAGCTGATTGCAACCACCAACGGATGAAATAGGTTTCTGCCAAATACAGCACGGATCCGAACGATACTGAACTTGTTCATCTTAAAATTCTCACATGTTGGGAACAATGGCTGTTATGCGATACCAACATCACTAATAGCTCGGTTACATCGTTTGTTAAGTGATCGAGTTGAGATACATCAGAATAAATAAAAGAGCTGTGCATTTTACTCAATGTAATATGATCAAATTAACGAAAAATTATTTCCCGAAGGGTAGAGAGCTGACGATTGCAATGAAAGTGCCACGAATATGCATCGGCCTCTGTTATCACTTTAAATAATTTCGGAATAATAATGGCCTATTTCATATAAACACATTTTCTCCACCCAGCTGGTCGAATTAGTCAAACACGTCACAGAAAGGAACCATGATTTTTTTAAACTTAGGTTTGAACTAACAAATAACATTTTATTATGGTAGCAATTGATAATTACTCCAAAGCAGTAATACATAAAAATGTCGGTAACATAGGTCGGGTATCACAAGAGGGTGACCAGAAATATATTCCAGTTTCTTACCTCAGATAGACAAGATGTTATCAGTAAATTAACCAGGTTTGGGAACTTCGCTCAGCGTTTTACGTTTATAAGAGGATCGGCCAACATAGAGATGATCATCAAAGCCTAGTGAGACATCGGAACCGACCGTGCGTCCGTAGCCGTGCATAATGGTCACCACGAGGCTATGTCCTATTGGCTTCAACAAGAGGCGTGGCTCACGCGGAGCCGTCCTTCTGTGGTAGTCTATTGGACTGTGAAGGATTTGTTTGTAACAGATAGCGGACCATGCGAAATCCAGAGCATGCCACATATGTATTTCCATCACATGAATTAAAGAACACGCGATTAAAATATTTTAATTATTCATATCTACGAAAGGAATAATTCTTACAACGGTTTATACATCAATTAATAAAAATCAATAGATATAATGGAAAATAATTGAGCTTCCGGTTATTTGTCCCTTCCTGCTGTAAAAGTCTTAGTATAGTACCATGGCATTGAACCGTGAATTACATGTAGATGGCATCGGCCCTCAAAGCCTGTGTCGGACACGAATCCAAGTTAATATAATATCATTTACATGTACGTGATCTATATGTCTTCGATCCCTCCATCTTCATGATCCAATCTAAAAGTCGTTGATAAGCAGACATCAAATTTTATACCATCAGAATTTTGCAGCTCATTCTAAGTACTCGGCATTCACTGGGCAAAAACCTACCTCGCACATCTAACTTAAAATTTACCCCTCACAAATTAAGTCTATGTCGTCTAGTATTTGACGTTCACCCACAAAGAAACGTGCTCTGACTATCTACCCTGCATATTGTATCAACGTAAAAAATGCGTCAGTAATGATTTTTGAAATTACAGCGGGATCAAATGTTGGCCACAAAAAACACTAGCGCCAGTCAGTTTAGGTTTACAACGGGAAACATATCTAAATGGAAGAGTAAACAGTGCGATAACATCAGATTTTGAAAGACTCCAAAAGCTTGAAACCTGAAAATGATGCGAGAAACACATGTGATGGACATAACGGTCGACGTTTTACCACACGCCAGGGGTAACAAGAGAAAGAACCGCACCGAAAAGAGTCAGCTTCTATTTCTTACCCGGTATTCCAAACACGACAAGAACAGGATAGTAAATGCTCGCTATGTAGTAAATTGCTGAATATCCCATTTCCCTTCCGAAGCAGCGAATTTGGATAATGCGTTAACTTCTTTCATCCACTGGTGTTTGGTTTCGAGAACTATTATACAATCAGGGCACGTCGACTGTGACAATTAGTGCGACCGTCACTTCGGGCACCTCAGACACAGTCCACTGAACAAAGAACCCGTCAACAATTTTCGCTCATTGCATCATTGTACAGTGAATTTGGCACCTCAAGGGATGTTGCAAACAATTATGTTTTTAGATTTCTTATGACTCTAATTCGACTGTAATAGTACAAACTTAGATTGTATACAGGGATATAGAAGATTGAATGTAATTTAATTCAGGACGATTATCACATTTGACAAGTGAATTACTGAAAGTTTCACTTGCAAAACTAGGAAAGGGGTATTACTTTGTTGGATGAGGTAGAGTAGTCCTGGATCGAATAATTCATAGCGATCTCTTGAATTTCTGATGAATTGAGCGTCTGACCTTTACGTGCACAGGGAAGAGATGTAGCACAGACATTGCCACCATTTACTAAACTCTAAATACATCATCATTTGGAATGTACATCGATGAACATATTGCATATGCTTCTTCAAACTAGCTAAGGTTACTATGAAGGTTGAAGTGCAACCATTAGGATGTATATCACTCTACATCGCCGTCTATATCTCTCGTTTCCCTTTACCCTGACTCTTTGTCTGAAGTACGGTCTCGACACAAAACTTTACAAATTCCTTTTCTACCGAGATGCCGTTTGACCCATTGAGTTATTCCAGCTTTCTGTACCCATCTATAGTTTATGAACAGCTCCATTTAAGGACCGAAGAAATTGCAGCGTTGTGGACGTTGCCCAGACGCTCAGGCAAAACCAACTTCCCTTCATTGGCACCACCTAAATATTACGCTGCTTCGCCCAGACCAGCAGCATAATCAATGACCATCCTCAACCCGGTCACTCCCTTTTCTACCCAGTTCCGTCAGACAAGATGTGCAGAATTTCAAAACCTATGTCGCCGGCCTCAGGGACAGTTTCTTCTCAGCACTTATCAGACAACTGGACGGCCCTCTCTTCAGCTCAGCTGCGTTCCTGCCATCCCATCTACTTTATCGGAGACATTTAAACTGTGCATTTTTCGGAGTTAAGTAGACTTTACATGGATTTTACTTTTTCCTTTGGCTGTTCAATTGTGCGCCACCACACGTCCAGGGCTGATCACATTCCGTAGCCCTGCACTCATACTTGGAACACCTGGAGAAGAAGGACACCTACGTCAGACTCCTTATCATATACTGCAGCTCTGCTTCAAATGCCTTTATCCCAACCAAGCTTATCTCCAAACTCGTAGAAACAGGATTTAGCACATCCCTCTGCAACTGCATCCTGCACATCCAGGCCACAATCAGTGAGGCGACGTGACAAGTTGTGCTCTACGATCATTTTCAACGCTGCTGCCTTAAAATGATGCGTTCGTGGCCCCCTACTATGCTACTTCTAGACTCATGACTCTGCAGCCAACTACTAATCCAACTCGCTTTACAAGTTCGCAGCCGACACCACCGCAGTGGCTCCTATATCAAAGAATAACGAGACGTAGTACCGGAAGGTAATTGAGAACCTTGTATCCTTGTGCCAAGACAATATCTAATGATTTAATATATGACTAAATGTTAAATTCATGGATATGTGGATATTCTTATATTTGTATTTATGAAGGGGAACTCATGCCTGTCTAATCTTCTGGAGTTTTTGAAGTTTTAAGAAGTAGAATGGATAAGGGTGAGCCAGTTGTTGTGGTGCATCTGTACATTCAGAAAGCCTTTGAGTAGATCCCACACAAGAGATTAGTGTTCAAAATTAGAGCACATGGTTTTGGGGGTAGGGTATTTACATGGAGAGTGAACTGGTTGTCAGACAGGAAACAAAGAGTGGGAATTAACGGCTCCTTTTCCGAACGGCAGGCAGTGACTAGTGGGTTACCGCGAGGGTCAGACCGGAGAGTAATGTTATTTACAATATATGTTAACGATTTAGACAAGGAAATTAAATGCAGCATCTCAAAATTTGCGGATTACACCGAACTGGGTGGCAGTGTGAGCTGCGAGGAGGAGGCTATGAGGCTGCAGGGTGAATACGATAGGTTGGGTGAGTGGGCAGGTGAATTGCAGTTGCAGCATAATATGGATCAATGTGAGGTGATCTACTTTGGGGGCAACAACAAGAAGGCACATTATTATCTGAATGGTGTCAGTTTAGGAAATGGGGAGGTGCAACGTGACTTGGGTGTGCTTGTACATCAGTCACTGAAAGTAAGCATGCACGTACAGCAGGCAGTAAAGAAAGCAACAGGCGTTTTGGCCTTCACAGCGAGTGGATTTGAGCATAGGTAGTACAACTGCAGTTGCACAGGGGCCCGGTGAGACCGCACCTACACCATTGTGTGAAGTGTTGGTCTTCATATTTGATGAAATAGATTCTTGCTATTGAGCAAGTGCAGAGAAGGTTCACCAGTTTAAATCCCGGGATTGCGGGATTGACATATTATGAAAGAATATATCGACATGGATTATATTCACAGGACATTATAAGAGTAATAGGGGATCTTATAGAAACATACACAATTCTTAACTGATTGGAAATGATAGATGCAGAAAAAAATGTTCCCGATGTCGCATAAGTCTAGAACTATGGGTCATAGTTTAAGAATAAGGAGAAGGCCATTTAGGACAGAGATGAGAAAACACTTTTTCACCCTGAGATTTGTGAATCTGAGGAATAATCTGCCACAGAAGGCAGTAGCGGGGCATTCACTGGATGTTTTCGACAGAGAGTTAGATTTAGCTCTTAGTGCTAAAGGAATCATGGGTAATGTGGAAAAAGCAGAAACGGGATACTGATTTTGGATGATCAGCCGCGATCACATTGAATGGCGGCGCTGTCTCGAAGTGCCGAATTGGCTGCTCCTGCTCCTGTTTTCTGTGTTTAGGCTGTGGGCCGAGCTTGACAAATGTGTCCAGAAATCAATTTTGGTGGCCCACGTATCGGACATACATGAAATTTTGCACAGATTTGGATGAAATATAATTAAGAAGGAAGTCATAACTCGTCAGTGCCAAACGTTGCACATTAAATAATTAAACTAATTAGAAAATGAGATCGGAAAAGTAAGCGCCATCTAGTGTCCAAATCGCATATTACACCATGGGGAGCCTATTTCCGTGTTGCAGTCAATTTAATAGATATATATGGGACTTGTGAATATGACTGTAATCATATATAATTAAGTATAATTATATTATATAAAAATAATGTAATGAATATTATTGCGAGTGTGTTTTTTGGAATGAGACTGCCGCAGAAGTCCTTTGCAAATGAGGGCTATTACATTTAACCTAAAATAAATCCAAAAGTGTTGCATTGTTTGAGTATCTGTAGTTTGTATGTGTGTCTGTGTATACCTGTCAAACGTGTATCTGTAGATGTGTGAATGTAAGTGTGTATGTATGTGTCGGTGGATGTATGTGTGAATGGATGGATGTGTGTATGTATGTGTTGATGTGTGTGTGTGGATGTATGTGTGTGTGGATGGATGTATATGTGTGGATGAATGTGTGGGTGGATGTGTGCATGTATGTGTGCGCGCGGATGGATGTGTGGATGTATGTGTGTGGATGTGCGTGTGGATGTGTGGATGTGTTTATGTATGTGTGTGTGGATGTATGTGTGTGCGGATGGATGTGTGGATGTGTGAATATCTGTGTGGATGTGTGTGTGGATGCGTGGAAGTATGTGTGCATGTATGTGTGCATGCATGTATGTTTGCGTACGGATGGATGTGTGTGTGTGTGTGTGTGGATGTATGTGTGGATGGGTGGGTGCACCGTCGCATTGCAATTCACCACCACGCAATTATCATACGTAATTCACTCATTGTTTAAATAATTTGACCAAATAAACAGTGAAACGATCGACATTAAAATAAAACTTTATTTAACCATTTATTTCCCCTATTTATTATTTACATTACATCTAATCTTCATCGGAATATTCTTCATCAGATTCCAAGTCTTTTGCAGTAAGAGAGTTTCTGCAGTCAACACACTTACATACATCTGTACATGGCACACCATGCTTTTGACATGAGCATCTTTCTTTCCCTGTACTTGATTTCTCACAGTTTGTGTTCTTGCATGAACATTATGTTCATTCTAGCAAGGTGCTTGTGGCTGGAGGCAGTTCACCCCCAGTCAATGCCCAATTCACCACCTACAATTTTCTACCCATGTCACTTGGACAGGGAATTTGTGGAAACTGTTCCAGACATTTTGAATGTACAGCAGCCTGGTAATTTCCTCTCAAGACATGCTTTCTGAGAGAGTCTGCTGTTGGTGGAAGAAGTGCCTCTGATTTTGTTAACAAAAGGAACAGGTTGTATCTAGCTTCATCTACTGCGGTCAGAGTGCTGGACATTTGATTGTTGACCAAGAGAAGCAGTCTCTTTGGGGCCGGCTCATCTGCTTCACGATCAGGAACTGCCTCTTGAGGTGCTTCGCCTGCTTCAGGCTTTTCAGCATCTTGAACTCAATTGAAAGTGGAAAAAGAAAACAGAAAAAGAATGAAAAGGAAAATAAACCAATATCCTCAAATATATCTTTTCCTTGTTCAAATTAATATCATATGACCATAAATACAAATAATTATTGTTTGAGTCCTATCATTACCTTTCTTCCTTCAAGACCTAGCCTCGATTTATTGTTGTTATTTTGCAGAAGTGACGATAGTACTCTGCATGATAACCATGGATATGCTGCTGCCTCCTAATAATAGAAGATAACATGTGCCAGGGAGTATTTTACATATTTTCATGTTTTATATTGTGTTAGACAATATCATCATATCAATGGCGAAATTACACATGTACCCATGTCCAGGTAGATGGGATGTCAAGTCAGCAAATGATCAAACTAGTGTTCATTATGTGCCTACAGTGCATGTCCACACAAAACCCTTCTATGTGTGAATGTGCATGGGGCTCTGAATAGAGGAGGGGCAGAAGCTAGAGAAAACCCCCCATCTCATAGTATTTAAGTCTGCATGAACTTCAATTCATAACATGTCAACCTCTTCTTAATGTCAATGAGACTTACACTGTTATTTACTACCATAGATAAGTTAGTTCGTTCAAGTAGAGGGGCAGAGGCTACAGAAAAAAAATCTCATAGTCATTAAGTCTCCATGCAATTCATAAATTGTCAACCTCTTCTTAATGTCAATGAGATTAAGTTACTAAGTTACTGCCACAGATACATTAGTTCAAATTCAAGGTCACATACACCAATTGATTTGAACATAAACATCAACCATTTCTGACCATTTCTTACTCCGATGGAAGCCTATAAAGTGCAGTCAATATTCCTCCGTTGTTCTCCCGTGGTCGGGGCCTGGAAACGCCCGCTAAGGAGGCACTATGTACAGCCTACCCCCCGCGGGGATGATCTCAACACACTCCGCGGTTCCGAATCGGCCGCTTCTTAACGGAGACCGCGGCTTCACTATGTTAAGCACATAGCCCCCGCGGTCGATGCACTTTTTCTCGGTAAGTGATCGCAGGCAGCTCCGTGATTACATGTTAAAGAAGACTTATTAGCCTTCAACAAGCAAGCAGTAATAACAAATTTAATTTACTTTGTTATGGACACACGTAGTTTAGGCCCTCAACTTCATGAAAGAATGAATGTATAATCAATGAATTAATTAATTAATTAACTAACTAATTAATTAATTAATGTTCAGCCTCCAAATCTCATTTTTTCAGAATAATTAAAGGGTGCAATTAAATTAATTAAAGTCCATACTAATTAATTTCCATAAATTCAGACTTTAGATCGTACCTTTCAGTTCCAGTTGATTCACAATGTTTCAATCAATAGAGGTACTCTCAGCCATGATGCATGATGCCTAACTAGCCTGAAACAAAGCATGTGATTGGCCAATTGGCGGCTGACTCAATGTTAAACGGGCTTTGATTGGACAAAAGCTACTCGAAAATGTTCAGGTTTTCCTCAAATTTATTAAAAATGTGCAGGTTTTGTTCTTGACGAGATTCAGGGATGATTTATATAATCTTTTTTGCACAATATGTTAAAAAGTCATGTAGTTCCGTGAGATGGGTCACGAACTTGCATTAAAAAAAAGCTCCTCAGCCCACAGGCTAATTTATATGTTTCTCTATCCATTATCTTGTATCTGTACACTGTGGACGGATTCACGTGAATCGTGTATTGTCTTTTGGTTGAGAAGTTGTCTAGCTCGCACCAAAAAGGCGTTTTTTCTGTACCACGGTGAACCTAATAATATAGGAAGCTAAACTAACTTGATCTACACTGATTCATCAGATATCTTATCCTTGACGTTTGATGCCGACGGCTTAGTTTTTCTATATTTCTGCATTAATTTCAGTTAATTTTGTTTAGTTTGTTATTGTCACGTTTGCTGAGATACAACATTTTAACGGTATTTCCCAGGAACCTTTCCAATTAACGTCTTGGGTTTTCATAGCATGAACACATGTCCTTCAACCCACTTTGTGCATATCAGACCAAGTGGGCCTACTGAGCCAGCCGCATTTACCATTCGCTGCATTTATGCAAGCCTTCTTAACACTTCATACGCCTTCATCTGACCAACTGACTTTTAAAAGTAGGAAAGTAGACTTGTATACTTTTCAGTAACTTCCTCTGACAACTCATTCCAGATTCGGTCCAGACTCGGAATTGAGACGAAGGTCTGACATCCTTTTTAAATCTCAAACTTCTCACCGCAATATTGGCCCGCAAGGGAATAGATTACAGGAAAGTTGGCAGGCATATCTACATGATGTTAAGAAATAGAAAGAGTACTGGAAGATTGGATGATGTCTCAGGTTCTGCCTTTGTTTATGAAGAGATGGGAAAGAAAGGACAGGGACCTACAGATCGCTGGGAGTAACATCACTATTGTGAATGTTACTGAAGGGGATTCTGAGAGTCGTTTTAGTGCATTTGAAAATATAAAGGCTGATGGGAGAACAAGCTTCGTGAAAGAGAAATCGTATTTGTCAAATTGCATTTTTTTCGAAACGATGATGAGAAGTTGTGTCGAGGACAGGGTGGCTGACGTTGTCCCGCATGGTTATTTCGTGTTGAAGGTTAGATCGTGTACGATTTAAGGTGACTAAGCCGATTCGAAACAAAATTGGCTTGTTTAAATGAGGCGTGGCGTAATACTGATTAAAAGTTGTTCAGATTGTAAGCATGGCGGTGCAACAGGGATCGCATTAGCCTCCTATGATGTTTGCCAACTCTATTACTGTTCCGGATAACAATGTTGGAATCGTCGTCAGTAATCTTCTGGATGCCACAAATGAAATAGCGGCTGAGTGGACAGTGAACAGGGTTATGTAAAATGGCAACATAATCCAGATGAACTAGAGAAGTGGGCCAGGGATTACAGTTGGATTTAACTCAGACAAATGGAAGGATTTTCACTTTCAAAATTTGAACCAAGTAAACGATAGGGCCTCGTGGAGTGATGTAGAACTTTGAGACAGAAGGTTACAATAACTCCTGGTAAGTGAGGTACAAGTAGACAGGGTGATGATAAGACTCGTTCATACGTCAAGGCATTGAGTATAGGTGGTATGAAGTTGTTGATACTGTAAAGCCGTTATTGAGCATTCACATCGAGTGTTGTGCGCAGTTCTTGTCGCCCACTTGTAAGAATAATGTATTTAATCAAGAAACGGCGATGAAAGGGATTCACGAGGATCTTACCAAGACTGGAGCCTATTTGGAGAGGCTCTATGGTCTAACTTTTGTTTCCATCGAGCGCAGGGGGACAAAGGCTTATGTTCTGGAAGGAAGTAAAATCCTTACTCGCGCAGATGAGGTGGATTGTCTTTATTTTCTAGAGTAGTAAGCTTCATAACAGAGCTTTATTGTTAATGGGCAAAGATTTACAGATGACCCGAGTTTCACATTTTCAGGCAGAGAATTTGGATACGTGAAACGAACTGTCAGAGGAAGGTTACCAATTCATAAAATAAATATTTGGACGGGTACATGGATAGAAAGTCCAAAAAGATTATAGTCAAACCCGCGTAAATGGAATTAGCGGAGTTAGACATATTGGTCGACGTGGACGAGTTGCCCCGAAGAGCATGCTTCCGTTCTGTGTACCTCTTTGATTCTATGGTTCCTGACTCAGCGATGACAACAATGTCGTCGTGTCGAGGGCTAGTTAATTGTTTTAGTTCTTCTACCTTATTAGTCGTACATATAACTACCAATGCAATTATTTCCTCCCTCTCTTTTATTTACCCACATATTCACCCACTCGATCTGACGCTTTGTGATTGTACCACCTCAACTGAGAAAGCATCCTCAGTCGAAGATAGACAAAAAAACTGGAGAAACACAGAGAGACACGCAGCACTCCTGGAGAAAATGAAGGGGTAGCGTTCCGGCTCGAGACCCTACTTCAAACTGGCTAGGGATAAGGGAAACGAGAGATATAAACGGTGATGTGGAGAGATAAAAAACAATTCATGCACGATATGCACAAAATGAACGATCATAAACGAAACAGGCTATTATAATACAATACAATACAATACAATACAATGTATTGTCATTTGAACCTCAAAAGAAGTTCAAACGAAATTTGGTCTCTGCAGTCATCCAACAAGAAAAGAACCAAGACACACAAACAACACAATTTACACAAACATCCATCACAGTGAATCTCCTTCTCACTGTGATGGAAGGCAAAGTCTTGTCACTCCCCTGTGTTCCATTCTTCTCCCGATGTTAAAGCCCCCGGCAAGCTATGGCAAGTCCAGCGCCGGGCGATCTAAGGCCCCGCTCCGGGTCTTAATGTTGGAGCCCCCGGCGGGCGATGGCAAATCCCTCGGCCGTTAAAGCCGCGCTGGGCGATGCAAGGCCCCCCTCCGGGTCATTTTCAACCCCGCAACTCGGGCGCGAGAAGTTGCCGTTGCGGGAGCTCCGAAAAGCTGTCTCCCACCAGGGACCCGCGAGTTCCCGATGTCACCGTCCACCCGACCTGCGGCTGGAGCCTCCGAGCTCCGGAGTCGGGTCGCAGTCGCGCGCCACCACAGCTCTCCACGCTCCGAAGCCGGCCATCCCCACCATGGTAAGTCCGCAGGCTCCGCGACTGGAGCCCCCAGGTCATTCCGATTGGTGGCCGCTCCACAGTGCTAGGCCCCAACGACAACGGAGACCCGACAGGGAAAAGGTCGGGTCACCCGTACAGTGAAGAGATTTAAAAGGTCCCCTCCCCCGCCCACCACATATACACAGCTAAAAACAATATAAAAACCATAACAAACTACACATTCAACGAGACAAAATGTTTTTAAAAAGACAGATGGACTGCAGAGGCCGCTGCATCGTCGGTCGCGCCGCCCTCTATATAAGCTGTTCGGAAGGCGAAAATGAGAAGCTAGTTCGACATTGGTGGGGGAGGAATAGAGAGAGAGAGAGGGAATGCCATGGCGACCTGAAGTCAGACAAATTCATACCACTGCACTGTAAACTGCACAAGTGAAATATGCGATGCTGTTCCTCCAATTTTCGTTGAGCCTCACTCTGACGATGGAGGAGATCGATGACTGAAAGGTCTGTGAAGGAATGGAAGGATTATAAAAGTTTCGAGCAGCCGGGAGATCAGGTTGGTTCAGGCGGGCAGAGGGAAGGTGTTCCGCGAAACGAATCCCTGTCTGCGTTTGGTCTCGCCGATGTATAAGAGTCACATCTTGAACAACGAATAGAGTAGATGAGGCTGGAGGAGCTGCATGTGAACCACTGCCTAACCCGTAGTACCTTTGGACTCCCTGCACATAGACAGGGGGCGAGGTAGAGCGACGGGTGTTGCATCTTCTATGGTTGCAGTGGAAGATATCAGGGGAGGGGTTGTTTTCGTGGAAAGGGACGAGTTAACCATAGTGTTGCAGAGAGAACGGTCTCTGCGGAAAGCGGGAAGGGGTGGAGATGGGAAACTGTGGCAAGTGGTGGGAACCCGTTGGATGCGGCCGAAATATAGGAGGATTATGCCTTGCATGCCACGGCTGATGGGGTGGAAGGTAAGGACTATGTCTGTGTTGCGACTAGGGGGAGTGGGGGCCAGGGCGGAGCTGCGGGGTTCGGAGGAGACACGAGTGAGCGGCTCATCAATGATGGGAGAGGGAAACCCCCGTTCCCTAAAGAATGAGGACATCTCGGACGTTCCGGTATGGAACACCTCATTTTGGGAGCAGAAGCGGCGTAGTCGGATACATTTGGAGTAGGGATATTGTCTTTGAGGGAAGCATTGTGGGAATAAGTGTAGTCAAAGTCAAAGCCAAAGTCAATTTTATTCGTCACATACACGCGAAGGTGCAGTGAAATGAATTTGACAGCAGCGATACACCTAAAAAGAACACACAATACACAATACGATTAACACAAACATCCAACACAGCATTCTTCACTGTGGTGGAAGGCACAACGTTTAGCCAGTCCTCCTCCCTTGTTCACCCGAGGTTGGGGTGAACGGTCGAACACACTCCACGGCTTGGAGTGCCCGAATCGGAACTTTCCTACCAGAGTTCGCGGCATCAGGATGTTTATAAGCGGCAGGCTAGCAGTCGGAGCTCTCCTCCGGCAAGGGATCCAAGGCTCCGGATGGTAAGTCCACTTCCCGCCCGCGTCTAGAAGCTTAGCAGACCGCGGCATCGGGATGTTATAGGCCGCAGGCCGGCGGTCGGAGTTCTTCTCCGGCGGGGGACCCAGGATCCGCGATTGAAAGACTACGCCGGGCAGGCGGTTCGAAGTTCCGCAGACTGCGCCTTCAGGATGTCGTTGTCCCCCGGCAAGGGTTCGCCCTCTCCGCGATGGAAAAAGTCGACGCTGCGCCTGCAGCTGATGCTCCGGGCACGACTCCGGGAAAGGCCCCTCCAATCCAAGCTGTGAGACCGTGAGAGGAGAGGCAGAGAAGCAACAAAGAAAAAATTCGCCTCTCCGTCGAGGGTGACTGAAGAACGACTTCCTCCTCCCCACGACACACCGAGAAACACTCAAAACAAAGACTTAGACAAACCAACTAAAAAAAAAAAAGTCGAAATGACGAACACGCTGCTGAGCGGGCAGCCGACTCGCAGCGCCCCCGCGGACCTATATCGAGAAAGTTGTGGGAGTCTGTGTGTTTGTAATAAACGTCAGTCCATAGTCTATTTCCTGTGACGGAGACTGTGAGATGAAGAAAGTGGAGGGAGGTGTCGGAGATGGTCCAAGTAAATTTGAGCGCAGGATGAAAATGGATGGTGATGTTGAAGAAGTCCATGAGATCTGCATTGGTGCAGGAGGTAGCACCATCGCAGTCATCAATCTAAGGCCGTTCTGGGAGATAAAGTTTATCAAGGTGACGGAGATAACATTCTGGGATTGGGCCAGTGTACGCCTGGAAAAGGGATTTTTCAACGTAACCTACAAAAAGACAGGTATAGCTGGGGCACATGCGGGTACCCACAGCTACGCATTGGAAGGATTCGGAGGATCAAATGAGAAAAGGACCTGTTCCGCAAGGCGGCGTTGCGTTAGTTGAGGGAAATTGGATGGTTCTGCGGTCGAGGAAGAAACGAAGGCGTTACGGACTTCCTGGTGTAGTGTGTAGAGTGACTTAACGTCAATATTCAAGATGAGAGAGTGGGGACTCGGAATGCGAAAGTTATTAAGGAAACAAAGGGCATGTGAGGTATCTTGGGCATAGGTGGGGAGAGAATAGACCGGGGGGGAAGGATGGAGTCGAGATACGTGGGAATAAGTTCCGTGGGACAGAAGCAGGCAGAAACAATTGGTCAGCCTGGGCAGTTGTGTATGTGAATTTGGGGGAGAGGGTAAAAACGAGCTGTGCGAGGCTGGGAAACGATAAGGTTGGAGGCTGTGGTAGACAGACAGCCTGAAGTGAGGAAATCCGTATTTGTTTTTGAGATTGAGTTCTGTGGGTCATGGTCCAAGGAAAAGTAGGAGGAAGTGTCTGAGAGTTGTCGCCTAGCCTCAACCCGTTAGAGGTCAGTGAGCCAGACTACCACGGCATCTACTTTGGCGGCGGGGTTGATTAAAATGTCTGGGTTGCTGCAGAGGGAGCGGAGGGCTGTACGTTCAGAGGGGTTGAGGTTGAAGCAGGTAAGGGGAGTGGAATATTTGAGACGGTTGATGTCACGCCGGCAGTTAGACATAAAGAGGTTTAGAGAGGGTAGAGGCCATTCTGGTGAGTCCATGAGGAGGGGGGCCGGTGGAGACGTGAGAAGGGGTCATCACAGGGTGGTGAGGATTCTTTCCCCTAGGAAAAGCCACGGAGGTGGAGGGGACAGAAGAAAACACGACCTCGTCGGACCCGGATCACGGTTGGGGTGGGGCGGAAGGAACGAAGGTTCGGCCTCTGTTGAGTACAGACCTTTCCATATCGGAAATGGAGAGAACATGGGCGATGATTAGGACACGACAAGGGTGGGGTTGGGGTTAGAGAAGGACCGAGGAGTGGACATAGGTCGAGGGGAGATCTGGTGGGCGGATGGTGGGTGTTCCGAGAGGCAGTGGGCGTGAGGACTATTGTATGGGTCGCGTGTAGTCGGGGTAACTTGGTTTAGACAGGGGGAAGGGGAAGACCTATTGCAAATGAGGTTCCATGCAGGAAAGGAGGAGCAGTAGGACCCAGCATTCAGACCACGTGGCGTGGTAGTCTGCATCGTGGAGGTTGTGGGGCTGGTGCCGAGGCAGTCTGGATACCTGGCTATCTAGCTACCTGGGTATCTATAAAGATATCTAGCTATCTGACTACTTAAATATCGAGCTATCTAGCAATAGCTAGCCAGCTAGCTGTCTAGATATCTAGCTCTCTAGCTATCTACCCAGCTGGTAGGCTATCTAGTTATAAAGCTAATTACCAAAATAACCAACTACCAATTACCAACCTAGATCGCTATCTGGACAGCTGGATAACCAGGTCCTGCTAGCTCACTATCGAGCATTCTATTTATCAAGTTAACTTGATATATTTTTTATCTATCCAGCGACCAACTATGTGGCTATCCATCTTTGTAACTTTCTTACTATCCATCTATCTAGCTATCCATCTTTCTTACTATCCATCTATCTAGCTACCTAGCTACCTAACTATCATGTTATCCATCGAATTATCTATCTATCTGGCTACCCAGCTAGGGTAGACACAAACTGCTGCAGTAACTCAGCGGGACAGACAGCATCTCTGGAGAGAAGGAATAGATGACATTTCGGGTCGAGACAATTCTTCAGAATATCTGTCTAGATATCGTTATCTAACGATCTAAATATCCAGCTAATCAGCAACGTATCTAGCTAGCTTTCTGTATATCTAATTATTTAACAAGCTGACCAGCCATCTAGCTATCGAGCCGTCCACCTATCCACCAATTGTATTATCAAGTAGCTGGACAGCTATCTAGTTGGTCAGTAGGATGGGCTGTGAGTCGGCTGCCCTGCCAGCAGCGTGTTCGTTATTACCACTTTATTTGTTTTTGTTTAGTATGTTTAGTTTGTTTTAGTGTCTCACGGTATGTCTTATGTGGGGGGTGGTGGGGGAGAAAAGAGGGAAACCAGGTCACTGCCTCGACGGAGAAGCGACTTTTTCCATGTCGCTTCTCCGCCACGACTGTCGCGGGATAACTGCTTGGGTTGGAGCGGCCTTTCCCGGAGTCGGGCGCCATAGCTTCAGCAGCGGGCGCAGCGTGGACTTTTCCAACCGGGAGCGGGGGGAAACCTTGCCGGTGTCGATAGAGAATAGCTACGACCGCCGGTCTGCGGCCTATATCATCCTGAAGCCGCGGTCTCCGGTAATAAACGACCGCCGGTCTGCGGCCTATATCATCCTGAAGCCGCGGAGTGTGTTCGATCATCCCGACGAGAGGGCATGTACATCTGGCAGCCCGTAGCGGCGACTATGGAGGGTTCACGGTTCCTCGATGTTATTTTGGCACGATGAATTCGCTGCCTCTCATGTCCTCCGCGGCCGCGAGATCCCATCCTACGCAGCTAGACGTGGGGGAAATTGGTATCTTTTTACTTCCAATCGTTCAATGAATTATTTAAACACCTGCGATTTCGTTCGTTTTTTTTCCAGGAACAGTATATGTCCCCCATATACACTCAAAATAATATCTCAACTAGTTAATGACGAAGGCATTCAGCGTGCCTAGGCGGTTAGTAAATTGGTTTTCTTCTCGCCACTGCGGCACACATGGAGAATAGTGGTGTGAGACAGATACATGGTTCACAAAAGCGGCAGAATTGTGAGGATGGTAAAGCTGCAAACTCACAGCGGCAGAGAGCCGGGTTCAATCTTGAACGCGTGCGCTGCTTGGATGGAGTTTTCACGTTATCCCTGGATCCGCGTGGGTTGGTGCTCATGTTTCTTCCCACATCTCGGAGACGTGCTGCTTTTTTTTAGGTCTGTGTGAACTTGTCCGTGGTTTGTAATTGTGGATGTGAACGTGGGATAAGACGGAATTAAGGTAAAGGGTTGATCAGTAGTCGGCATGGGTTCAGTGGGGTGATAGGTCGTATCTAAGTTATATCGGTAAAGTTAATTAAAATAATACCTGTACGATATGCCCAGCGTCTCACAATGTGCCCAGAGGTATCCATCAGTGCGGGGAGGACTGCACACGGACACACATTACCCGGGTTGAAACCTCAAAGGATGCAGAGAATCTTAGTTTCTCTCCCATCCGGAGAACAATTGAGACTGGATAGTTACAAACTATAAAAAAGAAAAAAAATGTGAACATAAATGCAATTCAAAACTCTCAGTTGCTTCCATCATTTGCGAATCGCGATTGATAAGTTTGCATTTAATTTCAGACAAACGTTGCTCACTGCGTGACTGGACGAGTGTCAGGACCCATCCACTCACCACGAATTTTCGGACGATAGACAATTCATCGTGTGCCGAGAAAGATCTTAGCCCGACATCAATTCACACACGTCAGTTTTCGACAAAACTGAGTGGGATACATGGCAAGGACATCATTGCCATTGATGTTCTCCAGTAGAGGTAGAATATTGGAGTCAAAGAACGTATACAACATCGAAGAAGGCCATTCGGTCCCTCGTGTACAAATAACTCAAATGAGAATCCACCTGATTCCATCTCCTAGCACAGGACCGTTGCCCGGCGCGTGATAGTTCCTCAATTAGACATCTCAGTTTTGTTCACATGTGGTGGTTTTCACGCCTTTCTTGTCTTCTCCGACCTACTGTTCCCATATTATGTCACTATGTGTCACGGTTGTTTTCTTTTCCTTGTTATTTCAATCCCTCAATAAATTATCAAAATATCCTCAATTGTTGAACTTGTTGCTCGAAAAAGTACTTTCCCCATATTCTATGGAATATCTTAGAATTAAGTACAGCAGATTGTGAAGAACGCGCACGATGTGGGTGGGGTGGGTATCGAATCTGCCTTACTTTCCCCATTTAGCACATATTGAGGCTTCTGATGTGTGATCGGCACAGTTGCGCAGGTAGTAGTCCTGCTGCCTCACAGCGCCTAATATACGGGTTCGATCCTGAGCAAGGGTGGTGTTCCGTAAAAAAGGAATTGCAGATGCCAGTTTAAAACGAAGGTAGACATTTAGGAAGGGTCTCGACCCGAAACGTCACCCATTCCTTCTCTCCATTGAAGCCGCCTGTCCCGCCGAGTTACTCCACCTTTTTGTGTCTATCAAGGGTACTGTTCCTTTGGCATTTGCATGTACTCATTTTGTCCATCTCCAGCTCTCCAAAGTTGCTATGCGCCTTTGCTTTAAGGAATGCTGTCTCCATTTAGAAAATAGTTTACACGTTTATTCCTTCTGTCAGGCAAGAACACCCGTTATCAAAATCATGCTGACTTTAGCTATTTCGCAATGTGCTTCCAAATTCCCAAACGTTCCTGGTTAACAATGGATTCTAAAGTGTTACGGTCCACTGAAGTTAGACTAGTCGGGCTATAATTTCCTTTTTATATCTTGCTCTCTTAATAAACAGTAGAGGTATATTCGCGAATTATAGAGCTCTAAAACCATTCGTGACTACAGCGATTCATGACAGATCACCACCAATGCTTCCTCCATCTCTACAGCTACACTTTCAGAACCTATGGGCTTAGTTCATCTTTTACAGGTGACCTATCTACCTTGAGACCTTTCAACTGCCAAACACATTCTTCGCAGTAACAGCGACGGCACTCGCTGCTGAATCGTTCGTCCCCCCTGAAATTCTGGCGTTGCTAGTGTCTTGCACTGTGAAGACTGACGCAAAAATCGTCTTCACTTACTTAGCAACAAAGCTAGATTGTTAGCTTGCAAGATAGCTAGCTACGAAGTTAGATAGCAAGATAGTTAGATAACTAGCTATCTAGAAATGTAATCGTTAAGTAGGTAGCGAGATAGCTGGATGGAAAGGTACATTATACAGCAGGATAGCTAGCTATTTAGTAAGTATCCTGATTGTTAGCTGGATAGATAGCTAATTAACCAACAAAACAGATAGCTAGATAATTATGTCGAGAATTAGATTGGTAGCTAGCTTGATAGTGACTTAATTAGCTACCGCATAGATGGTAGCTAGGTTGATAAAAAAATAGCTAACTAGATAGCTTGATGGATACGTTGCTGGATAAATAGAGAGCTGGATAGCTAGCTAACAGGATCTGGTTATCTAGGTGTCTGGATTGCAATCTAACTACTTGATGGTTACGTTTTTTTAGATAGATAGCCGGATAGATAGCTAGATAGCTCGTCAGCTTGTTAATTAGTCGGATATGGAGAGAGGTAGCTAGATAAGTAGCCAGATGCTCGATATTTAGATAGTTAGATACTCGATAAATAGCTGTATAGGTCGATAGATATTCTGCGCAGCCTAGTGGAGATACAAACATAGAAAGAAATTTGGATGAATGTCAGAATACAAAGAGTGGAATAGAAACATAGAAACATAGAAAATATGTGCAGGAGTAGGTAATTCGGCCCTTCGAGCCTGCACCGCTATTCAATATGATCATCGCTGATCATCCAACTCAGTATCCTGTACCTGCCTTCTCTCCATACCCGCTAATCCCTTATACACAAGGGCCACATCTACCTCCCTCTTATATATAGCCAATGAACCGGCCTCAACTTCTTTCTGTGGCAGAGAATTCCACAGATTCACCACTCTCTGTGTGAATTCTTTTTTCTCATCTCGATCCAAAAAGAATTCCCCCTTATCCTTCAACTGTGACCCATTGTTTATGGACTTCCCCAATTTCGGGAACAATCTTCATCCCTCTAGCCTCTCCAACCCCTAAAGTATTTTGTAGGTTTCTATAAGATTCCCCCTCTATCTTCTAAATTCTAGCGAGTTCAAGCCGAGTCTATCCAGTCTTTCTACATATGAAAGTCCTGCCATCACAGGAATCAGTCTGGTGAACCTTCTCTTTACTCCCTCTATGGCAAGAACGTATTTCCTCAGATTAGGAGACCAAAATTGCACGCAATACTCAAGGTGTGGTCTCACCAAGGCCCTGTACAACTCCAGTAGAACCTCCATACTCCTATACGCCAATCCTTCTGCTATGAATGCTAACATACCATTCGATTTCTTCACTGCCTACTGCACCTGCATGCCTACTCTCAATGACTGGAGTACCATGACACCCTGGTCTCGTTGCATCTCCCCTTTTCCTAATCGGCCACCATTCAGATAATAGTCTACTTTCCTGTTCTTGCCACCAAAGTGGATAACCTCACATTTATCCACATTATACTGCATCTGCCATGCAATTTCCCACTCACCCAACCTATCCAAGTCACCTTGCAACCTCCTAGCATCCTCCTCACAGCTAACGCTGCCCCCCGCCCAGCTTCGTGTCATCCGCAAACTTGGAGATGTTGCATTCAATTCCCTCGTACAAATCATTAATATATATTGTAAATATCCTGGTTCCCAGCACTGAGCCTTGCGGTACCCCCACTAGTCACTGCCTGCCATTCTGAAAAGGACCCGTATACTCCTACCCTTTGCTTCCTGTCTGCCAGCCAGTTCTCTATGCACATCAATACTGAACCCCCAATACCGTGTGCTTTAAGTTTGCATACTAATCTCTTATGTGGGACCTTATCGAAAGCCTTCTGAAAGTCTAGATATAACACATCCACTGGTTCTCCCTTGCCACTCTACTAGTTACATCCTCGAAAAATACTATAAGATTCGTCAGACATGATTTACCTTTCATCAATCCATGCTGATTTTGTCCAATGATTTCACCACTTTCCAAATGTGCTGCGATCCCATCTTTGATAACTGACTCTAGCATTTTCCCCACTACCGATGTTAGACTAACTGGTCTGTAATTCCCCGTTTTCTCTCTCCCTCCTATTTTAAAAAGTGGGGTTACATTAGCTACCCTCAAATCCTCAGGAACTACTCCAGAATCTAAAGAGTTTTGAAAAATTAGCACGAATGCATCCACTATTTCTGGGGCTACTTCCTTAAGCACACTGAGATGCAGCCTATCTGCAACCTAATAACGTGTTTATTTTCTGGTTGGCCAGTATCTAGCGGGGTTCCGCTGGTTTCGGTGTTCGTTATTAGGGTGGCTACTGTTCCCATTGTATAGCATTGATTTGGATGATGCATTTGATGGCTGTGTTTTCAAGTTTGCGGATGACCAGAAAACGCACGGAGCGGCAGACAGTTCAGTAAAAGCAGACAGACTGCACAAGGACGTGGACAGGTTGTTAGAGTGCGCAAATAAGTGCGCCGATTGAATACAGCGCAGGAAACTGTGTGCTTATGCACATTAGTAGCAGGATTAAAGGCTTGGACTATTTTCTAGATGGTGAGAGGTTTCAGTAATGGAAGGTGCAACGAGACCTGGAAGTGATGGTGCATAATTCCTAAAAAGCTTAATTTGCAAGTTCAATTGTTAGAAATGAAATAAGAGTTAGCATTCATTCCAAGAATATTAAAATATAAAAACACACAGATGTAATGTTGGGGCTCTATAAGGCACTGCTCAGACCACATTTGGAATATCAAATCAGCAGTTTTGGTGATGTCCATGCGTCGGGGAGGGTTCAGAGGATGTCATTCGGTGTTTCCGATTTCGCCTCCTGTACACCGGAGCATAGACACGCAGACCATTTCACTGATCACTTGCGCTCGGTAGCCGAAGTTCACCAGATACCTCGCTTTCTAACGATTTTTACTCCCATTTTCATTCATAAAGTCATGTGATAGGAGCAGAATTAGGGCATTGCACCCTCTCCCCAAATCTACACCGCCATTCAAGATGCTGGATCTATTTCTCCCTCCTAACCCCTTTCTCCTATCTTCTCTCCATAATGACTGACACCCACACAAATCATGAATCTATCTATCTCTGCCTTAAAAATATCAATTGACGGCCTATACATCCTTCCGTGGCAAAGAATGCCACAGATTCACTGCCCTCTGATTTAATAAATATCTCCTCATCGTCATTTCATTCCGAGTCTATGACCTCTGGACCCAGTATCTCCCACTGGCGGAAACATTCTCTCCATATCGACTGAACCCAATCCGCACTATTCATATTAATCTTTCTCTCTTGAAACACTTCCATTCACAGAGAGAGACCACACGCAAACTGGACGAACAGCACTTCGTATTCCTTTTCGATATCTTACAACCGAACGGCATGTACATTGAATTCTCCTATTTAAGACCCCGAATCCGAACCAATGCACAATTCATTTCCTTTCGAACAGTAAAAGTGGCTGCAGTCATGTCCATGCACCAATCTCCTCCTCTGTTCCCCGGCTGTATAAAGGGTCGCTGGTTTGGTGTGGTTCGCTGTTTGAACTCGCTGAAGCAAGACATAGAGCACAGATCCGTCCAGCACATGATCAGGCTCTTTGACTCACAATGTTTCTTCCGACAAAGATGCCACGTTAAACTTAACTAATTTGCCTGCATGCGATCCATATCCCTCCACACATTGCAAATCCATGTGCCTATCTAAAACATATTAAATGCACATATTACAACTATCTCCGCCACCACTCCTATCAGCAATTTCTTGGCACCCACCATCGTCTTTTGTGAAGAGCAACAGTTGCCTGACATATGTTTCTACAATGTTTCCCTCTTACCTTGAAGCTATCCCGTCTGTGACATTTCCACTTTGGAAAACTGATACAGTCTACCCTATCTATACCTCTCATAATTGTATACGCTTCCATCATGACTCCCCTCAGCCTCCGAAGTTCCAAAGAAGCAATGTTTGTTCGCTCAACCTCTCCATGTAGCCACACACGCTAATGCAGGCTGAATTCCGGTAAACATGTTCTGCCCCCTCTTCAAACCCTCCACAATTTTCCTGCACCGGGGTAACGAGAACTGCACACAATACCTCAAAAGAGTAAACTTTAAAAAGAGCCAACGTGTCCTCAGATTATTATGCTCAATGTGCAGACCGATTAAGGCAAACGCACCATATGTGTTTATGTCACTCTATCTAGCTATGAACGTGGACCATAATATCGCTCTATACATCAATGCTGTCTTACAACAAAGTGCCCTGCCATGAACTATATATCTCCCTCTTACATTGGACCACGAATTTGCAAAGCTGATATTCCTGCCCAAGTGTCATTCAGAACAATTTCACGTTCTGACTGCTGTTCTGTTTCTGTACCGGTTTTGGAAAAGTAACAAGTGTCGATGACTGAAATCTGAAATATGAACAGACAATTCTGGAAACACTTTACAGGCTAGGCAGGATCTGTGCAATGACAAGCAATATCAACATTTCCGCTAAGTCGGTGGGCTGCGCGACTCTCGTCAGCAGCGGCCTCTGCAGTCCGTCTGTCTTTTTATTATTTTTGTCTCGTTTCTATGTAGTTTTTATTTATTTTTTTGTCGGGGCATGTGTGTATGGGTGGGTGGAAGGGGGGGGGCATTAGAATCTTTCCCCTGCACGGGAGATCCGACCTTTTCTTTGTCGGGTCTCCGTTGTCGTTGGGGCTGGGCAACGTGGAGCGGCCTCCGGCAGGAACGACCTGGGGCTCCAGTTGCGGAACTGCGGACTACTCACCGTCACGGGGCTGGCCGAGTCCGGAGCGTGTGGTGCTGTGGTGGAGCGCTGCTGCGACCCGAACCCCGGAGATTCGGAGGCTACAACCGCGGGCCTGGCGGACGGCAACACCGGAAGCCCGCGGGTCCCTGGTGGGAGACCGCTTTTCGGGGCTTC
>JAXLNO010004714.1:749601-793373 GCA_038087875.1 Malacoraja senta
CCTCCCCCCACACGCACCCTCACCTATACAAACACCCTCACCCACACACACCCTCCCCAAACAACCCCCTCCCACACCCTCCCACACTCCCCCCACACACACCACCCTCCCCCAACACACATCCCCTTCCTCCAGCCGTGAGTGAGTAAACTGTGAGTACACCAGCCGTGAGTGAGTGAACTATGAGTCCACCAGCCGTGAGTGAGTGAACTGAGAGTCCACCAGCCGTGAGTGAGTGAACTGGGAGTCCACCAGCCGCGAGTGAGTGAACTTGTTTAATATTTTTGTTTGATTAATTTATTTTTATTGGAAGCAATTGTGCAAGGATAAAATCGCTCGGCATCTACCATTATACAATTATTGTACAGCTTCATTTTTTAAAATCATAACGAACACACAGTAGACAGAAAACAAAATACACCAATTAAAGAAACAAAAACTATTATAAAAAACGAGTGGGGGGCAGCCAGAATATCAATCAGAGTGCAAGATCAAAGTTCGCTCAGATTAAAGATATAGCACAGCATCAAAATAAACAGAACATACAATTATGCCTCTTCAAGCAAAATCAAAAATGGTTTCCACACCTTCAAAAAATTATTTTGTAAATTCCCTTTGTTAAAACGAATCTGTTCCATCTTAGCAATAGAAAGCATTTCGTTAAAACATGGGGAGAGTGGGGACTTCCAATGCAGTAATATTATTTTTTTAGCTGCAGCCATACCCTGCTCTAAGAATCTGCTTCTGGTGGGAAGGAAGGTCCCTTGTATTGTCAGAGCAACCAAAATAGCCAGATTACAATCAGGCAGAATATTTATTCGACATTGTTCGGAAAGACAGTTGAATATGTCACTCCAGAAATTACTGAATACTGGACAGTGCCAAAATAAATGTGATAGTGATCCTTCTGCAGTACCACATCTGTCACACATGTAGGACACCGATTCAAAAATCTTGATAAGTTTGGTTTTAGAATAATGTAGTCTATGCAAGACTTTAAATTGAATTAATCTGTATCTAGAACTAATAGAGCAACTCTGTATACCGGACAAACCTTCCTTCCCATAGTTCATTTGACACAGGAGTACCCAATTCTGCAGCCCAGGCCTCTCTGAGATGACCAGCTTCAACTGGTGTCGTAAAGGCAGTGACAAAGCGGGAGATCAAGTGTTTAGAGTCAGGCTGTGAGAGAAGTAGTTCATAAAGAATGTGACTTTTTGGTTTGACTATGAATTCTGGGATACGCTCCCGTACAAAATGCCTGACTTGAAGGTAGCGATAGAAGTGTTGTTGACGAAGGCGATATTTAATTTGGTGCTGAAAAAATGAGGCAAATTTATTATCCTATGTAGAGATCATCAATACAACACAGCCCCTTCCCCCTCCAGTCCAGAAACACTCTATCCATCAGTGCCGGTTTGAACAAGTGATTGTGTACTATAGGGGGTATACACTGAGATATTTACCAATCCAAAATTGTTTTTTATTTGATTCAGAATCCTTACGGAGTTTCTGAGAATGAAGTTATGGCCAACTAATTTGTAGGGAACCTGTGCTCCGAAAAAGAGCAACACTGGGAGAGAGGTCTATGAAACAAACATGGATTCAATTTTTAGCCAGAGTGGGGAAACATCAGACCGGTCATCATCAGGAAAACCCCACTGCCAGAAAGTGAGAGCCCTCGCATTTGCAGCCCAGTAGTAATGCTTCAGTACCGGAAGGCCGAGACCACCCCTGTCCACATTTTTCTGTAGGTGGGCTTTAGCAATGCGAGGGGATTTGTCTGCCGAGACAAATGAGAGTATAACCGAATCCAGTTGTTTGAAAAAAGACAAAGGTAAGTAGACAGGAAGGATATGGAAAAGATACAAAAATCTTGGAAGTGCAAACCATTTTAATAGCATTGATGCGACCTATCATTGAGAGGGGAAGCAGCTTCCAGCACCTAATGCTAGCTTTTAATTTGTCTACCATGTCCAAAAATTCCAATTTAAGTAGAAGTTTGGGTTTCTGGAAATCTTCAGTCGAAGATAGGTAAAGTGGGTGGTAACTAATTTAAATGTCAACGATTTCAAGAAAGCAGGGCTCAAATTATTCGTCAAGGGCATGAATTCACTTTTATCCCAGTTAATTGTAAATCCTGACAGTTTACCAAATGACTTAATGTAGTTCAGAAGGTTGGGAACTGACACGACCGGATCAGATAAACAAATTAATAAATCATCCGCATATAAAATCACAAGTCTTTCAACATTACCAAATTTACACCATGAATACCCGGGTGACCCCTGATTCCTATTGCAAGAGGTTCTAAAGCGATATCAAACACCAAGGGAGAAAGGGGATCAACCTGTCTCACACGGCGCTGCAGGTCAAAATGTTGGGATTTTTCTGTGTTAGTCAGAATAGAAGATACTGGATATGAATAAATTATTTTAATCCACTCTATAAAGTTCATCCCGAACCTAAACTGTTTTAACGTCTCTATCATATAGGGCCATTTGATCTGATCGAAAGCCTTCTGAGCATCGAGAGATAGGATGTCAGCTTGCGTATCCTTGTCATGAACCGAATATAATGTATTTAACAGCAGACGAACATTACTAAATGAAAATCTACCCGTATAAATCCAGTCTGATCAGGATGTACAATTTTGAGATATGCTTACCCAGGACTTTAGTTATCATCTTCTGGTCACAGTTCAGAAGAGCGATTGGTCTGTAACTTGCAGGGTCAGTCTCTGCTTTTCCCCTTTTCAGGAGCAAAGCAACATTAGCTTCATAGAGTGAGCTGGGGAGCCTCTTGTTTTTCACAGAATCATTCACCATTCTTAACATGAGAGGGACTATTTTTCCATGAAACGCCTTATAGTATTCGCAGCCGAAGCCATCTGGGCCTGCTGCTTTTCCAGAGGGAAATGCTCGGATAGCTTCCAGAAGGTCATCTACAGAAATCTGAGTGTCAATGTCATCTCTAGATGCTCCATCAAGTTGTGGAATATTTAGGTTAGTGAAAAAATTACAAAAATCTGTTTCAGTGGGCTTTACTTTACTGAGAATAAAGTGCTTTATAAAAGTCCTGAAGTAAGCATGTATATGCTTCAGGTCAGTTACCAGTATACCTTATTTTAATTTAATCATATGAATGGCACGATTAGCTTGCTCACCTCTAAATTGACTTGCTAATAATTTATCTGGTTTATCACCGAGTTCAAGTATTTCTGTTTGAGCTTTAGTAATTGGCGGCTCAGACGTTTTTTGTGGATAGTATTATATTCATATTTTAGTTTTAAGATCTTATTGTAGTCAGACTGTAAGAGAGAGATCTATACGTCTCTTCAACCACTGGAAGCATCTTATCAATATCCCTAAGGCGACGATTAAGTTCTCTTTTTGTATATGATTCAAAGGAAATAATATGGCCTCTCATCACAACCTTAAAAGCCTCCCATAAAGTGGAATCAGAGACTTCCCCATTATCATTTATGGTAAGAAACTCATCTATACATACAGTCATTTGGTCAATAAAAGAGTGATCATTAAGAAGAAGAGGGTTGAGGCGCCAGCTGTACTTTTGTTTGGACAGAATATTTTTAAATTGAACTGACACCGGACTATGGTCAGAAATCAAAATATTATGATAGGTGGAATTTGTTATACTGGACAGTAATTCAGACGAAATCAAAAAATAGTCAATCCTAGTGTAAGATTTGTGCACATGAGAATAGAAAGAGAAATCTCTGTTAGTAGGATGCTGCAGTAGCCAAATGTCAACCATGTCCTAGTCTTAGTTAAATAATTTAAAGTTTGCAACTGAGGCTATGGTAGGAGCCGGTTTTGTTGAGAGTCTGTCCAGGATTGGGTCTAAATAACAATTGAAGTCACCTCCAATAATGACATTAGGGCTAGAGGCTGGTATCATATCAAAAATTTAACGAAAAAAATCAGGATTATCAACATTTGGGGCATAGATGTTAAGCATAGTTGTTGGAAGTGAATTTATGTGACCTGAAATCATTAAGTATCTGCCATAAGGGTCTGCTATCATAGAGTCAGGCGAAATGTAATACTTTTACGAAAAAGAATAGCAACCCCTCTGGCCTTACCAGTAAAAGGCGCTTGGAAAACCTGAGAAATCCAGTTTGCTTTCAATCTACCCTGTTCATACACCCCCACCCCACAACCACACCACTCTTACCCCACACTCCCCGCCACCACCCACACCCCTCCCCCTCCCAATTGAACCCCCTCCCCTACCCCGCAATTCCCCTACCTCCTCCCCCCACACGCACCCTCCTTTATACAAACCCCCTCACCCATACACACACACCCTCCCCAAACACACACCCTCCCACACCCTCCCACACCCTCCCACACTCCCCCACACACACCCCCTCCCCACACACATCCCCTTCCTCAGCCGTGAGTGAGTAAACTGTGAGTACACCAGCCGTGAGTGAGTGAACTATGAGTCTACCAGCCGTGAGTGAGTGAACTGAGAGTCCACCACCCGTGAGTGGGTGAACTGGGAGTCCACCAGCCGCGAGTGAGTGAACTTTGATTTCATCAGTCGTGAGTGAGTGAACTGTGAGTCCACCAGCCGTGCGTGAGTGAACTGTGAGTCCACCAGTCATGAGCGAGTGAACTGTGAGTCCACTAGCCGTGAGTGAGTGAATTGTGAGCCCACCAGCCGTGAGTGAGTGTACTGTGAGTCCACCAGCCGTGATTGAGTGAACTGTGAGTCCACCAGCCGCGAATGAGTGAACTGTGTCCACTATCCGTGATTGAGTGAACTGTGAGTCCACCAGCCGTGAGTGAGTGAACTATGAGTCACCTGCAGTGAGCGGGTGAACTGGGAGGCCACCAGCCGCGAGTGAGTGAACTTTGAGTCTCCACTTGCCGTGTCCGTCATCTGCACCTGCGCACTAAGTCCTGCGTGTTCTACGTCACAAAGGCTGCGCCGCCGGAGACCCGCTAATAGTGGACAGGGAGGGGGTTGGTTGGGGGGTGGGTGGAGTGTGTACGTGGGGTGGAGTGTGTACGTGTGGGGGGGGGGGCATGGGCGATTTGGCGGGTGAGAACAGTAGGGGGCGGTCAAGGGCGTCAAAACGGGAACCCGTCAGCCGCGTCTGCGCAGTTGGGGGCTATGCGTGAGTGGTGGAATATTGGAATTGGTAGAGAGGTGGAATTTTGCATTGGGGGAACAGGCCTCCCGTGTGAGAATGGGACCAAACGGATCCACGTAGACTAGTGCTTTTTGAAAGTCCAGTGACACTACATCCACTGGCATCCCTTGTTCATTTTCCCAGTTACAGCCTAAACAAAATGCAAAAGAATTGTGAAGCATGATTTACGCTTCGTAAATCCATGCTGACTCGGACCGACCCTGTTACTGCTATCCAAATGTGCCGCCATTTCATCTTTTATGATTGACTCCAGCACTTCCCCATGTCAGGCTAACTGGTCTATTTTCCCCTCTTTTCTCTCTCCCACCTTTCTTAAAAAGTGAGATAACAATAGGTACCTCCAATTCGAATCGTCCTGTGAGAACTTACCGAGATGATGTAAACCGGCCTTGTCCTCGGCAAAATTCTGCCATCCCAAACCGTTGAATGTCACTTTTATTTGTACGAAACCGACACAGGGAAAACAGCCAGGCGCATTGATTAGTCGCCACTTCTGCAAAGCCTGTCCCATGTGCTTAATTAAAAGGAGCAAATATGATCAGATGTGTCTTATGGGGGTTTATAAGATATTAGACTAAGTGGGACCAGTTTGGTTCCATTCACACTGGAGGCCTGGTCCCCAACGCACCCATTTTGGGACGTCGAACAAGGGCAGAACTTACACAGTATATGGTAGGACTCTGTGTAGGTTCTGCAGAAGTACAGGTGCAAGTTTTCTTGAAGGTCGAGTCGCAGGTAGATAAGATGGTCAAAAAGGCTTTTGGCACCATCAGTCTGAGTATTGAATATAGAAGTTGGGAGGTCATGTTCAAGGTGAAGGGAAAAGATTTAATATGATCCGAGTGGTAACCTTAACACACAATGGAATGTATGGAACAAGTTGCCAGAGGTTAAGGCTGGGACTATCCCATCGTTTAAGATCAAGTTCACATTTATTGTCATAAGCACCAATTGGTACCGTGAGATTTAAGTTACCAAACAGACATACAAATAAAAAGAACACAATACACAATAGAGTTTAACATAAACATCCCCACACAGCGGAATCAACGTTTCCCACTGTGAGGGAAGGCAATAAAGTACACTCATCTTCCTCTTTGTTCATCCGTGGTCGGGGCCTTTGAACCCTCCGCAGTCGCCGCGAAGGATGGCGCGATGTACAGACCCTCTCGCCGGAATGTTCGAAACTCCGGCGTCGGAACGGAGAAACACACTCTGCGGCTCGGAGTTACCGAATTGGCCGCTCCTTACCGGAGACCGCGGATTCCGAAGTCCACATGCCCCGCTGGACGGAGCTCCATCGCTAGTGATCCTTGGCAAAAGAACCCAGGCCTCCGCGATGTTAAAGTCATCGTCGCACCCGCGGCTAGAAGCTCCGCAAACTACAGCTACACGATGTTAAATTCTGCAGGCCAAACACTTCGGAGCTCCAACACTGACGATCCCCGGCAAGGGATCGTCCCGCTCCGCGATGGTAATTCAGCGCTGCGCCTGCTGCTGAAGCTCTGGG
Source organism: Malacoraja senta (assembly GCA_038087875.1). NCBI lineage: Eukaryota > Metazoa > Chordata > Chondrichthyes > Rajiformes > Rajidae > Malacoraja > Malacoraja senta. Next base: position 756,297 of record JAXLNO010004714.1, read on the forward strand.
CCGGTTTCTGGTAGGAAAGGCCGCGCCAATCCAGCTGGTAGGCGGTGAAGATGCGACGCAGAGCAAAGACGCATATCCGTCCAGGTAAGTGACTGAGAAACGGTTCCCCCCTATCCCCCCCATCACCTCTCACGTAAGACATACTAAGAAACATTAAAACATACATTTAGACACACTAAAAATAACAAAAAGTGTGAAAGGACTAACAGCTGCTGGCGATGCAGCCACTGCGGTGGCGCCATCCGATGGAGAAACAGTTGGACAGGTACATGGATAGGACAGGTTTGGAGGGATATGGACTAGTGTAGGTGGGACATTTTGGCCGGTGCGGGCGAGTTGGGCAGAAAGACCTGTTCCCACACTGTATCACTCTATGACTCTTTGACATGAGTTCTGTGTTTAGTTTAGTTTCGCTTAGAGATACAGCGCGGAAACAGGCCCTTCGGCCCACCGAACCCGCGCCGACCAGCGATACCCGCACATTAACACTATCCTGCACAGTATCCCTTCGTTTACCAAGCCAAATAATCTACGTCTTTGGAGCGTGGGAAGTAACCGAAGATCTTGGTGAAACCCCACGCAGGTCGTGGTGAGAACGTACAAACTCGAAACAGACAGCTCCCGTGGTCGGGATCGAACCCGGGTCTCCGGGCACCAACTCTACCGCTGCACCACCCTATGTTAATCCACGCCGTCCATCGATCACCAATTCACACTAGCTCTATGTTATCTCATGCCGACCACCGATCATCCCTACATATCTGTGTTTTCCCATTTTCTCACCCACTCCCTACACAGAAGTGGGCAATACAGAGGGCCGATTAACCTAAATCCCGCACGTCATTGGGACGTGGGAGGAAACCGGAGCAGCCTGAGGAAACCCACACGGATCACAGGGAGAACGTGCAAACCCTGGACAGCCGGCACCCGAGGTCAGGAGCGACCTCGGGTCTCTGGCGTGCGAGGCAGCAGCTCCACCCGCTGCACCGGTGTGCACAGAGGGAGAAGTTGGTTAGGCTGGTACTCTTCTCTTCGGGGAGTTGTATCTGTGGAGGTGACCTTATTGAGCTGGAGAAAATCCCGAGCGGCATAGAAACATAGAAACATAGAAAATAGGTGAAGATATGGGCCTTTCGGCCCTTCGTTCCTGCTTTCTCCCCTTATCCCTTGATTCCGTTAGCCCTAAGAGGTATATCTGACTCTCTCTTGAAAACATCCAGTGAATTGACTTCCATCGCCTTCTGTGGCAGAGAATTCCACAGATTCACAACTCTTTGGGTGAAAAAGTGTTACCTCATTCATAAAGTGGACGTGCACAGACGTATTCCCAGGATAGAGAATTCTAAAATGACAGGGCATAGGCATCAGGTGAGATGGGCGAGATTTAAGAGAGACCTACTTCTGAAGGTAGTCCGTATCTGCCAAAGGAACATAGTCAGTGGGACTACTCAGGTTGGCAGGTGGGACCAGGGTAGGTGGGACATGTTGGCCGGTGGGGGCAAGTTGGGCCGAAGGGACTGCTCCACGCCGTATCAGTCTATGGCTCTATGACTCCAAGCCGATACAATTATGACTTTCAAAAGACATTTGGATAGATACATGGATCTGGTAAGGGTTTAGAGGGATATGAGCCGACCGCAGGCAAGCAGGTTTACCCCAGTGTGACAAATTGGTCAGCATGGACAAAGTGGGCCGAATGCCATGTGTCCGTGTTGTACAGCTCTATGACATTTACGGCGTGATTCCTGGGATGGTGTGTTTTAAGTGCCGAGATTAAGCAGCTTCTCTTGTTCTGTAGAAGGCAGTAGGAATCAACTCAGCCTTCATCCTTGGTCAAGCCCCATCAGGGCGGCACGGTGGTGCAACGGGTCGAGTTGCAGCCTCACAGCGCCATAGACCCGGGTTCGATCCTGACTTCGGGTGCTTGTCTGAACGGAGTTTATACGTTCCCCCCGTGACCTGCGTGGGGTTTCTCCGGGTGCTTCCCAAACTTCAAAGGCGTGCAAGTTTGCTTGGTATGAATATAGATATGTACCTAGTGTGCGTAGAGTAGTGTTAGTGTGCGGGGATCACTGATCGGTGCGGATTCGGTGGACCGAAGGGCCTGTTTCCGCGCTGTATCTCTAAATTAAACTAAACTAGAGTCATAGAGTGGTACGGTGTGGCAACAGGCCCTTCAGCCCAACTTGCCCACACCGGCCAACATGTCCCAACTACACTAGTCCCACCTGCGTGCGCTTGGTCCATATCCTTCCAAACCTGTCCTCTCCATGTACCTGTCTAACTGCTTCTTAAACGTTGGAATAGTCCCAGCCTCAACTACCTCCGCTGGCAGCTTGTTCCATACACCCACCACCCTTTGTGAGAAAAAGTTACCCTTCAGATTACTATTAATCATTCCCCCTTCACATTGAACCTATGTACTCTGGTCATCGATTCCTCTACTCGGGGCAAGAGACTGTGTGCATCTACCCGATCTATTCCTCACATGATTTTTGACACCTCTATAAAATCACCCCTCATACTCCTGCGCTCCATTGAATGGAGAACCAGCCTACTCACACTATAGCTTACACCCTCTAGTCCTGGCAACGTCCTCGTAAATCTTTTCTGAACCCTTTCAAGCATGACAATATATTTTCTATAGCATGGTACACAGAACTGAACACAATAATCTAAATGCGGTCTCACCAATGTCTTAGACAACTGCAACATGACCTCCCAATTTCTGAACTTGTCTGAAGAAGAGCTTCGGCACGAAACGTTGCCTATTTCCTTCGCTCCATAGATGCTGCCGCACCCGCTGAGTTTATCCAGCACTTTTGTCTACCTTATAAACTTGTTCTCTGATTGATGAAGGCCAATGTGCCAAAAGCCTTTATGACCACCTTATCTACCTGTGACTCGACCTTCAAGGAAGCATGCACCTGCACTCCTAGATCTTTCTGGTCTACAACACTACCCAGAGGCCTACCATTCACTGTGTAGGTCCTGCCCTTGTTAGAAGTCCCAAAATGCATAACCTTACATTTCACTGTATTAAATTCCATCAACCATTCTTCCGCCCACCTGGCCAATCAATCCAGATCCTGCTGCAATCTTTCACAACCATCGTCACTATCTTCAAAACCACCCAATTTTGTATCATCAGCGAACTTGCTAATCTTGCCCTGTATGCTCTCATCGAAATCATTGATGTAGATGTAGTGTACCTGTTTCAGTGAAAACGTCTCTTATAATTGAAATAATCTGCTGAATCTCTGCTCCTGAGAATGAGAGCCCTTTACAGAGACATATGTGCAGTTCACATGGGGCATTAGGAAGGGTAAAGTCACTGGTCTATAATTAATTTAATCAATTGCTACATGCTATATCGTTCGATCAAAATATTAGTTCTTAGTTTGGTTTAAAGATACAGTGCTGAAACAGGCCCTTCGGCCCTTCGGGTCCACTCCGACCAGCGATCCCCGCACACTAACATTATCCTACATCCCTTCACCCTTCTCTAAACATAGATATCATGATGCTGGAAATAGGACCTTGAAGATTTATGTGGATTTTGCCAGGAGTTGAGGGTCTGGGCTATTGGGGGAGTTTGGGCAGGCAATGACTTTATTCCTTGGAGTGCAGGAGTCTGAGGGTAATTGCATAGAGGCGTACACGATCATGAGGGGAATAGACAGGGTGAATGCATAGAACCTTTTACGCAGAGGAGGGAAATCAAGAATCAGAGGGCCAGGTTTAAGCTGAGACGGGGGAAGGTTTGATAGGAAACTGAGCGGGTTTTTTTCACGCAAAGCTCATAAGATCAGAAATGATAAGAGTATAATTAAGCCATTGGCCCATCAAATCTACTCCGCCGTTCAATCACGGCCGATCTATCTCTCCCTCCTAACCCTATTCTCCTGCCTTCTCCCCATAACCTCCCCATAACCTCTGACACCTGTACTAACTAAGAATATATCTATATCTACCTTGAAATATCCTCCGACTTGGCCTCCACACCCTTCTGTGGCAAAAAAATACACAGATGCACCACTCTGTGACTAAATACATTTCTCCTCGTCCTTCCTAAAAGGACATCCTTTAATTCTGAGACGAGGACCTCTTGTCCTCGAATCTCCCGTAAGTGGAAACATCCTCTCCACATCCACTCCACATCCACATCCAAGCCTTTCACTATTCTTTATGTTGCAACGAGGTCCCTGTCATTCTTCTAAACTCCAGAGAGTACAGGCCCAGTGCCGACAAACGCTCAACATAGGTGAACATACTTCATTCAAAGGGTGGTGAGTGTATGGAACGAGCTGCCAGAGGAGGTAGTTGAGACAGGTATTATAACAACATTTAAAATACATTTGGACAGGCACATGGACAGGGAGGGTTTAGAAAGATATGGGCCAAATGCAGGGAAATGGGACCAGCCAAGTATGACAACTTAGTTGGCATGGAGGGGAGCGCGAAGGGCATGCTTCTATGCTGTTCATCTCTATAACTCCTCCACTAGGTGATTTGTTTTAAACAGCGAGCCCTTGTTCTAGGAAATGGGCAAATGGATGACTCATTTAGTGCTCAGTCCACTAAAAAGTGGTTACGTTTAGATGAACGTAGCTTAGAAGTACCTGGGGACATTTTTCTTCACAGATGATCAGTAGAATGGTCTACATGGAAAATAATCATGTCCACGTGATAGCAGCAGGATTGCGCCATTTGGCCCAACAAATCTACTCTGCCATTCAACATGACTGGTCTATCCCCTTCAATCACATTCTCCTGCCTTCTGCCCATAACCTTGGTACCTGTACTAATCAAGAATCTATCAATCTCCCCTTTTAAAATATCCATTGACGGCCTCCACAACCATCTGTGGCAAAGTATTCCACAGATTCACTACCCTCAGACAAAATAAATTCCTTCTCATCTTTCTAAAGGTATGTCCTTTTATTCTGAGGCTCTGGTCTCTGGTCCGAGACTCTCCCACGAGTGGAAACATCCTCTCCACATCAATTCTGTCCAGGTCTTTCACTATATGGTAAATTTCAATGTGGTCCCAGTGCTGACAAATGAACTCTTCATTAGTACGAGAGACAGGAGTTATGGGGAGGAGGCAGGAGCATAGAATTTGGAGGTAGAGATAGATCAGCCATCATTGAATGACGTAGTAGACTTGACAGGCCGAATGACCTAATTCTACTCCTATTCTTCACGACCTTGTGCTCATCACACATTAACCCACCCATTCATGTGATTATTCTCCTAATCCTCCATTAGGCCCTCTCCAGCACATCCTTCCTCAGATATGGGCCTCAAAATATCAGATGACATTAATTGTACACTTGGGTTAATCTTATTCTACTATAGGAAACAAAATTCCCATGATTTTCAGTTCAGTTCAGTTTAGTTCATTATCAGGTGTACTGATGGACAGTGAAAATCTTTTGTTGCATGCTAACCGGTCAGCAGAAAGACAATACATGATTACAATTGAACCATTTACAGCGTCTAGTACATGATAAGGGAATAACATAGAAACATAGAAACATAGAAAATAGGTGCAGGAGTAGGACATTCGGCCCTTCGAGCCTGCACCGCCATTCAATATGATCATGGCTGATCATCCAACTCAGTATCCTGTACCAGCCTTCTCTCCGTACCCCCTGATCTCTTTAGCCACAAGGGCCACACCTAACTCCCTCTTAAATATAGCGAATGAACTGGCCTCAAGTACTTTCTATGCCAAAGAATAGTAAGATTAAACGAGAACTTACCAAGTTTGAAGTTTGATCTTTATTTTATGAGGAGTTACGTTGGTGATTACGTGCAGAAGACCCGTCAGGGCGCATGCGCGTCAATCTTCAAAGCAGCGGTATGAAACCACAGATAACACAATATTTGAAGTATCATATTAAGATGAGCAACATGAGAACTACCATATGACCTTTTTTATGGGCGTGGCGGGCACGTAATCACCAACTAACTCCTCATAAAATAAAGATCAAACTTCAAACTTGGTAAGTTCTCGATAAATCTTACTATTTTACTTCGCAGATCCAAATCCCGACTTCTCACTGCATGGTTGACTTTCGATGAGAAACAATCAATAATGCGTTAAACATGAAATGTGAATATCATGCAGTAACAATTGATTTGAATAATCAAAACAACCAGTAACCCCTCTAACCCAGGGGAAACTAAACAGGACTTAATCCTGAATTTGCAAACAGACTTTCTCTGATCGGCGATCGGCAGATGGTCAAATTAAAAAAAAAAATCATTTGACCACCCGGCATCTATAAAAATATAGCCGCTGTGAACATCCATCGCCCTAGCCGACGGCGTTGCTGCTGCACTAGTGGAAAAAGGATATATACACGTCAGTGTTAATACCTGCCTTAATCAACATTTGCTTTAAACCACCTTGAGATAGTCTGCACTAACACTCTCCTGTGTGGCTTCGTGTAACTGATAAACAATGCTGTTTCCACATTTCATAAGGTCTTTATAGCTTCAATATAATGAAAATAATTGTGCCATTACACATAAACATGGATCAGTAGGTTATGCTGAAACACAATTTTCAAAAACCTGTGACACCTGGCCTGCACTGCTTAAGCAGTACGCAATTATATAACATAACATTCTCTTCAGGAACTTCCATCCTGTCTAGCAGAAGTTTTTGCAATATCTGCACTTGCTATGCTGAACCAATGCCAAGAGCATAAACATTTTCATGATTAGTCTGGCAAATTCAGAGACATGACAGGAACCTACTGTCGAAGAATCTTGAGGAAAACACTTACATCCCAGATCGCCATATACCTGGGTTTAGGAAGTTTAGAGTTGAAATTCCTTTCGTCAATGCAGCTATGATATGATGATACTCAATAGGATCTTTCCTGACCCCATCAAAACCATACGATGACAAAGCACTTAACGCTGTACTAATGGTGCTATAACTGAGCCCCTCATCATCGTTGAGTGTCAACAGGAACTCTAAAATATCCACAATACCTGCAGTACTATAGTCAATATTATTTTGTACACAATATTGCTCCCATTTTTTTACGTGTAATATACCGCTTTTGAGTACTCTTTCTCCAGGCTACAGTGAGCATGTCCAGCGTTCACCCAGACAGTCCTTGCTTCAGGTATGGCCTTCTTAAAACCTGCAAACTAACAAGTCAATACAATCACATAACAGATGACTTTCCCTTGTTAGCGGATGCTCCAGTCAATTCCTACGCTTGGGAGCCACCAAAAAGAGGTTGGATCCCTAACTGTAACATCAAAGGGAACCATGCTTGATTCGGCCAATTAGGTATTACAAGCACCCCCAAAACAGCATCCTGCTTGATTTCTTGCAGACTCCGACCTATTAGGCAAAATGGTAGGTAAATATATAAAACATACCACCCCAATGTAACGTCAAAGTATCAATTGCAACTGCCACCTAGTCTGGTTTCCATGAAACATATTTAGGCTGCTGATGGTTGAACCTTGATGCAAAACAAATCAATATCTGGCATTCATATACAAGTACTATATTATTGAACACCTCCTGGTTCAACATCCAATCTATGTTGTCATGGAACTTTCGTGACTTGGCGTCTGCTACTATGTAGAATCTACCTGGTAGACAAATAGCTGAAATATATTTTTCCATGTACCAGCCCAAATCTGATTAGCCAATCTGTCACTTTAATGTATATGCCACTTGCGTATTATTGTCAAGCTGAAACTGAACATGCATATTACATTTGTTAGAGCAATAAGCCTTGTCCATAAAACCTATTTATAGTTAATTGCCCATGTCTGCACAAACGATGCCTCTTGCTCAGTCCATCTGCCTCCACAGCTGAAACTCGTATCCGTGACACCTCACCAGAGTGCACTGACATTCATATGCAAAATCATGGAAGGCTGGTCAAGCATTATCTTGCTATACCTTCTGGACACATGGTGAATTCACCATTGCAAATCAGAAATAGCCTTTACTGATAACTGCATAGGTCTATTATAATGACCCGAATGTATCCTTAATGCCTCAATTAGCTTGATACACCTGTCAATTAGCTGTACCCTTTTTTTCCTGGGCAGAGTCACTTAATTGAGTCAATTGTGACCCAAATAGTCAGGTGTTCATTTGGATTCCTCTGGATTGCTAATGCCCAATCTTTGAAAATTGGATTTAGCAACTATCACCTGTTACTTCAGCTGTTCTCTTGGATACCCCTGTAATCAAGATATCATCGAGATAAGCAATGAACACCTGTATCCTGGCCTTTCAGCATGCCATTATAGGTTTTAACAATTTTGTTGCCATAGTTGATCCATCCAGATGAATTTCAAGTATCCTGCAAATAAACAGACATTGAGTAATGCGCATCTTTAAGCTCTAGAGTCGCCATATAGCATCCTCTTGCCCAGTTGCTTGGCAGTGACAATTACATTTTAAAATGTATATACTACATCCCCCATCCTTTTTTGGCCTGGGAAAATATTAGACACAAATTGATGGGTTGGTGAATATAACTTATAATTACACCTTTATCACATAAGCTTGCAAGCGCAGTCTGAACATCCATCTATTCGATTAATGAAAACTGAATAGTTCTACCAAGAACATGCTGAATGTGCAAATCACAATTTGGATTGAAATCCATTCGAAACCTTTGAATAACACTCTGTATAAACAGAGCTAAGGTAATTTGCTGCCATTCATCCCGGAAACAGATGTAATGTACCCCAGTTTAAGTTGTGGCACATTTGATATGTGCACCTGAGAACCAGGACCACCTATCTCCTTGTTACCTGGTGGATGTTTGACCATGTTCCCACTTCATTTGTAGGGGTACTTTATTTTGGAAACTTGCCGACTGCCGGTGGCTTGCTCAAGCCCACTGTATTTGCATCGCCGTCCTTGTCCTTGACACTCTTGGCGAGGTCCTCTCCGAAGAGTAGGTTTGCCGGCTGTATGTTGCTAAGCTGGGAAAAATACTGCAATCTTGGAATTAATGGTGGGCCGAATGGCACTTTCCCTGAGACAATATATCTCAAAAATGGGTGCTACAAAGCAACCATAGTACCTCTTGCTGTGTCTCCGAGACATGCCCTCCATCCACCGTTCTCGCGGACGCCGTGATTCCGGAACCAAGTAATTTCTGGATTCTCTGCAGCTTCATCTCCTGGGCACTGCACGCCCACGCCCGTCTGGCTCCATATCAGCCGGTTCACTGCTGGCACCTTCAGCAACTCGCAGTTACCCCGTCTCTTGGTGATTCCAGACTCTGACTGGAGAGCGAATCGTACTGCCAGATATGGGAACTCTGACAAAGGCCGTCTTCGCTTTCCCAGTGGCATTCCATACTCTGACGGGACAGCGAATCGTGCTGCCAGAGAATGTACCTCTGACAATGGCCGTTCTTCGCTATTCAACAAAGTCTCCGTCAGAATCGGGTCCGAACTGAGCTGACCGTATCGTGGAGGCCAGCTCTTCTCCCAGTGCCACTCCATACTCTGACTGGACAGTGAATCGTGCTGCCAGAGAATGGACCTCTGACAACGGCCGTTCTTCGCTATTTCCAAGTCTCAGTCAGGGTCGGGGGTCAAACATAACATTCTCTTCAGGAACTTCCATCCTGTCTAGCAGAAGTTTTTGCAATATCTGCACTTGCTATGCTGAACCAATGCCAAGAGCATAAACATTTTCATGATTAGTCTGGCAAATTCAGAGACATGACAGGAACCTACTGTCGAAGAATCTTGAGGAAAACACTTACATCCCAGATCGCCATATACCTGGGTTTAGGAAGTTTAGAGTTGAAATTCCTTTCGTTAATCCAGCTATGATATGATGATACTCAATAGGATCTTTCCTGACCCCATCAAAACCATACGATGACAAAGCACTTAACGCTGTACTAATGGTGCTATAACTGAGCCCCTCATCATCGTTGAGTGTCAACAGGAACTCTAAAATATCCACAATACCTGCAGTACTATAGTCAATATTATTTTGTACACAATATTGCTCCCATTTTTTTACGTGTAATATACCGCTTTTGAGTACTCTTTCTCCAGGCTACAGTGAGCATGTCCAGCGTTCACCCAGACAGTCCTTGCTTCAGGTATGGCCTTCTTAAAACCTGCAAACTAACAAGTCAATACAATCACATAACAGATGACTTTCCCTTGTTAGCGGATGCTCCAGTCAATTCCTACGCTTGGGAGCCACCAAAAAGAGGTTGGATCCCTAACTGTAACATCAAAGGGAACCATGCTTGATTCGGCCAATTAGGTATTACAAGCACCCCCAAAACAGCATCCTGCTTGATTTCTTGCAGACTCCGACCTATTAGGCAAAATGGTAGGTAAATATATAAAACATACCACCCCAATGTAACGTCAAAGTATCAATTGCAACTGCCACCTAGTCTGGTTTCCATGAAACATATTTAGTCTGCTGATGGTTGAACCTTGATGCAAAACAAATCAATATCTGGCATTCATATACAAGTACTATATTATTGAACGCCTCCTGGTTCAACATCCAATCTATGTTGTCATGGAACTTTCGTGACTTGGCGTCTGCTATTATGTAGAATCTACCTGGTAGACAAATAGCTGAAATATATTTTTCCATGTACCAGCCCAAATCTGATTAGCCAATCTGTCACTTTAATGTATATGCCACTTGCGTATTATTGTCAAGCTGAAACTGAACATGCATATTACATTTGTTAGAGCAATAAGCCTTGTCCATAAAACCTATTTATAGTTAATTGCCCATGTCTGCACAAACGATGCCTCTTGCTCAGTCCATCTGCCTCCACAGCTGAAACTCGTATCCGTGACACCTCACCAGAGTGCACTGACATTCATATGCAAAATCATGGAAGGCTGGTCAAGCATTACCTTGCTATACCTTCTGGACACATGGTGAATTCACCATTGCAAATCAGAAATAGCCTTTACTGATAACTGCATAGGTCTATTATAATGACCCGAATGTATCCTTAATGCCTCAATTAGCTTGATACACCTGTCAATTAGCTGTACCCTTTTTTTTCCTGGGCAGAGTCACTTAATTGAGTCAATTGTGACCCAAATAGTCAGGTGTTCATTTGGATTCCTCTGGATTGCTAATGCCCAATCTTTGAAAATTGGATTTAGCAACTATCACCTGTTACTTCAGCTGTTCTCTTGGATACCCCTGTAATCAAGATATCATCGAGATAAGCAATGAACACCTGTATCCTGGCCTTTCAGCATGCCATTATAGGTTTTAACAATTTTGTTGCCATAGTTGATCCATCCAGATGAATTTCAAGTATCCTGCAAATAAACAGACATTGAGTAATGCGCATCTTTAAGCTCTAGAGTCGCCATATAGCATCCTCTTGCCCAGTTGCTTGGCAGTGACAATTACATTTTAAAATGTATATACTACATCCCCCATCCTTTTTTGGCCTGGGAAAATATTAGACACAAATTGATGGGTTGGTGAATATAACTTATAATTACACCTTTATCACATAAGCTTGCAAGCGCAGTCTGAACATCCATCTATTCGATTAATGAAAACTGAATAGTTCTACCAAGAACATGCTGAATGTGCAAATCACAATTTGGATTGAAATCCATTCGAAACCTTTGAATAACACTCTGTATAAACAGAGCTAAGGTAATTTGCTGCCATTCATCCCGGAAACAGATGTAATGTACCCCAGTTTAAGTTGTGGCACATTTGATATGTGCACCTGAGAACCAGGACCACCTATCTCCTTGTTACCTGGTGGATGTTTGACCATGTTCCCACTTCATTTGTAGGGGTACTTTATTTTGGAAACTTGCCGACTGCCGGTGGCTTGCTCAAGCCCACTGTATTTGCATCGCCGTCCTTGTCCTTGACACTCTTGGCGAGGTCCTCTCCGAAGAGTAGGTTTGCCGGCTGTATGTTGCTAAGCTGGGAAAAATACTGCAATCTTGGAATTAATGGTGGGCCGAATGGCACTTTCCCTGAGACAATATATCTCAAAAATGGGTGCTACAAAGCAACCATAGTACCTCTTGCTGTGTCTCCGAGACATGCCCTCCATCCACCGTTCTCGCGGACGCCGTGATTCCGGAACCAAGTAATTTCTGGATTCTCTGCAGCTTCATCTCCTGGGCACTGCACGCCCACGCCCGTCTGGCTCCATATCAGCCGGTTCACTGCTGGCACCTTCAGCAACTCGCAGTTACCCCGTCTCTTGGTGATTCCAGACTCTGACTGGAGAGCGAATCGTACTGCCAGATATGGGAACTCTGACAAAGGCCGTCTTCGCTTTCCCAGTGGCATTCCATACTCTGACGGGACAGCGAATCGTGCTGCCAGAGAATGTACCTCTGACAATGGCCGTTCTTCGCTATTCAACAAAGTCTCCGTCAGAATCGGGTCCGAACTGAGCTGACCGTATCGTGGAGGCCAGCTCTTCTCCCAGTGCCACTCCATACTCTGACTGGACAGTGAATCGTGCTGCCAGAGAATGGACCTCTGACAACGGCCGTTCTTCGCTATTTCCAAGTCTCAGTCAGGGTCGGGGGTCAAACATAACATTCTCTTCAGGAACTTCCATCCTGTCTAGCAGAAGTTTTTGCAATATCTGCACTTGCTATGCTGAACCAATGCCAAGAGCATAAACATTTTCATGATTAGTCTGGCAAATTCAGAGACATGACAGGAACCTACTGTCGAAGAATCTTGAGGAAAACACTTACATCCCAGATCGCCATATACCTGGGTTTAGGAAGTTTAGAGTTGAAATTCCTTTCGTTAATCCAGCTATGATATGATGATACTCAATAGGATCTTTCCTGACCCCATCAAAACCATACGATGACAAAGCACTTAACGCTGTACTAATGGTGCTATAACTGAGCCCCTCATCATCGTTGAGTGTCAACAGGAACTCTAAAATATCCACAATACCTGCAGTACTATAGTCAATATTATTTTGTACACAATATTGCTCCCATTTTTTTACGTGTAATATACCGCTTTTGAGTACTCTTTCTCCAGGCTACAGTGAGCATGTCCAGCGTTCACCCAGACAGTCCTTGCTTCAGGTATGGCCTTCTTAAAACCTGCAAACTAACAAGTCAATACAATCACATAACAGATGACTTTCCCTTGTTAGCGGATGCTCCAGTCAATTCCTACGCTTGGGAGCCACCAAAAAGAGGTTGGATCCCTAACTGTAACATCAAAGGGAACCATGCTTGATTCGGCCAATTAGGTATTACAAGCACCCCCAAAACAGCATCCTGCTTGATTTCTTGCAGACTCCGACCTATTAGGCAAAATGGTAGGTAAATATATAAAACATACCACCCCAATGTAACGTCAAAGTATCAATTGCAACTGCCACCTAGTCTGGTTTCCATGAAACATATTTAGGCTGCTGATGGTTGAACCTTGATGCAAAACAAATCAATATCTGGCATTCATATACAAGTACTATATTATTGAACGCCTCCTGGTTCAACATCCAATCTATGTTGTCATGGAACTTTCGTGACTTGGCGTCTGCTATTATGTAGAATCTACCTGGTAGACAAATAGCTGAAATATATTTTTCCATGTACCAGCCCAAATCTGATTAGCCAATCTGTCACTTTAATGTATATGCCACTTGCGTATTATTGTCAAGCTGAAACTGAACATGCATATTACATTTGTTAGAGCAATAAGCCTTGTCCATAAAACCTATTTATAGTTAATTGCCCATGTCTGCACAAACGATGCCTCTTGCTCAGTCCATCTGCCTCCACAGCTGAAACTCGTATCCGTGACACCTCACCAGAGTGCACTGACATTCATATGCAAAATCATGGAAGGCTGGTCAAGCATTACCTTGCTATACCTTCTGGACACATGGTGAATTCACCATTGCAAATCAGAAATAGCCTTTACTGATAACTGCATAGGTCTATTATAATGACCCGAATGTATCCTTAATGCCTCAATTAGCTTGATACACCTGTCAATTAGCTGTACCCTTTTTTTTCCTGGGCAGAGTCACTTAATTGAGTCAATTGTGACCCAAATAGTCAGGTGTTCATTTGGATTCCTCTGGATTGCTAATGCCCAATCTTTGAAAATTGGATTTAGCAACTATCACCTGTTACTTCAGCTGTTCTCTTGGATACCCCTGTAATCAAGATATCATCGAGATAAGCAATGAACACCTGTATCCTGGCCTTTCAGCATGCCATTATAGGTTTTAACAATTTTGTTGCCATAGTTGATCCATCCAGATGAATTTCAAGTATCCTGCAAATAAACAGACATTGAGTAATGCGCATCTTTAAGCTCTAGAGTCGCCATATAGCATCCTCTTGCCCAGTTGCTTGGCAGTGACAATTACATTTTAAAATGTATATACTACATCCCCCATCCTTTTTTGGCCTGGGAAAATATTAGACACAAATTGATGGGTTGGTGAATATAACTTATAATTACACCTTTATCACATAAGCTTGCAAGCGCAGTCTGAACATCCATCTATTCGATTAATGAAAACTGAATAGTTCTACCAAGAACATGCTGAATGTGCAAATCACAATTTGGATTGAAATCCATTCGAAACCTTTGAATAACACTCTGTATAAACAGAGCTAAGATAATTTGCTGCCATTCATCCCGGAAACAGATGTAATGTACCCCAGTTTAAGTTGTGGCACATTTGATATGTGCACCTGAGAACCAGGACCACCTATCTCCTTGTTACCTGGTGGATGTTTGACCATGTTCCCACTTCATTTGTAGGGGTACTTTATTTTGGAAACTTGCCGACTGCCGGTGGCTTGCTCAAGCCCACTGTATTTGCATCGCCGTCCTTGTCCTTGACACTCTTGGCGAGGTCCTCTCCGAAGAGTAGGTTTGCCGGCTGTATGTTGCTAAGCTGGGAAAAATACTGCAATCTTGGAATTAATGGTGGGCCGAATGGCACTTTCCCTGAGACAATATATCTCAAAAATGGGTGCTACAAAGCAACCATAGTACCTCTTGCTGTGTCTCCGAGACATGCCCTCCATCCACCGTTCTCGCGGACGCCGTGATTCCGGAACCAAGTAATTTCTGGATTCTCTGCAGCTTCATCTCCTGGGCACTGCACGCCCACGCCCGTCTGGCTCCATATCAGCCGGTTCACTGCTGGCACCTTCAGCAACTCGCAGTTACCCCGTCTCTTGGTGATTCCAGACTCTGACTGGAGAGCGAATCGTACTGCCAGATATGGGAACTCTGACAAAGGCCGTCTTCGCTTTCCCAGTGGCATTCCATACTCTGACGGGACAGCGAATCGTGCTGCCAGAGAATGTACCTCTGACAATGGCCGTTCTTCGCTATTCAACAAAGTCTCCGTCAGAATCGGGTCCGAACTGAGCTGACCGTATCGTGGAGGCCAGCTCTTCTCCCAGTGCCACTCCATACTCTGACTGGACAGTGAATCGTGCTGCCAGAGAATGGACCTCTGACAACGGCCGTTCTTCGCTATTTCCAAGTCTCAGTCAGGGTCGGGGGTCAGACATTAGCTGACCCTCTGCACTCACCTCATGCATGAGGGTGCTTTAAGCAGCCCTCTACCAGGTGCTGCCGGCGTGGCCTTTCTGCAGCCTACCGCCCACACAGCTCCTCCCCGGAGTGTGCGTTTCTGGAGCAACCACTGGATGAGTTGCTCCATATGGGAGAACCGTTTAAAAAACGTCCCCAGCCCCGTACAGGCTCGTTGTGGCCCGACTCAGTTGAGTCCAAGGGCCTCCCAGACTTTCCCTTGCCTTACGCCCGACAGGCGTTGGCTTTGGTGCTTTTTAGCACTCAGTCTGAAGTCGCCGCGCTCCCGGTCGGCGACTGTGCAGGGGTACTAGGCAGCCGCTCACATACCGCATTCCCGCGGCTCTCCTATGCTTTACCTGCGGCTTCCCTCCCCCTGGTCGTCTTCATCATGGTGCTGCCTGTAATAAAAAACACACAGAGAGTGGTGAATCTGTGGAATTTTACTTCGGAGTCACGTTTGTGACTACGTGAAGAAGACCAGTCAGGGCGCATGCGCGTCATTACGTCGGTCGCATTGGCGCACAGACAGCGGGAGGACAGAGCTCCTCTCGATGTAAGTACTTTTAGGGTATTTTTAAAGAGTTTTAAAGCTCCACAAAATAAACTTTCACTCCAGCTAAGCTTCCCACTTAGCTGGAGCTTTAAAACTATAAAAGTACTTTAACAGTACCTGCTACAGGAGGAGCTCTATCCTCCCCTGTTCGTCTTCACCATGGTGCTGCCTGTGACAAAACACAGAGCACAGCACCACAGTCAAGGAACTTATTTTACTCTAGCTAAATTTCTGACAAGTTTCAGACTTAGCTTTAAAACTCTTTAAAAATACCCTAAAAGTACTTACATCGAGAGGAGCTCTGTCCTCCCGCTGTCTGTGCGCCAATGCGACCGACGTAATGACGCGCATGCGCCCTGACTGGTCTTCTTCACGTAGTCACAAACGTGACTCCGAAGTAAAATTCCACAGATTCACCACTCTCTGTGTGAATTTTATTTCTTCTCATCTCGGCCCTAAAAGACTTCCCCGTTATCCTTAAACTGTGACCCCTTGTTCTGGACTTCCCCAACATCGGGAACAACATTCTTGCATCTAGCCTGTCCAACCCCTTAAGAATGTTGTACGTTTCTATATGATCCCCCTCAATCTTCTAAATTCCAGAGAGTATCAGCCGAGTCTATCCAGTCTTTCTTCACATGAACACCTGCTATCCCAGGATTCAGTCTATTTAACCTTCTCTGTACTCCCTCTGTGGCAAGAATGTCTTTCCTCAGATTAGGAGACCAAAACTGTACGCAATACTCCATGTGTGGTCTCACCAAGGCCCTGTACAACGGCAGTTGAACATCCCTGCTCCTATACTCAAATCATTTTGCTATGACTGCTAACATACCATTCGCTTTCTTCACTGCCTGCTGCACCAGCATGCCTACTTTCAATGACTGGTGTACCATGACACCCTGGTCTCGTTGCATCTCCCCTATCTCAAATCGGCCGCCATTCAGATAATATTCTACTTTCCTGTTCTTGCCACCAAAGTGGATAACCTCACATTTATCCACATTATACTGTATCTGCCATGCATTTGCCCACTCACCCAACCTATCCACGTCACCTTGCAGCCTCCTAGCATCCTCCTCACAGCTAACACTGCCCCCCAGCTTCGTGTCTTCCACAAACTTGGAGATGTTGCATTCAATTCCCTCGTCCAAATCATTAATATAAATTGTAAATAGCTGTGGTCCCAGCACAGAGCCTTGCGGTACCCCACTAGTCACTGCCTTCCATTCTGAAAATGACCCGTTTACTCCTACGCTTTGCTTCCTGTCCGCCAGCCAGTTCTCTATCCACATCAATACTGAACCCCCAATACCGTGTGCTTTAAGTTTGCATACTAATCTCTTATGTGCGACATTGTCCAAAGCCTACTGAATGTCCAGATATAACACATCCACTGGTTCTCCCTTATCCACTCTACTAGTTACATCCTCGAAAAAATCTATAAAATTCGTCAGACATGATTTACCTTTCATAAATCCATGCTGACTTTGTCCAATGATTTCACCACTTTCCAAATGTGCTGCTATCCCATCTTTAATAACTGACTCCAGCATTTTCCCCACTACCGATGTTAGACTAAATGCTCTGTAATTCCCCGTTTTCTCTCTCCATCCCTTTTTTTTTAAAGTGGGGTTACATTAGCTACCCTCCAATCCTCAGGAATTACTCCAGAATCTAAAGAGGTTTGAAAAATTATAACTAATGCATTCACTATTTCTGGGGCTACTTCCTTAAGCATTCTGGGATGCAGCCTATCTGGCCCTGGGGATTTATCGGCCTTTAATCCATTCAATTTACCTAACACCCCTTCCCGACTAACCTGGATTTCACTCAGTTCCTCCATCTCATTTGACCCCCGGTCCCCTGCTATTTCCGGCAGAATATTTATGTCTTCCTCAGTGAAGACAGAACCAAAGTAGTTATTCAATTGGTCTGTCATGTCCTTGTTCCCCATGATCAATTCACCTGTTTCTGTCTGCAAGGGACCTACATTTGTTTTAACTAATCTTTTTCTCTTCACATATCTATAAAAGCTTTTGCAGTCAGTTTGTATGTTGCGTGCCCGTTTTCTTTCATAATCTGTTTTCCCTTTCCTAATTAAGCCCGTTGTCCTCTTCTGCTGGACTATGAATTTCTCCCAGTCCTCTGGTAGGCTGCTTTTTCTGGCTAATTTGAATTCATCATCTTTTGTTTTGATAATATCCCTGATGTCCCTTGTTATCCACGGATGCACTACCTTCCCTGATTTATTATTTTGCCAATGTTGGGTGAACAATTGTTGTAGTTCATCCATGCGGTCTTTAAATGCCTTCCATTGTATATCCACGGTCAACCCTTTAGGAATCAATTGATAGTATGTCTTGGCCAATTCACGTCTCATACCCTCAAAGTTACCATTCTTTAAGTTCAGTACCCTTGTTTCTGAATTAACAATGTCACTCTCCATCCTAATGAAGAACTCAACCATATTATGGTCACTCTTGCCCAAGGGGCCACGCACAACAAGACTGCTAGCTAACCCTTCCCAATTACTCAATACCCAGTCTAGAATAGCTTGCTGTCTCGTTGGTTCCTCTACATGTTGTTTTAGAAAACTATCCCGCATACATTCCAAGAAATCCTCTTCCTCAGCACCCCTGCCAATTTGATTCACCCAATCTATAGGTAGTTTGAAGTCACCCATTATAACTGTTTTACCTTTATGCACGCATTTCTAATTTCCTGTTTGATGCCATCCCCAACTCCACCACGATTGTTAGGTGGCCTGTACACAACTCCCATTTGCGTTTTCTGCCCCTTAGTGTTTCGCAGATCTACCCATATCGATTCAACATCCTCTAAGCTAATGTCCTTCCTTTCTATTGCGTTAATCTCCTATCTGACCAGCAACGCTACCCCACCTCCTTTGACTTTCTGTCTATCCCTCCTGAATATTGATTATCCCTGGATGTTCAGCTCCCAGCCTTGGTCACCCTGGAGCCATGTCTCCGTGATCCCAACTATATCATATTCATTAATAACTGTCTGCACATTCAACTCATCCACCATATTACGAATGCTCCTTGCATTGAGACACAACGTAGCAATGTTACAAAAAATTTAGATTTTAAAAATCAAGTCTGTAATTAATCCCATCATATAAAGCATTAAAAGACGTTTAATTTTACACCTAATTCACTTTCATATCTTCAGTATTAAAAAAGTTATGGCCATTTTCATACTTGGAAATTAGCATCTTGTTCCCTATTGCTTTGCCATTGACTTAACACAAAAGCTGTGATCGAGATCAGTCAAAAGCCCATAACTTTCTTAAAAATTAAGAGAACTGAAATAAATGTTCAGTTATTATAGATTGAAGCATTCTGAAACAAACATGAAACAATCTTACTTAGATGACATGAAATTAAAGCATATAATTAGTTAGTTACCTAATTGGAGCTAATTACAAAATTCAATTACTAGATCTAAACATCTATCAATTTCTTAAGAATAGATTAACATTTTTATATAGCCTGTGTCGAAATAACATTCACACAATAATTCACAATATAACATAATTTTTAAATCTCGTTGTCATGGATTTATAGGCCAAATTGAAGGAATTTAATGTTTAACACCTGTAAATTAATGGCCATTTAAATCATCTTGCGAGTGTGTTTTTCTGGAACGCGATCATTTGGAACGTTGCATTTGCGGTGAATTTAAACCCGTATCGGCATGATAAATACTGCCGGTTCGTTCGGGGGAAAAAACCACCGTTACGCAACTTAAAATTTGAATTAAAGGCATCTTAAGGAGCACTTTTATACATAAAATAAACGGCTTTCGTTTACCTGTCCCATGCGTGAAATCCGTCCCCGTTGTCGGCGTTGACGGCTTTAGGAGCTGAATTTAAAATACCTCCAGCGCTGAAATTGCCGGGCGAATAAAAAAAATATACACAGAACGTCCGTCGGAACGATTCTTCAGCAAAAGCTTGCATTCCAACGAAATATTAAGCAGGACAAGGTAGGAGAAACCCGCGTTTTAACCCCGCCCCCTCTCAAAGGCGCCAAAATCGCCCACACTGCCAGTGGCAGAATTGCAGCGCCGCTGAAGGTAAGTATTGTAACATACCTGCACAAAGCCTTCAGGCTTGTTTTTACAACACTCTTACCCCTTATACTATTATGTTGAAAAGTGGCCCTTTTTGATTTTTGCCCTGGATTTGTCTGCCTGCCACTTTTAATTTTCACCTTGCTACCTATTGCTTCTACCCTCATTTTGCACCCCTCTGTCTCTCTGCTCATGCTCCCACCCCCTGCCACATTAGGTTAAATCCTCCCCGACAGCACTAGCCAACACTCCCCCAAGGACATTGGTTCCATTCCAGCCCAGGTGCAGACCGTCCTGTTTGTACTGATCCCACCTCCCCAGAACGGGTTCAAATGCCCTAGAAATTTTAACCTGAATAACGTTTAGTGAAAGGGAAAGCCAGCGAAGTCTGATCAAGGATAGTCCAAGGGTCATCAATGGTGTAGGTAGTGGTTCGCTACTCGTCTCAGGCTGTGGTAGGATGATTCGGTTACCTGATAACAGCTGGGAAGAAACTGCCCCTGAATCTGGAGGTGTGCCTATTCACACTCCTGTTCCTTATACCAGATGGGAGAAGGAATGTGGCCGGATGCGGCTCGTCCTTTATTATGCTGCTGGCCTTGCCGAGGCAGCGTGAGGAACAAATGGAGTCAATAGATGGGAGGTTGGTTTGTGTGAGATTGAATTGGGTGAAATTGTCATGAAATGACAGCAAGTTTTTTCAAAAGTTCCTTTAAAATAAAATACCAAATCTTAATGTTTCTCATGTTTGGCAAGGATATAATTTTTCATCAACGTTGTCCGATGTGCGCTCATCCGACATCTAAGGCATTTCTTGCGGAAGGCAAGATGTGGAGGACCTCATGGTGTGCTTGGTCGCATATCAGTGAAGGTGATGGAACCAGCGGGAGAGGTGATTAGGAAGATACTTGGACAACATTGTCTTTGTCAAACACGGTAGATCGACACAAAATGTGGGAGTAACTCAGCGGGTCAGGCAGCCTCTCTGTAGGAATGGAATAGGCGGCGTTTCAGGTTGAAACCCTTCCTCAGACTGAGGGTCAGGGGTGGGTGAAACTGGAGATATGAGAAGGTACAAAATACAAATGAATGAGAGGAATGAAGAACAAATCACAACAAGCAGCGATGATCCAGGGATGGTGGAGCCCACAATGGTCCATTGTTGGCTGTGGGGAAGGGGATGACGAGTGGATACAAAGAGTGAAACTCAGCAGGACGACTGTGAAACTAGTGATGACCAGGGTGGGGGTGGGACGGAGAGAGAGTGGGTGCAAGGGTGACTTGAAGTTAGATAAATCAATATTCATACCGCAGGGCTGCAAGCTGCCCAAGCGAAATATGAGGTGCTGTTCCTCCAATTTCCGCGTGCATGGCCGTCCGAAGAGAGGGGGACAGTGCGATGGGTGCGGTCACACTCCCCATTTATTAACAGACTAAAAACAAATCCAGAGAAAAAAATTGTAGCGCAATCAGTGCTTCCACTTTAAAGCAAATTACCCGAAAATCGGGAAATTCTGGTTCCGGCCCGCGGGATGATTTGGAAAAAAAAGGAGTGACCCACAACTCCCCCCCGCCGTGCCCACGACTCCCCCCCCCCCCCCCCCCCCCGGGCGCGGACCCTCCGACGCTGCGTGGGAGGGAGAGATGGGTGGAACATGAAAGGGGGAGCAATGTGAGAGGGGGAGAGAGGGAGGGGAGGGGGAGTGAGAGGGATGGGAGGAGGGGGGGGGGGGGAGAGAGAGATAGGGGAGGGAGAGAGATGTGGGGTGAGAGGGAGGGGGAAAGAGGTGGGGAAGAGAGAAAGTGAGATTACCTTCGTGAGATTGCAAAATTAACGTTGGTGTTAGAGCAATTATATTTTTCCTCCATATGAATAATATCAAAAAATTGGAACTTCTTTCTTTTCCTTGATAACAATATTGAAAAATATGAATTCCATAGTTTGCGACTTTCTTTTTGCATCATATTTTTTATATAATTGGAATATTATAAAAATCTGCATGTTTTTAAGTGTCACCAGTAATGTCCGCAGTAATGCAACAGTCCATTGATGCAGTTGCTGCTGAGGAAACTAGGCAGAAGATGGAGTTAGAACAGAGGTGGGGAACCTTTTCATGGTGGAATGCCGCATTAAGTTAGCTGTAATCTAATGAGGCTGCATCCAAGAAACTTCAATTAGATATATTTCAAAATGTACATTATTTTGTAAAAAATCTAACTACTGTGTACTAACTTCAAGAAAATGATGAAAAAAATTGTTAATTCTAAAGTTAACTAACCTTTTATTGAATTTGTTGTGACTGCTTTTTGTGGGAAAGCATTTGAATATTTGGTTGCAACTTGGAGGTACGCAGTTTCAGCTGCTCTTCTGGATGGGTATCCGCCATTTGTGACCTGAAGGGCGTCTTGATTTGGGTTAGGTAGGACAATGTACATGGCTCGAAATTAACAGTTGCCCAGTTGTCAATGGGCAACTAAAGTCACGAAGGGCAATCTAAATCAGATGCCGATCGTGATTTTTTTTGCGATGGGTGCGGTCGCACCCTCCTTCCAAAAAAAAAAACAGAGTGAAGAAAAAAATAAAACTATTGGGGCGCAATATTCTTTTATTCTACACCAGGACAGAGGAAGCCTTGCCTTTGGGCTCCTTGGCCTTCTTGCAGCCGTACAGCCACTGGATGACCCTGGCGTTGCGCTCGATAACCGAGAGGGCACAGGCTTGTTCTTCCCCTGGAGCGGCTCGTTGCCGCTATCGCTGCAGCTGTGCCTGGACGGCACGCTCTCCGAGTCTGGGCAGATTCACGCTGCGAAACCTGAGGCCAAGGCTTTGGAAGGCAGCATCGGCGGCAAACTTCTCCCTGGCCATGTTCTCGATCACCTCGGGCTCGAGTCCGCCGTGCTCGAAGATACTGTCGAAGCCAGACCAAACTCGGGAGAAGCGGTAGCTGAGGTCACAGTGTACCGGCGCAATCTGCCTTCACCAACCCGCCGCTTGAGCCGCTCTTTGGGGCGATCTGCTGCTGCTTCTCGGGGCGCTGCTGGCGTGGCGACTGGGGGGTGGGGGGAGGAGGGGGGTAAAGAGTAGGGAGACCAGGGGAGGGGAGAGGAGAGGAGGGGGAGATGATGGTGGGCGAGAGGAAGGAGGGAGCTGAGAGAGGAGGAGGGGGAGAGGATGGGGAGAGAGGAAGGGGAGAGGAGCAGCGGGGAGCGAGCGTCAACCGAAGGAGTAGGGAGAGGTGGGGGATGACGATACTGGCGGCGTGAGCATGATTGTGCAGACTTCAAAGTTCGTCAGATTTTTGAAGATTTTAATTAATAACTCGAGAAATAAAACATGAAATTGTCAGATATGGCGATTTTTGACTCGAGGTGAAAAAATTCTACCGGAATATGTTAAAAAGGTGCAGTTAGCGCGTCCTTTGTTCGAGTATATGTGATTATACACAAACAAACACACACAGGGACAAACACACACACATCCAAGATCAGACTTTTAATAATTTCTAGACCAAGTGGGACCCGTTGGGTCCCATCCCCTCAACGCGCGGTTGTGGGGTGAGGGGTTGCCAAGACGTCACACACATTAACCAACCCTTCACTCATTTTACCCCATACCCCGCCATATCCACTCACGCGTAGCCCCCAACACGCAGGCGCGGCTAGAGAGGGAGGCGGATAGAGAGACAGGGGGCACAGAGGCACAGGGAGGGACACAGATGCACAGAGAGGGACACAGAAGCACACAGACGGACACAGGGACGCACAGAGAGGGCCACAGGGGCACACAGAGGAACACAGGGGCATACAGAGGGACACACAGGGATACAGAGGCACACGGGTTTACAGAGGGACACAGAGGCACAGAGTGGGAGACAGAGGCACACAGAGGAAGACAGAGACACATAAAGGGAGACAGAGGCACAGAGAGGGGAACAGCGAGGGACACAGAGGCACAAAGAGGGGCGCAGGGGCACAGAGAGGGACACAGATGCACACAGAGGGGCACAGAGGCACAAGAGGGACACAGAGGCACAGAGAGGGAGGGTGGGTAGGGGTGGGGAGAGAGGGGGCGAGAGGGAGCCTGAGGGGGCAGAAAGGGAGTTGGGGGGAGAGGGAGGGGGTAGAGTTTGAGGGGTTTGGGGTAGGGCGCGTCGTCAGAGGGGAGTGCTGGTTCCCGAACCTCGCTCCCGGCTGCAGGCTGCAATCAGGGCCTGAGAACGGGTGGTCGTGGTGGGGGGGGTGACGTCACTCGCAGCGCGTGAATACAAAGTGCAGCCATTGTGACGTCAATATGCCCTCAGCCAAAGTGGTTTCATTTTCAAACGTATTTGAAATTTTTGAACATTTTGATTAACTCAAGAAATAAACCTGGAATGTTTTAGGTAAGAATATTTTTGATTTAACCGGATAAATCTCCACAGGAATATGTAAACGATTTATCGTAAGGGCTTCGTTTTTTCGACCAGTATGATAACACACACACACACACACACACACACACACACACACACACACACACACACACACACACACACACACACACACACACACACACACACACATACACACACACCCACTCACAAACACACACACACACACCCACACACACATCCAATATCAGAGTTTTATAAGTATAGAGATATGATTGAATAAAAATCAAGAATTATAAATTCACATTTCAAAATTGGTTTCCCAATTCAGTAGTACTGATTTTCGGTATTCCATACTGATATTTGAGTATACATGAGGTTTCATGCAAAATAATGATTTTCAAAAATCCAGTTTCTGTGTCGTATGTTCTATTGCATTTATGAGAGAAATACTGATTTCCCCAACAAAATACTGATTTTCATCCATCAAAATACGCAAATGCTCGGTGAAACTTGGCAGCACTGCAATTATTCACAATTATATTGTGTTTGAGAATTGAAAATGTGATTTGTGATCTTGTGTATGAGTCATCATGGAACGAATTTGTTATAATATTATGACAGTAAAATAGGTTCGTTTGAGAGCAATCATCGCACCATTTAGTTTGCTTGAATTTTCATGATGGAAATTGAGTCGAACTAAATGTTGTATTCACATCACTATTCCATGTTGAAATTGATGTGATGTGAAGTTGTTAGGTCAGGAGGACCATTAAATGTGCACTGCACACATTAACGCAGTCGAACAGTAACAGGCAAATCAAATCAACACACACAGCATTTTCTAAAACAAGATTTTCTGTACTGCATAAACTTAGTCTTTTACTTTATGTTTTTGCATGCCCCTTAATAACATTTTACATAACATTTTACAACAGTACAACTTGATTATTAAAACAAGAACAACTTTAATTCTTGATTTTTTTTAAAAAGTATACAACAATTATCCCAATTATCCCAATCATCCTATTCCACCCAGTCATTACTCTTGACTCAACCAAAATTATTTCTGAAATATTCGTCAGAAATTTGGTGCAAAAGTGCTCCAAAATAAGGCTCTGAATGCACCAGAGAGCAGCGATAACCCCAGAGCTTCCAGGGCCCTTAAGCGGGCCCTGGACCCCGGCCACAAGGGACTGCGAGCTTCACGCTTGTGATATACGTTGCATGCACATTATTTCACACACATTATTTGTAATCCTGTCATGCCACCCCCCTTTTTGAAAAGCTTCGTGCGGGCCTGGTGTGGCCTCACTCTGACAATGGAGGAGGCCCAGGACGTAAAGGTCAGTGGGGGAATGGGTAAGAGAGTTAAAGTGTTTGGCAACTGGGAGATCGCGTAGGCCAAGGATGTTCTGAGCACACGTGTTCATCGAAACAATCGCCCTGGTTCCTTTTCTCCGGAGATGCTGCCCGACCCGTTGAGTCACTCCAACATTTTGTGTTTCTTTTCCAGCACGTGCATTCCCTTCCTACACATTTTGTCTGCTCCGCCGCGAAATCTCCTCAAGGTTTGCCTACTTTATCAAACGCAGCTTGGAGCACACACGGGCATTGGGGGTCTGGTACAATTGAGACCACACATCGAGGACCATAGCTCTGATGACCTCACCAGGGAAGGGTGCAAGGACGCCAACAAAGATCTAAGAGTCATAGAGTTATATAGCGTAGAAGCAAACCCTTCGGCCCGTCGGGTTGATTGCATTAGTCGAAGCAGTGTGGACCACGTGAAGGTTGCAATCTCCCACCTCGTCAAGGGGAGTGAACATGGTTGGCAAGTGGAGATCCAGCAGGTTTTGTCGGACAGAGCACCTTGCAGCAAATGTGTACATGAACACATCACATGCAAAATGCGGGAAAATACATTTACTTGTAAATAGGTCAAATATACTGATTTGCATACGATCCATAACGACACACCCATCAATAGTTTTATTGAAATACTGTAACCGGGGTGGAAGATTGCAACCTTCACGTGGTCCGCTCTGTTTCGACTAATGCAATCAACTCGACGTGCAGGAACAGATGATCAAATAGAACAAGTTGACCTACAACTTTAAGCCATGCACGCCACACGAAAGAAGAAGAATAAATACTGTAGCCTATTTTAGGATCATGCCGCAACCGGTCTTCTGGGGGCGCTCGATCCTTTATTCTGACACACACAGGGAGCCCGGTCCAGAAATACACAGAGCTGGTCTCATTCCTTCCCTTTATTCCCTGCTCCGGCAATCAGGTCGCATTGCGTCAGTCCCGAGACAGTTGTTCGAAACATTCACCATGACTACCTCATTGCAACATTCCTAGACCCACCAGTGTGTCTTTATTTCAAATATTAATAGACGATGCTGCTATGGTTACCCCGTTACCCCCTTCATTAACAATTCCACGATTCTTAAATCTATTTTATTTTCTAACAAGATTAAGACTCATTGTGAAGCGATACTTGAATGCATTCTCAGACCGTCTCTGGCATTACACTGAGTCACCACATATATAAACGTGTTCGTGCACAAACTCGGAGTTATAAGCATGTTCGCGGATGCAGTTGCCATTGTCAAAGGATCAGCCCAGCTTGTGACATAGTGTATGTTGGCAATATGCGTATAAATGAAGATTAACACTTCCGGCAGCCACTGGAGAATAAAACTGCCGGACACACAGAAGAGTAAAAGGATCGATTTCCTTCGACTCTCCATCTCCGGGTCCTCCTGTTTCTCGCCACTGACGTGAGCGCGGACCTTCCTGCGGGCTCGGCTCGCCACCACGATCGATCTGACCGTCAGGATATTAAGCAACAGAATAACGAAACACGGAAGCAGAGGGGTTAAAACGGTGTGAATCCAGGAGAAAGCAAGCCATCCGGGATGGGAAACATATTCCGGAATTTGCACGCATGCAATGGGCATGGATACATAAGAAGAATAAAATGAAAAGTAGTGGGGGATGTTCCGAATTAAACTCACCACATACACTGTTGCTATCGCTATCCTGGCGATTCTAACCGTGCAGTACCTGCTCTTAAATCCCTGGCAAAAAATGGCCACAAAGCGATCAAATGTAAAAGCGACAGTGAACCAGACTGATCAGTCCTCCATGGACACATAGGTCATCACTTTTTGTAGGGTGCATGCAATAGTGTGAGTGTACAGAAAAATGGCAGCGTAAAGAAAATATATCGCCACATTCCATAAGACGGCCAATAGATCTGCTGCCGCCATCGCCACCATACAGTAGGTGATGCATCGAGACAGCCCGCACTTTCCTCGTCCGAGAACGATGATCGCCACTAAATTACCTGTGAGGAAATGAACACAGACAGCCTTTGAATCTGATCATCAGGTGCAAGGTGCACTCAATGTTGGTGATCATGGTGCAGGCGCGACCCTTACAGCTATCCGACGGTATGGCAGCCATCCGAGCCAAATTCCCATTCACTTTGACATCCAGAATAGATCACGTCCGTCGGGTCAATTACAATTAAAACACAAAGTAGGTGTTATAATACCAGGAGAAGGGCTCAACCAAGAAAACCAAGCCCACAGCCGAAGTACTGTCTAAACTGATGATACCAACTTATGCTAAGTACAATGTGCTATAATCAGCTCCCTATATCTTAACACGCGCATAAAAAACTGATCGTGTAGATGCAAGTATATAAATGGAGTTATCGTGTGTGCACCTCCCTTCACTGGTGTTTCGTCGAGGTAGGCCCACGACACCTCGTGAAGGCTGAACAATTTGTTCTATGAGCAGGTAACCCGCTCATACCTGCTCTCACAAGCCACGCGACCACCATCAACTACACAAAGGAAGCTGCTGATGAATTCACTCTAACAAATGCGAAAACGCTCACATACTAACTTCCACTTATCCTACCCCACCATTCAACTCGTAACGCCACAATTATCAACATGGCATAAAACCGGGATACACTTACACAGAATACACTTACAAAGAAATGTATTGTGAATGCGGAGTTGAAGAAAGTGTTCAATTCCAATGTATATCGAATACGGAATTATTAAATTCTTACTTGCAGTCGCAAACTGGCTTAAACTCAATACACACTGATAATGTGTAATTAACAAATGCGTCAATCCATTAATTGCCGCAGAACGAAAGCATAAACCCCGAGGTTCTGAGTGCAACCAGCGGCCGTCCATTGGAGGTGGGGTTGTGTGGTGTGGGGTGAGATGGAGTAGCTGTGTCCAGTAGAGCCCCGGTACTAAACGCCACCTTTATGTATGTTTGCTTCAGTCTCCGTGTATTCCGGGAGAAAGACACGATGGGCCCAGTGTTGCTGTCATCCCCATCCGGAATTACTACACACTTCGGAAACCGTCCTTACAAATGTCCGGGTGATCGGCAAACAAAGGATTATAATGTTGTATTTTCAGTGGCATTAAAGGTGAGGATTTGTGTTCACGGAGGCGGCAATTTGTACAAAACATCACCTCGTGACCGCGCACTGCGCCCCTTTCTGAGCCACTCCGAGTGTTTCATCTCCCCTTCCAATCGCCGAATCTCTACAGTTCCCCGTAGACACCAAGCGCCGATAACCTGCATCTCTACTGAAATCGATTAACACAATACAAAATATGCAACTTCTTGAAGCAAAATCAGAGACCTGCTGTTTGCGTGGCGGATAATTTAGATGGACAAACCCCTGACAAAGCTTCACTCTTCTGACCCGAAAGAACATTTGCAAAATTCAACCGCTCAACGCTGTTAAATAGCAAGCAGATAAAACGACTTACTGAGCAGTCCGATGACTGTAATGCTGTATTCAATGTAAGTCTGGACTTTGAAAAGTGTAAGTGCCCGCTCCAAGTGACTAACCCCCATCGCTGATGTCCGTGGGACATAAAGATGTCGCCAGTACTGACAATGGTCCCAGGTAGATCGTCACTGCCAGTTGCTCAAGGTCCCCGCTCGCGTTTATTTATACCTCACGAAATTCTGATGTTGTCAATTACATTTCTCCCAGCTGCACATTGATTCGGCTACTTTAAACGAGTTGTGAAATTCTGTTTATTTGGTATTTCTGAAATAACCCTTGAAATTGTCCTGAGTTTGTTTTGTACATCTACGAACACCTGCTCAGCCTGTTTTGTAACTACGTTTTAAGTTTTCAACAGGTAACCTTACCATGGAAGGATGCAAGGACGCCAACAATGTTCTTAGAGTCATAGCACCCCCCTTCCCCCACATAAAACAAGCTAAAGAACCATAAAACATACATTTAACAAATACGTTTAAAACAACAAAGAGAGGACAGTCAGATTGATGCCACCCGTTGGAGATTTGTCCATATTTGGCCAATATCCCTCTAAACCTTTCCTATCCATGTAACTGTCCAAATGTGTTTAGACTTTAGACTTTAATGATACAGTGGAAAATGCCCTTTGGTCCTCCAACCACTGCTCACCACGTACACTAGCAGTACCCTACACATACTAGGGACAATTTACAATTTTATCAAAGCCAATCATCTAGAAAAACCGTACGTCTTTGGCGTATTGGAGGAAACCAGAACACCCGGAGAAAACCCACGTAGTCACAGGGAGACTGTCGAACATCCATACAGACAGCACCCATAGACAGGATTGAACCTGGGTCTCTGCAGTAGTAAGACGTACCGCCCTCTTCTTATAAGTTGTTATATACCCACCTGATCTGTTGAGTGTCATAGACATAGTCATAGAATCACGGCACTGGGATACAGGCCCTTTGTTCCAACTCATGCATACTGTCTAATATGCCCCATCTAAGCTAGTCCAATGGTACACAAAAATGCTGGAGAAACTCAGCGGGTGCAGCAGCATCTATGGAGCGAAGGAAATAGGTAACGTTTCGGGCCAAAACCCTTCTTCAGACGTTACCAATTTCCTTCGCTCCATAGATGCTGCTGCACCCGCTGAGTTTCTCAAGCATTTTTGTGTACCTTCGATTTTCCAGCATCTGCAGTTCCTTCTTTAACACTTAAGCTAGTCCAATGTTCTGTGCTTGGCCCATATTCCTCTAAACATTCCCTCTAAACATTTAGCATCCATGCACCTGTCCAATTTATTTCAAATGTAGTTACTGTACCTGTGCTAACCACATCCGCTGGCAACTCGTTCCATATACCCACCATTCCCTGGGTTTATATGTTTCCCCTCCGGTTCCTAACTAAACAATTCCCCTCTCATCTTAAACCTATTTTCTTATTTACAAGAATAACCCCAGGAATGGGTGTTTTTTTGGCGAGTCGAGCCAGTCGTGTAAAATAAAACTCTATAATTTAAAATTCTTTATTTTAAAACGAAAATTAAGCGATTACCCGAGTCGGTTTTAAACAGCCAAGATGACGAAGCTCCCTCGAAAAGGGTGGAGTCGAATGAATGATTTACCAAAAGCCGGCGAAAACGCTCTCGCGATCACGTGACCGCGCCAGCCAATAGCGAGTGTTTGTCATTCCCCAGGCCACCAACAGATGCCGCTACAGGACCCTCCCCCAGAACTCGAGTTACGGAACCAAGGCCGGATACGGCGACCGGACCGCATGGAAACAAAGGACGGGACGGGCGGTACAGGTGAGACGGGCGAAACAGAGACAGGGAACAGGAAAGGTGCAGGAGAAACAGGAGCAACGTGTGAAGGGGAACAGGCTCAACAGGTGCCACCGGAACGACCAGCGGACGGCCCCTACACCGGCGGTTGAGCAACCACCACCTGGCTGTCGACAGTCAGATGGGCAGGCTTAAGGCGAGCGACCGAGACGATCTCCTCCATGCCACCGACATCCAGCAGGAAAGTCGCGACGCCGGGGCGCAACACCCGGCACGGACCCTCGTAAATCCGCTGCACCGGAGACCGGTGCGAAGCCCTGCGGATGTCGGCCAACCGCAACCCAGAAACAGCCGTCCTGAAGCCGTCCATCTCGTCACCCGTGCTCTGTGCTTCGACAAACCCCGCATAATCCATTCCGTGTTCCACGGCCACCACAACCGGGATGGCGGGGCGGGACAGGGCATCGGCAACTGTGTTGAACTTGCCGGCCACGTGCTGGACGTCCGTGGTGAACTCTGACACGAACGCCAGGTGTTGCTGCTGTCAAGCAGACCAGGAGTCGGACACCTTGGCCAAAGCGAACGTTAAGGGCTTATGGTCAGTGAAAGCCGTGAACGGCCTGCCCTCCAGAAAATATCGAAAATGTCAGATAGCCAGGTACAGGGGGGCCGCAGATAACGGCTGAAAATGGCTGCCAGCGGCCGTCAATGATCTGTTCAAGCACCACTCCCACAGCTGTATCAGAGGCATCGACCGTGAGGGCAGTCGAGGCGGTGGCCCGCTGGATTGATGGAGTTTGTGAGCCTTCTAGCGGATCCGCAGTGGAATAACAGGACTGCTAAACTCCACCGGTTCCTCACTCGTTCTTATTTTTTCCGCGGATCCCGCCAGAGGTCGTTGTTCGATTTTCCAACGAGGCGCGTGTATTGCATCGCCCAATTAAATGCACATTGATCAATCGCAATTCGCAAATGATGGAAGGAGCCGGAGGGTTTTGAATTGCATTTATATTTTAAGTATCACATTTTTTTTTCTTCTTTAGAGGTTGTAACTATCCAGTCTCCATTGTTCTCCGGATGGGAGAGAAACTACGATTCTCTGCCTCCTTTGAGGTTTCAACCCTGGTAATGTGTGTCCGTATGCAGTCGTTCCCGCAGTGATGGATCCTTTTGTTAACTAACCTCTGGACACATTGTGAGACGCTGGCATATCGTGCAGGTATTATTTTAATTATAACGTTCGATATAACGTAGACACGACCTATCACCCCACTGAGTCCATGCCGACCACTGATCAACCTTTCACCTTAATTCCGTCTTATCCCACGTTCACATCCACAATTACAAACCACGGACAAGTTCCAGCAGACCTAAAAAAAACAGCACGTCTCCGAGATGTGGGGAGAAACATGAGCACCAACCCACGCGGATGCAGGGATAACGTGAAAACTCCATCTAGGCCGCGCACGCGATGAAGATTGAACCCCGGCTCTCTGCCGCTGTGAGTTTTCCGCTTTACCATTCTCACCACTCTGCCGCTCTTGTGCACTATGTATCTATCTCACATCACTACTCTCAATGTGTGCCTAAGTGACGAGAAGAAAACTGATTCAGTAACCGTCAACGCGCGCTGAATGCCTTCGTCATTAACTAGTTGAGATATTATTTTAAGTGCAGAAAGAAACGAACGAAAATTGCAGGTATTTAAATCATTCTTTGAACGACTGGAATAAGAAAGACAACTATTTTCCCCACGGGTACTGGCATAGGATGGGAACTAGAAGCCGCGGAGGACGGGAGAGGCAGCGAACTCACCGTGCCCAAATAACACAGAGGAGCCATGAACCCTCCGTAGTTGTACCCAGATGTACATGCCCTCTCGTCGGGATCATCGAAACTCCGACGTCGGGACTGTCGTACATACTCCGCGGCTTGGAGTGCCCAAATCGGACACTTTCTTACCGGAGACCGCGGCTTCAGGATGTTATAGGCCGTAGGCCACCGGTAGGAGCACTTCTCCGGCGATCCCCGGCAAAGGATCCCAGGGTCCGCATGGTAACTGCACACCACCCCCGCTGCTAGAAGCTCCGCAGACTACAACCCCATGATGCCAAAGTCACCAGGCCAGCGATCGGAGCTCTCCTTTCTGGCGACCCCGGCAAGGTTTCGCCCCGATCCGCGATGGCAGCTACTGAAAATGGTTTTCCCCTGTTCTTCCCCGCCAACCACCACATAAGACATACCGAGAGACACTAAAACAAACATTTGCACATACAAAAAAACAACAAATAAATTCGAAATAACGAACACCCTGCCTCCAACCGACCAATTCGATAGCTATCTAGCTACTTAATAATAAAATTGGTGGACAGGTAGCCGGCTAGATAGCTAGATATCTCATCAGCGTGTTAAATAGTTTGATATACAGAAAGCTAACTAGATACGTTGCTGGATAGCTCGATATTAAGATCGTTAGATAGCTCGATATCTAGACAGATATTCTGGAGAATTGTCTCGACCCAAAATGTCATATATTCCTTCTGTCCAGAGATGCAGCCTATCCCGCTGAGTTACTGCAGCAGTTTGTGTCTATCCTAGATAGATAGCCAGGTAGGTAGGTAGCCAGATATATACATAATTCGATAGTTAACATGATAGTTAGGTAGCTAAGTATCTAGATAGAAGGATACCAAGATAGTTACATAGTTAGATAGCCACATAGTTGGTCGCTAGATAGATACAAATATATAAAGTTAGCTTGATGAATAGAATGCTCGATAGCTAGCTAGCAGGACCTGGTTATCCGGCTGTCCAGATAGCGAACTAGTTAACTTCATGGTAAAATTGGTAATTCGCTTTATAGCTAGATTGCTCACCGGCTAGGTAGATAGCTAGAGAGCTAGATATCTAGATAGATAGCTGGCTAGCTATAGCTGGATAGCTCGGTATTTAAGTGGTCAGATTGCTGGATATCCGGAGATGATACGCAGGCAGCTAGACAGCCAGGTATCCAGACTTCCATAATATGAAGCTAGCTGGCTCGTTAAGTAGATAGCCAGATGTATAGTCCGGTAGCTAGATTGCCCGCTAGCCAAATAGGTATATAGGCAGACGATACCCGGACGTGGCGTCGAAGGGCGAGACGCCGAAGCGAGGAAGTGGAAACCAAATAAGCGAACGGAAACGACGCCAAAAAGCCAAATAACTGAAAGCTTACGAAGTCGAAAAGCCAAATAACCGCAAGCGTACAAGCCGAAAAGCCAACTACCCGAAAGGGTGGGACGTCTAAACGCCAAATTACCGCAAGGCCCATAACAACTAGAAGCCAACGCACCTAAAGGCCGCAAGACCGAAAAGCCAAATAACTGAATGACGTCGCCGGGAGGGCGGGACTTGTCTGCGATTGATCCAGACCCCAGCGTCCATCACATCACTGGCCGGGGGAGACGGTAGGGTGGGGGCACACAAGCCATAGGTGACTGGGCACTCTGAACCCGAGCACCAAGATGTAAGCGGACGAATGAGCGCATCCCGCGAGACAGCCCCCACTCTCCCACGGCCACAGCCGCCCTCCGCCTGGTCTCCCCACGCGGCCGCGCTGTGACGTGCTCTGGGTTGGCAGCATACACACACACACGGGTGGAGCAGTGTTGGGGACAGTCTGGTCCCTGCGCCCACCCAGTGTCACTGACCGCGAAGCACCTCCACCGGACCCCCGACCGACACATGGGGTGATTCACCCCCCAGATACTTACGCCGGGCGATCCCCTCCCGGCAGTGGGGACAGACGGCAATGGTCTCAACCCGAATCGTCGCATATGCCATAGATGCTGCCTCGCCCGCTGAGTTTGTCCAGCATATTTTGTCTACTTTCGATGTTTCCAGTTCCTGCCTGAACATTTAGTGTCATCTTATTTGGTGTCCGCGGCAATCTTACTAATCGTGCTTCGTTTAAGGATACTTTCCTGCACAATTTTTTAAAAATTCACCTCAACTAAGCCCTTTGCCCTAGGGCCGTCACGGTCTTTATTTGGGAACGTTAAAACCCCCCTGCTCTGAGAATACTATAGTCTCAAAGCTGCCTCCAATCTCCGGATATATATTTGTTCTTCTAATGCTCGTGGCCTTCTTGCAGTCCTATATAACACCTACAACAAGACATATATTCCCCTTTTTTCGTAGCTCCGATTATACTGGCTGACTGGACGAACCGTCAGTAATGGCACCTCCATCAACTGCCGTGAAGTTCTCCTTCATCGGAAAGATAATTCCCACCCCGCACCTGTATCGTTGACCAGGAGACTCCAACTTTTTCAGCATGAGGACCACATTATATATTTGGCACATTTTGGCGGGCCATAGGAAAAAAATAAAGTGTCAATTTTATCAATTTAATGAAAGATAGAGGAGAGAGAGAGAGAGAGAGAGGAGAGAGAGAGAGAGAGAGAGAGAGAGAGAGAGAGAGAGAGAGAGAGAGAGAGGGGGAGAGAGAGAGAGAGAGAGAGAGAGAGAGAGAGAGAGAGAGAGAGGGAGGAGAGAGAGAGAGAGAGAGAGAGAGAGAGAGAGAGAGAGAGAGAGAGAGAGAGAGAGAGAGAGAGAGAGAGAGAGAGAGAGAACATCAGAAGGCAGAGAGAGCAGAGAGAGTGGACAGAGATGGCAGAGAGAGACGGAAGAGAGAGGGGAGAGAGTGGGCAGAGAGAGAAGGCAGAGCGAGATATAGGACAGAGATGGGGGGCAAAGATAGAGGGAAGGGAGATAGGGAAGAGAGAGCAGCGAGTGAGAGGGCAGAGAGAGAAGCAGAGAGGGCAGAGAAATAGGCAGCGAGGGCAGAGAGACCGGGCAGCGAGAGAGGGCAGAGGCCGAGAGAGGCAGAGAGGGCAGAGAGAGATAGCAGTAATAGAGCATATAGAGATAGGCTAGATGAAGAGAGTCCAGAGAGAGAGGCGGAGAGGGCAGAGGCAGAGTGGCAGAAAGGCAGCGAGAGAGGCAGAGAATGCAGAGCCAGAGATCAGAGAGAGAGGAGGGGCAGAAACATAGAGAGGGCAGAGAGAGAGGGGACATGGAAGAGAGAGAGGGCAAAGAGGAAGGGGCAGAGAGAGAGGGGCAGAGAGAGAGGGTAGAGGGAGACAGGGTAGAGAGAGATAGGGGCAGATAGAGGGGGCATAGAGAGAGAGGCAGAAAGAGGGGGCAGAGAGAGAGAGAGGCAGAGAGAGAGAGAGGCAGAGAGAGCGAGGCAGAGATAGAGTGCAGGTAGAGATAGCGCACAATGGTGGGAGAGATAGAGAGGGCGAGAGGGAGAGTGGAGAGGGGACAGAGAGAGAGAGAGACAAGGGGGGATGAGGGAGGGGCAAAGGGAGAGAGCGGAGAGAGATAGCGATAGAGGAGAGAGAGAGGGGGAGTGAGAGAGGGCAGATAGGGGAGAGAGACAGAGGGCATAGAGAGAGAGCAGAGAGAGAGGGCAGAGAGAGAGGGCAGAGAGAAACGATCCCACACTGTAACGCGCTGCCGACCCATTCTGGCCGCCGCAACCGAACAACCCCCACCCACCCACACCCTGATTGCACCCAACGTCTACTTCACAGCGACCTTGTGATGTCTCGGCTCTGACAATTCGAGGGATGTACCAAGTAACAACACTAAGGGCAGCTCCGGGCCGCCGTGCTCCCCCGAGTCGAATCGACGCCTAAAGGGCCTGTCCCACGAGCATGCGACTCTATGCGGCAAGCGCGACCTAACCGGAAGCGGGGGCCGCGCGGGGGCCGCGCGGATGTCGACTGATCCCCGTACAGCGCCCGGTCCCACCAGCATGGGGCTGCATGCGCGAGCGCTACCAAACAGGAAGCG
>JAXLNO010004714.1:793573-883166 GCA_038087875.1 Malacoraja senta
GATGACACAATTAGTGCTGAGTCGACTGGTTCCGTTTAGAGAAACGTAGCTTAGAAGTACCTGGGGACATTTCCTTCACAGAAGGTCAGCAGAATGGTCCACGTGGAAAATAATCATGTCCACAAGTGATAGCAGCAGAATTGGGCCACTTGGCCCATCAAATCAAATCAAATCATGAATCATTCAATTCTCCTGCCTTCTCCCCATAACCCTGACATCTCTATTAATCAAGAATCTGTCAATCTCCCACTTTAAATTATCCATTTACTTGGCTTCCACAACCATCTGTGGCAATGAATTCCACAGATTCACCACCCTCTGACTAAAGAAATTCCTTCTCATCTCCTTTCTAAATGTATGTCATTTTATTCTGAGGCTGTGGTCTCTGGTCCAAGACTCTCCCACGAGTGGAAACATCCTCACCACATCCATTCGATCCAGTTCTTTCACTATGCGATACATTTCAATGAGGTCCCAGTGCTGTCAAATGAACTCTTGATTAGTACGGGTGTCAGGAGTTATGGGGAGAAGGCAGGAGAATGGGGTTAGGAGGTAGAGATAGATCAGCCATGATTTAATGACGGAGTAGACTTGACAGGCCGAATGGCCTAACTCTACTCCTATACCCCATGACCTTGTGCTCATCACACATTAACCCAATCATTGGGTTCATTGGGATTAGGATTATTCTCCTAATCCTCATCTGGGCCCATCACCAGCACATCCTTCCTTAGATATGGGGCTCAAGATATCAGATGACATAAATTGTACACTTGGGTGAATCTTATTCTACGATAGGAAACAAAATTCCCATGATATTCAGTTCAGTTCAGTTTAGTTTGTTATCAGGTGTACTGAGGTACAGTGAAAAGCTTTTGTTGCGTGCTAACCAGTCAACAGAAAGACAACACATGATTACAATTGAACAATTTACAGCGTGTAGATACATTATGAGGGAATAACGTTTAGTGCAAGGGAAAGCCAGCGAAGTCTGATCAAGGATAGTCCAAGGGTCATCAATGAGATAGATAGTGGTTCGGTACTGGTCTCTGGCTGTGGTAGGATGATTCGGTTGCCTGATAACAGCTGGGAAGAAACTGCCCCTGAATCTAGAGATGTGCGTATTCACACTACTGTAGCTTATCCCATATGGGAGAAGGAATGTGGCCTGAGTGCGACTCGTCCATGATTATGCTGCTGGACTTGCCGAGGCAGCGTGATGTTCAAATGGAGTCAATAGATGGGAAGTTGGTTTGTGTGAGATTGAATTGGGTGAAATTGTATTGAAATGACAGCATTTCTTTTCAAAAGTTCGTATAAAATAAAATAAAAATCCTAATGTTTCTCATGTTTGGCAAGGATAGAATTTTTCATCAATGTTGTCCGATGTGAGCTCATCGGACATCTAAGGCATTTCTTGCTGAAGGCAAGATGTGGATGAGCACATGGTGTGCTTGGTCGCACATCAGTGAAGGTGGTAGAACCAGTGGGTGAGGTGATTAGAAAGATACTTGGACAACATTCTTTTTTATCAAACACGGTAGATCGACACAGAGTGTTGGAGTAACTCAGCGGGTCAGGCAGCATCTCTGTAGGAATGGAATAGGCGGCGTTTCAGGTTGAAGCCCTTCTTCTGAGAGTCAGGGGAAAGGGAAACTGGAGATACGAGAAAGTACAATGAACAAACGAATGAGAGGAATGAAGAACATATCACAACAAGCAGCGATGATCCAGGGAAGGTGGAGCCCACAATGGTCCATTGTTGGCTGTGGAGAAGGGGATGACGAGTGGATACAAAGCGAGAAACTCAGCAGGACGACCGTGAAACTAGTGGGATGACCAGGGTTGGGGAGGGACGGAGAGAGAGTGGGTGCAAAGGTGACTTGAAGTTAGAGAAATCAATATTCATACCGCTGGACTGTAAGCTGCCCAAGCGAAATATGAGGTGCTGTTCCGCCAATTCCCGCGTGCATGGCCGTCGGAAGGGTGGGGGCGGGGGTGCGATGGGTGCTGCCACGCTCCCTTTTTTTTTATCAGAGTAAAAACGAATCCAGAGAAAAAAAGATTGTAGCGCAATCAGTGTTTCCACTTTAAAGGAAATTACCCGAAATTCGGGAAATTCTGGTTCCGGCCCGCGGGATGATTTGGAAAAAAATGAGTGCCCGCTTCTCCGGGCCCGCGGGGGGCTGCGGTGTCTGCCCGCCCGATCCATCCCTCCATCCGCGGCGTCGGATCCTGGCCGCCGTTCGGCCTGGTATCCAGGGAGCGGGTTCGCTGCCGAAGGTCCGGGGATACCGTTCTCCCGTCGCCGGGCGGGAGCGGGAACGACTGATTCTGAACCCAGTCCTTGCAGCGGCCGTGACCTGACACCAGGCGCCGCTCCGGCCGGGCCCTCGCCTCCCCCCCGCCGGACCCACGTCACGTTCCCCCCGCCGGCTGCTCTACTCGTCCCTCGCCTTCACCCCCCCCGCCGCGGGCCCTCGCCTCCCTCCCTGCTGTGCCCCCACCTTCCCCTACTGCCGAGCCCACACCTTTCCCCCCTGTCGCAGGCCCTCGCCTCCCCACTCGCCGCGGGCCCTCGCCTCCCACTCCGCCTCCCCCCCGCCAGGCCCACGAACCCCCGCTTGATCTACGCCTCCCCCCCCAGCCACGGGCCCACGCCTCCCCCCTGGGCGCGGGCCCTCCGACGCTGCGTGGGAGGGAGAGAGGGGTGGAACGTGAGAGGGGGAGCAATGTGAGAGGGGGGAGAGGGAGGGGAGGGGGAGAGAGAGAGAAGGGAAGGGGAG
Source organism: Malacoraja senta (assembly GCA_038087875.1). Classification (NCBI taxonomy): domain Eukaryota; kingdom Metazoa; phylum Chordata; class Chondrichthyes; order Rajiformes; family Rajidae; genus Malacoraja; species Malacoraja senta. The sequence goes on from JAXLNO010004714.1 coordinate 796,360, forward strand.
GAGGGGAGAGGGGAGAGAGAAATAGGGGAGGGAGAGAGAGGTGGAGGGGAAGAGGGAGGGGGAAAGAGGATGGGGAGAGGGAAAGGGGGATTACCTTTCTTGAGATAGCAAAATTAACGTAGGTTTTAGAGCAATTATATTTTCTCCTCCATATGAATAATATCAAATAATTGGAACTGCTTTCTTTTCCTTGATAACAATACCGATAAATATGAATTCCATAGTTTGCGACATTCTGTTTGCATCATATTTTTAAATATAATTGGAATATTATAAAAATCTGCATGTTTTCATTGTCACCATGGATCTGTCCGCAGTAATGCAGCAGTCCATTGATGCAGTTGCTGCTGAGGAAACTAGGCAGAAGATGGAGTTAGAATAGAGGCGGGAAACCTTTTCATGTTGGAATGCCGCATGAAGTTAGCTGTAATCTAATGAGGCTGCATCCAAGAAACTTCACTTAGATCTACTTCAAAATGTACATTATTTTGTACAAATCTTACTGTGTACTAACTTCAAGAAAATGAAAAAAAAATTGTTAATTATAAAGTTAACAAACCTTTTAATGACTTTGTTGTGACTGCTTTTTGTGGGAAAGCATTTGAATATTTGGTTGCAACTTGGAGGTATGCAGTTTCAGCTGATCTTCTGGATGGGTATCCATCATTTATGACCTCAAGGACGTCTTGATTTGGGTTAGATAGGAGAATGTACACGGCTCAAATTAACGGTTGCCCGGTTGCCAATGGCCACCTAAATTCCCGCCGGGCAATCTAAAAGCCGTGTCATTTTGCTCGGCTTGGCCAGCGAAAAAAAAAAATCAAATGCCGATTGTCAATTCACGATCGGCATTTGATATTTTTTTTGTAGTGGTTCCGTTCGCACCCTCCTTTAAAAAAAACACAGAGTGAAAAAAAACATATTGGGTGCGCAATATTATTTTATTCTACACCAGGACAGAGGGTGCCTCTTGGCCCTCTTGCAGCCGTCATCCACTGGATGACCCTGGCGTTGCTCTCGATGACCGAGAGGGCACAGGCTTGTTCTTTGCCCGGAGCGGCTCGTTGCCGCTATCGCTGCTGCTGTGCCGGGACGGCTCGCTCTCCGAGTCTGGGCAGATTAACGCTGCGAAACTTGAGCGCAAGGCTTTGGAAGGCAGCGTCGGTGGCAAACTTTTCCCTGGCCAAGTTCTCGATCACCTCGGGCTCGAGTCCGCACTGCTCGAAGAAATTGTCGAAGCCCGAGCAGGCTCGGGAGAAGCGTTAGCTGAGGTCACAGTGTACCGCCGCAATCTGCCTTCACCAACCCGCCGCTTGAGCGCCTCCTTGGGGCGATCTGCTGCTGCTTCTCGGGGCGCTGCTGGCATGGCGACTGGGGGGGGGTGGGGAGAGGAGGGGAGTAAAGAGGAGAGAGACCAGGGGAGGGGAGGGGAGAGGGGGGGTGAGATGACAGTGGGCGAGAGGAAGGGGGCGGGGGGAGAGGAGGGGGGGAGAGAGGAGGGGGAGAGTGGAGTGGGGAGAGAGTGGAGGAGGGAGAGAGGAGGGGGGAGAGAGGAGGGGGGAGAGAGGAAGGGGGGAGAGAGGAAGGGGGGAGAGGAGCAGCGGGGAGCGGCCTTCAACTAAAGGTGGAGGGAGAGGTGGGGTGTGACGACACTCGCGGCGTGAGCAAGATTGTGCAGTCTTCAAAGTTTGTCCATTTTTTGAAGATTTTCATTAATAACTCGAGAAACAAAACATAAGATTGTCAGATAAGGCGATTTTGGACTCCAGGGTAAAAAAATCTCTAACGGAATATGTAGAAATGTTAACGTTAGCGCGTCGTTTGTTCGTCAAGATGTGATTATACACAAACAAACAAACACACGAACAAACACACACACATCCAAGATCAGCATTTTCATAGTTACTAGACCAAGTGGGACCCGTTGAGTTCCATCCTCTCAACGGGCGGTTGTGGGGGGAGGGGTGGCCTGCGGCGAACCCACATTAACCAACCCCTCACTCATTTTACCCCATCCCCCGCCATATGCACTCACGCATAGCTCCCAACGCAGGCGCGGCTAGAGAGGAAGGGGGATAGAGACAGGGACACAGAGGAACAGAGAGGGACACAGATGCACAGAGATGGACACAGAGGCACAGAGAGGGACACAGAGGCACAGAGAGGAACACAGAGGCACAAAGAGGGACACAGAGGCACAGAGTGAGACACGGAAGCACAGAGAGGGACACAGGTGACTAGTGGTGTGCCTCAGGGACCTGTGTTGGGCCCACTGTTGTTTGTCATGTACATCAATGATCTGGATGATGGTGTGGAAAATTGGATTAGTAAGTATGCAGATGATACTAAGATAGGTGGTGTGGTGGATAATGAAGTAGATTTTCAAAGTCTACAGAGAGATTTAGGCCATTTGGAAGAGTGGGCTGAAAGATGGCAGATGGAGTTTAATGCTTATAAATGTGAGGTACTACATCTCGGCAGGACAAATCAAAATTGAACGTACATGGTAAATGGTAGAGAATTGAGGAATGCAGTTGAATGGTGGGATCTAGGAATAACTGTGCATAGTTCCCTGAAGGTGGAATCTCATGTAGATAGGGTGGTAAAGAAAGCTTTTGGGGTGCTGGCCTTTATAAATCAGAGCATTGATTATAGAAGTTGGGATGTAATGTTAAAATTGTACAAGGCATTGGTGAGGCCAATTCTGGAGTATGGAGTACAATTTTGGTCGCCTAATTATAGGAAGGATGTCAACAAAATAGAGAGAGTACAGAGGAGATTTACTAGAATGTTGCCTGGGTTTCAGCAACTAAGTTACAGAGAAAGGTTGAACAAGTTAGGTCTTTATTCTTTGTAGCGCAGAAGGTTAAGAGGGGACTTGATAGAGGTCTTTAAAATTATGAGCGGGTTAGACAGAGTTGACGTGGATAAGCTTTTTCCATTGAGAGTAGGGACGATTCAAACAAGGGGACATGACTTGAGAATTAAGGGACAGAAGTTTAGGGGTAACATTAGGGGGAACTTCTTTACTCAAAGAGTGGTAGCTGTGTGGAATGAGCTTCCGGTGGAAGTGGTGGAGGCTGGTTCGATTTTATCCTTTGAGGGGGACCGATATCCTGGCGGGGAGATCTGCAAAGGCTACTTTAAACTAGAATGGTTGGGGGGAGGGACTCAAATAGAGAATGCTATTAGAGAGTGTGTGAGGCAGGAGGCAGAGAAGGAAAGCACTCAGACCCAACATGTAGGGGGGAAAGAAGAAAACAATAATAAACAGAGAATAAGAGGTGGTGGGGCTCTTAAATGGGTGAGCAGAGAAACAGAGGGGTGTAAAATGCGGGCGGAAGCAATAGGTAGCAAGGTGAAAAGTAAAAGTGGCAGGCAGACAAATCCAGGGCAAAAATCAAAAAGAGCCACTTTTGAACATAATTGTATAAGGGGTAAGAGCGTTGTAAAAACAAGCCTGACGGCTTTGTGTCTCAATGCAAGGAGCATTCGTAATAAGGTGGATGAGTTGAACGTGCAGATAGCAATTAATGATTATGATATAGTTGGGATCACGGAGACATGGCTCCAGGGTGACCAAGGCTGGGAGCTGAACATCCAGGGATATTCAATATTCAGGAGGGATAGAGAGAAAGGAAAACGAGGTGGGGTAGCGTTGCTGGTTAGAGAGGAGATTAACGCAGTGGAAAGGAAGGACATTAGCTTGGAGGATGTGGAATCGATATGGGTAGAGCTGCGAAACTTTAAGGGGCAGAAAACGCTAGTGATCGTTGTGTACAGGCCACCTAGCAGTAGTAGTGAAGTTGGGGATGGCATCAAACAGGAAATTAGAAATGCGTGCAACAAAGGCAAAACAGTTATAATGGGTGACTTCAATCTACATATAGATTGGGTGAATCAAATTGGCAGGGGTGCTGAGGAAGAGGATTTCTTGGAATGTATGAGGGATAGTTATCTAAACCAACATGTAGAGGAACCAACGAGAGAGCAGGCTATTCTAGACAGGGTATTGAGTAATGAGGAAGGGTTAGTTAGCAGACTTGTTGTGCGTGCCCCCTTGGGCAAGAGTGACCATAATATGCTTGAGTTCTTCATTAGGATGGAGAGTGACATTGTTAATGCAGAAACAACGGTTCTGAACTTTGTTCTGAAAGGTAACTTTGACGGTATGAGACGTGAATTGGCCATGATTGACTGGTAATTAGTTCTAAAAGGGTTGACGGTGGATATGCAATGGAAGGCATTTAAAGACTGCATGGATGAACTACAAAAATTGTTCATCCCAGTTTGGCAAAAGAATAAATCAGGGAAGGTAGTGCATCCGTGGATAACAAGGGAAATCAGGGATAGTATCAAAGCAAAAGACGATGCGTACAAATTAGCCAGAAAAAGCAGCATACCAGAGGACTGGGAGAAATTCAGAGACCAGCAGAGGAGGACACAGGGCTTAATTAGGAAAGGGAAAATAGATTATGAAAGGAAACTGGCAGGGAACATAAAAACTGACTGCAAAAGTTTTTATAAATATGTGAAGGGAAAGAGATTAGTTAAAACAAATGTAGGTCCCTTGCAGTCAGAAACAGGTGAATTGATCATGAGGAACAAGGAATTGGCGGACCAATTGAATAACTACTTTGGTTCCGTCTTCACTAAGGAAGACATAAATAATCTGCCGGAAATAGCAGGGGGCCGCGGGTCAAAGGAGATGGAGGCACTGAGTGAAATCCAGGTTAGTCGGGAAGTTGTGTTGGGTAAATTGAATGGATTAAAGACCGATAAATCACCAGGGCCAGATAGGCTGCATCCCAGAGTACTTAAGGAAGTAGCTCCAGAAATAGTGGATGCATTAGTGATAATTTTTCAAAACTCTTTAGATTCTGGAGTAGTTCCTGAGGATTGGAGGGTAGCAAACGTAACCCCACTTTTTAAGAAGGGAGGGAGAGAGAAAACGGGGAATTACAGACCAGTTAGTCTAACATCGGTAGTGGGGAAACTGCTAGAGTCAGCTATTAAAGATGGGATAGCAGCGCATTTGGAAAGTGGTGAAATCATTGGACAAAGTCAGCATGGATTTACGAAAGGTAAATCGTATCTGACGAATCTTATAGAATTTTTCGAGGATGTAACTAGTAGAGTGGATAGGGAGAACCAGTGGATGTGTTGTATCTGGACTTTCAGAAGGCTTTCGACTAGGTACCACATAAGAGATTAGGATACAAACTTAAATCACACGGTATTGGGGGTTCAGTATTGATGTGGATAGAGAACTGGCTGGCAAACAGGAAGCAAAGAGTAGGAGTAAACGGGTCCTTTTCACAATGGCAGGCAGTGACTAGTGGGGTACCGCAAGGCTCAGTGCTGGGACCCCAGCTATTTACAATTTATATTAATGATCTGAACGAGGTAATTGAAAGCAACATCTCCAAGTTTGCGGATGGCACTAAGCTGGGGGGCAGTGTTAGCTGTGAGGAGGATGCTAGGAGACTGCAAGGTGACTTGGATAGGCTGGGTGAGTGGGCAAATGTTTGGCAAATGCAGTATAATGTGGATAAATGTGAGGTTATCCACTTTGGTGGCAAAAACGGGAAGGCAGACTATTATCTAAATGGTGGCCGATTAGGAAATGGGGAGATGCAGGCAGACCTGGGTGTCATGGTACACCAGTCATTGAAAGTAGGCATGCAGGTGCAGCAGGCAGTGAAGAAAGCGAATGGTATCTTGGCCTTCATAGCAAGAGGATTTGAGTATAGGAGCAGGGAGGTTCTACTGCAGTTGTACAGGGTCTTGGTGAGACCACACCTGGAATATTGCGTACAGTTTTGGTCTCCAAATCTGAGGAAGGACATTATAGCCATAGAGGGAGTGCAGAGAAGGTTCACCAGACTGATTCCTGGGATGTCAGGACTTTCATATGAAGAAAGACTGGATACTTGGCTTATACTCGCTAGAATTTAGGAGATTGAGGGGGGATCTTATAGAAACGTACAAAATTCTTATGGGGTTGGACAGGCTAGATGCAGGAAGATTGTTCCCGATGTTGGGGAAGTCCAGGACAAGGGGTCACAGCTTAAGGATAAGGGGGAAATCTTTTAAGACCGAGATGAGGAAAAACTTTTTCAACACAGAGAGTGGTGAATCTCTGGAACTCTCTGCCACAGAGGGTAGTTGAGGCCAGTTCATTGGCTATATTTAAGAGGGAGTTAGATGTGGCCCTTGTGGCTAAAGGGATCAGGGGGTATGGAGAGAAGGCAGGTACGGGATACTGAGTTGGATGATCAGCCATGATCATATTGAATGGCGGTGCAGGCTCGAAGGGCCGAATGGCCTACTCCTGCACATATTTTCTATGTATCTATGTATCTATGGACGGGAAAGGAATTGAGGGTTATGGTCTGAGTGCAGGTAGATGGGACTAGGGGGAAGTATTTATTTAAAATTTAAAAAAATAATAGAAAATGTTCGGCACGGACTTGAAGGGCCGAGATGGCCTGTTTCCGTGCTGTAATGGTTATATGTTTATATGGTTACAGGGGCACACAGAGGGACACAGAGGCAAACAGAAGGACACAGAAGGATACAGAGGAACACGGGGTTACAGAGGAACACAGAGGCACAGAGAGGGGTATAGAGTCACAGAGAGGAACGCAGAGGCACAGAGAGGGAGGTTGGGAGGGAGGGGTGGGAAGAGGTGGGGGGGGCGAGAGGGAGCCCGAGGGAGCCTGAGGGGGCAGAGAGGGAGCGGGGAGGGGTAGGGGGAGGGGGTAGAGTTTGAGGGATTGGGTTTGCGCGTCGTCAGAGGTGAGGGTTGGTTCCAGAACGCAAAATCCCACGCTCCCGGCTGCAAAATGCACACGTCCCCTACCCGTTGCGGGGGGGGAGGGGCAGAGAGGTGGGGCGCTCCGTCAGAGGGGAGTGCTGGTTCCCGAACGTCGCTCCCGGCTGCAGGCTGCAGTCAGGGCTTGCGAAAGGGTGGGCGTGGGGGAAGGGGAGGCTGACGTCACTCGCAGCGCGTGAACATAACGTGCAGCCATTGTGACGTCAACATGTCCTCAGCCAAAGCGATTTCATTTTCAAAGATATTTGACATTTTTGAAAATTTTGATTAACTCAAGAAATAAAGCTGAAAAATTTTAGGTAAGCAGATTTTAGACTTCACCGGATAAATCTCTACAGGAATATGTAAAACATTTATCGTCAGGGTTCGTTTTTTCGAGCAGTGCGATCACACACACACACACACACACACACACACACACACACACACACACACACACACACACACATCCAAGATCAGAGTTTTATAAGTATAGAGATATGATGTAATCAAAATCAAGAATTATTAATTCACATTTCAAAAATGGTTTCCCGATTTAGTAGTACTGATTTTCGGTATTCCATACAGATATTTGAGTATACATGTGGTTGCATGCAAAATACTGATTTTCAAAAAATCCAGTTTCTGAGTAGTACGTTCTATTGCACTTATGTGAGAAATTTCCCCAACAAGATACTGATTTTCAGCCATGAAAACACGGAAATGCCTGGTGAAACTTGGCAGCTCTGCAATTATTCACAATCACATTTCGTTTGAGAATTCAAAATGTGATTTGTGATCTTGTTTATGAGTCATCATGGAACTAGAATTTGTTATAATAGTATGACAATAAAAATAGGTTAGTTTGAAAGCGATCATCGTCATGTAAATGCACCATTTAATTTGACTTGAATTTTCATGATGGAAATTGATTCGAACTAAATGTTGTATTAAAATTAAAATTGATGTGTTGTTAGGTCAGGAGGACCATTAAATGTGTACTGCACACACTAACATAGTCGAACAGTGACAGGCAATCAAATCAACACACACAACGTTTAAAAAAAGGTTTTGTGTACTGCAAAAACTTACAGTCTTTTACTTGCAGCTTTTGCATGCTCCTTTATAACATTTTACATATCATTTTACAACAGTACAACTTGATTATTAAAACAAGGACAACTTCAAATCTTGATTTAAAAAAATGTATACAACAATGACCCCAATCATCGCATTTCACCCACTCATTACTCTTGACTCAACCAAAATCATTTCTGAAATATTCGTCATAAATTAGGTGCAAAACTGCTCCAAAATAAGGCTCTGAATGCACCAGAGTGCATCCAAAGCCCTCTTAAGCGGGCCCTGGACCCCCGGCGCGAGGGACTTCGAGCTTCGCGCTTGTGATGTGCGCTGCGCGCACATTATTTCGCACAATTTATTTGTAATCCTGTCATGCCACCCACCTTTTTGAAAAGCTGCGTACGGGCCTGGTGTGGCCTCACTCTGACAAATGGAGGAGGCTCAGGACGTAAAGGTCAGTGTAGGAATGCGGCAGAGAGTTAAAGAGTTTGGCAACTGGGTGATCGCGTAGGCCAAGGAGGGTCTGAGCACAGGTGTTCAGCGAAACGATAGCCCAGGTTCCCTTTCTCTGGAAATGTTGCCCGACCCGTTGAGTTACTCCAGAACTTTGTGTTTCTATACCAGCATGTGCATTGCCTTCCTACACATTTTGTCTGCTCCACTAGGAAATCTCCTCAAGGTTTGCCTACTTTATCAAACGCAGCTTGGAGCACACACGGGCATGGGGGTCTTGTACAATTGAGACCACACATCGAGGACCATAGCTCTGATGACCTCACCAGGGAAGGATGCACGGACGTCAACAAAGATCTTAGAGTCATAGAGATATATAGCGTGAAAGCAGACCCTTCGGCCCAACTAGCCCATGCTGACCAATATGCCAATCACTGCCAGTCTAATTTCAAAGATTTCAAAGGTTTCAAAGGTATTTTATTGTCACGTGTACCAATTAAGATACATTGATATGCGAATTACCATACAGCCATACGAAAAAAAGCAACAAGCCACCCAACTGCATACAAGTTAACATAAACATCCACCACAGCGGATTCCCCACATTCCTCATTGTGACGGAAGGCAATAAAGTCCAATTTCCTTCCCTCTTTATTCTCGCACGGTCGAGGCCGTCGAACCATGCGTCGTGGCGATCGAAGCTCCTCTGCAGCCCGAGTGTCCATGGGCAAGTTAGACCAAAGGGACCGTTCCCCTGCTGTATGGCTTCATGACTCGAACTTAAAGTTAATACCGTTGGGTTACAAGCTACCCAAATGGAAGAATGAGGTGTTTTTTTCCTGCAGTTACGCGCGGCTTCACTATGGCAAACGGTGAGACTCACGACAGACAGGTCGGGATGCGAATGTGAACGGGAGTCTACTTATTTTTGCGCGCACAGCCTAAAGTTGTCGATCAATTGTTCTATTTGATCTTTTATTTGTGCACGTCGGGTTGATTGCATTTGTCGACACAGGGTGGCCCACGTGAAGGTTGAAATCTCCCACCTCGTGAAGGGGAGTTTAAATGGTTGGCAAGTGGAGATCCAGCAGGCTTTGTCGGACAGAGCAATTTGCAGCAAAGGTGTACATCAACACATCACATGCAAAACGCGGTAAAAATACATTTAATTGTAAATAGGTCAAATTATTCTGATTTGCATACGATCCATAACATACAAATCCATCACTAGTTTTATTGAAGTCCTCTAGCCGATTTTAGGATCATGATACAACCGGTCAGCAGGGGGCGCTCGGTCCTTTCCTGTGTAACATTATAGGGAGCCCGGTCCAGAAATACTCAGAGTTGGTCTCATTCATTCCCTTTACTCCCTGCTCCGGCAATCAGCTCTCATTGTTTCAGTCCCGAGACAGTTGTTCGAAACATTCACCATGACTACCTCATTGCAACATTCCCAAACCCACCAGTGTGTCTTTATCTCAAATATTAATAGACGCTGCTGCTACGGTTACCCGGTTACCCCCTTCATTAACAGTTACACAATTCTTAAATCTATTTAATTTTCTAACAAGCTTAAGACACATTGTGAAAGGATACTTGATTGCATTCTTCAGTTCGTCTCTGACCCTAGACTGAGTAACAACATAAATAAACGTGTTCGTGCACGAACTCAGAATTTTAAGCATGTCCCCGGCTTCAGTTGCCATTGTCAAAGGATGAGCCCAGTTTGGGACAGTGTGTGTGTTGACAATATCCGTATAAATGAAGGTCATCACTTCCGTCAGCCACAGGAGGATGAAACTGCCGGACACACAGAAGAGTAAAATGATCGATTTTCTTCGACTCACCATCTCCGGGTCCTCCTGTTTCTCGCCACTGACGTGAGCGCGGAGCTTCCTGCGGGCTCGGCTCGCCACCACGATCGACCTGACCGTCGCGATATTAAGCAACACAATTACGAAAAACGGAAGCAGAGGGGTTAAAATGTTGTGAATCCAGGAGAAAGCAAGCCACCCTGGCAGTGAATAATATTCCGGCCTTTCCATGCATTCCATGGGCCAGTTAATATAAGGAGAATAAAATGCAAAATAGTAGGGGATGTTCCGTATTAAACTCACAACATACACTGTTGCTATCGCTACCCTGGCGATTCTAACCGTGCAGTACCTGCTCTTAAAGCCCAGGCAACAAATGGCTATAAAGCGATCAAATGTAAAAGCGACAGTTAACCAGACTGAGCAGTCCAGGGACACATAGGTCATCACTCTTTGTAGTGTGCATGCAATAGTGGGTGTGTACCGAAAAATCGCAGCGTAAAGGTAAAATATCGCCACGTTGCAGAAGACGGCCAATAGGTCTGCTGCCGCCATCGCCACCATATAGTAGGTGATGCATCGAGACAGCCCGCACTTTCCCCGTCCGAGAACGATGATCGCCACTAAATTACCTGTGAGGAAATGAACATAGACAGCCTTTGAATCTGGTCATCAGTTACAAGGTGCTCTCAATGTTGGTGATCATGGTGGAGGCGCGACCCCCTACTGCTGTCCTGCGGTATGGCAGCCACCCGAGCCACATTCCCATTCACTTTCAGATCCAGAATAGATCACGTCCGTCCGCTCAATTACAATTACAACACAAGGTAGGTGTTATAATACCCAGATCTATCTCAGCACCAAGTCCCCCCTCCACCACGCTCTCTCCCATATCAACTCCTGCCTATCAGCCATCACATCTTGGATGCAACTCAACTTCCTTAAATTAAACAGTAGCAAAACAGAATTTCTCCTCATTGGCTCCAAATCAACACTCACTAAAATTAACAACCCCACTCTCACTATTGACGGCACCACTGTCTCCCCATCTCCTTAGGCCCGCAACGTTGGCGTAATCTTTGATTCAACCCTCTCCCTTGAGCCTCACATCCGTCATGTTGTCAAAATATCATTTTTTCACCTCCGCAACATTGCAAAAATCAGATCCTCTCTCACACACACCGCTGCTGAAAGACTCATCCATGCCTTCATCTCCTCCCGACTGGACTACTGTCACTCTCTTCTTTTCGGAATCAATTCCAGCAGCATCAACCGACTCCAACTGGTTCAAAATGCAGCCGCTCGACTCATTACCCACACCAAATCCTGGCACCACATCACCCCAGTTCTCAAAGAACTTCACTGGCTTCCCATTTCCCACCGGATCATCTACAAAATCCTGGTCCTCACCTACAAAGCCCTCAACAACCTGGCCCCCCTTTATCTCATTGACCTCCTCTCCCCCTACCAACCCTCACGGTCCCTCAGATCCACATCAGCTGGTCTCCTCTCCACTCCGAAAGCGAACCTCTGCACTTTTGGAGGCAGAGCCTTCTCCATGGCAGCTCCCAGGCTCTGGAATTCCCTCCCACAACCGGTCCGAAATTATGAGTCCCTCACCATCTTCCAGTCTCGCCTCAAGACCCATCTCTTCACCTCTGCATACCCTTAGTCCCATGTTCCCCTCCCCTTTGTCTTACTGCTCTATTTTGTTTTGTTTTTTCCTGACTGTCAATGTAAAGCGACTTTGAGTCCTGAAAAGCGTTATATAAATACAATCTATTATTATTATTATTATACCAGGAGAAGGGCTCAACCAAGAATACCAAGCCCACAGCCAAAGTAATATCTATACTGATGGTACCAACTTATGCTAAGGACAATATGCAATAATCAGCTACCTATATATTAACAAGCGCATGAAAAATATCTGATCGTGCGAATGCAAGTATATCAATAGATTAATCAAGTGGGCACCTCCCTTCACAGGTGTTTCGTTGCGTTAGGCCCACGACACCTCGGGAATTGGTTGTGACGTCACAGATTAAACCCCTCATACCTGCTCTCACAAGCCATGCTACCACCATCTACTACACAAAGGAAGCTGTTGATTAATTCACTCTAACAAATGCTAAAACACTCACATACTATCTTGTACTTACCCAACCCCATTATTTAGCTCGTAACGCCACAAATATCAACATGGCATAAAACTGGGATACACTTACACCGAATACGCTTACAAAGAAATGTATTGTCAAGGCAGAGTTGTGAAATGTGTTCAATTGTCATGTGTATCGAATACGGAATGTTTAAATTCTTACTTGCAGTCGCAAACTGGCTTAAACTCAATACACACTAATAATGTGACATTAACAAATGAGTCAACCGATTAATTACCACAGAACGAATGCATAAACCCAGAGGTTCTGTGTGCAACCAGCGGCCGTCCATTGAAGGTGGGGTTGCGTGGTGTGGGGTGAGATGGAGTAGCCGTGTCCAGTAGAGCCCCGGTACTGAACGCCACCTTTGTGTGTGGTTGCTTCAGTCTCCGTGTATTCCGGGAGAAAGACACGATGGGCCCCGTGTTGCTGACATCCCCATCCGGAATTACTACACACTTCGGAAACCGTCCTAACAAATGTCCGGGTGATCGGCAAACAAAGGATTCTACTTTTTGCTTTTGAGTGGCGTTAAAGGTGAGGACTTGTGTTCACGGAGGCAGCACTTTATACAAAACTTCACCTCGGGAGCCACGCAGGGATTACGAAGTGCGACTCTTTCAGAGCCACTCCCAGTGTTTCATCTCCACCTCCCATCCGCGACCCTCTTCTGTTCCCCGGAGGCATTAAGCGCCTACATACTCTAACTGGCATTTACTAACGCAGTACACAATATGCAACGTCGTGAAGTAAACTCAGAGACCTGCTGTGGAGTTGTGTTTGCGTGACGGATACTTTAGATGGACAAACCCCGGTCAAAGCTTCACTCTCGTGACCCGAAGGAACAGTTGCAAAATTCAACCCCTCGACGGTGTTAAATGGCAAGCAAATAAAACGACTTACTGAGCAGTCCGATGATTGTAATGATGCAACGAAAGTAATTCTGTACTTTCCATAATATAACTATCCGCTCAAAGTCACTAACCCCCATCGTTGATGTCGGTGGGACATAAAGATGTCGCCTGTACTGACAATGGTCCCAGGTAGATCGTCACTGCCAGTAGCTCAAGGACCCCGCTCGCGTTTATTTATGCCTCACGAAATTCTGATGTTGTCAATTACATGTCTCCCAGCTGCACATTAATTCCGCTACTTTAAACGAGTTGTGAAATTCTGTTTATCTGGTATTTCTGAAATACCTCTTGAGATTGTCCTGAGATTGTTTTGTACATCTGCCAACACCTGCTCAGCCTGTTTTGTAACTAAGTTTTAAGTTTTCAACAGGGAACCTCACCAGGAAAGGATGCAAGGACGCCAACAAAGATCTTAGAGTCAATGAGCGTGGAGGCAGACCCATCGGCCCAAATCGCCCGTGCTGACCAATATGCCCATCACTGCTAGTCCCATTTCAAAGGTTTCAAAGGTATTTTATTGTCCGTGTACCAATTAAGGTACAGTGATATCCGTATTTCCATACAGCCATACTAAAAAAGCACAAGACATACAACTACATAAAAGTTAATATAAACATCTACCACAGCGGATTGCCCACATTCATCACTGTGAGGGAAGGCAATACATTTCAAACTTCTTCCCTCTTTATTCTAGAAACATAGAAAATAGGTGCTGGAGGAGTCCATTCGGCCCTTCGAGCCAGCACCGCCATTCATTTTGCTCATGGTTGATCTTCCCAAATCAATAACCTGTGCCTGCCTTCTCCCGCGGTTGGGGCAGTCGAAGCTACCGGTCGCGGCGGTCGAGGTCCCCGCGTTCGGGCGAACGAAACCCTCGCGTCTGGGCGATCGAGCCCCTGAGGTTTGGAGCTGTCGAAGTCGGTCTCTAACCAGAGACCTCGAGCTCCGCGATGTTAAGTCCTGCAGGTTCCCGCTGTTGGAGCTCCGAGGTCGGTCTCCAGCAAAGGCCGCCAACTCCTCGATGTTATGCCGCGGTGCGGACCGATATATGATACGTCGCATCTCAGTCGAGGCTTACTAAGAGATTTAAAAAAGTTTTGCCCAGCACCCCCCACCCGCCTCCCAGATAAACAAGCTAAAGAACATTAAAACATACATTAACGCATATTATTAAAACAACAAAGAAAGAAGGGTCCGTCAGACTGTTGGCGATGCAGCCATTGCTGGCGCCATCCATTGGAGATTTGCTCATTTTGGCCAATATCCTCTAAACCCATCCTATGCATGTAACTGTCCAAACGTTTCTTAGACTTTAGACCTGAGTAATACAGCGTGGAAACAGGCCCTTTGGTGCACCAACCAGTGGCCACCCCGTACACTAGCACTACCGTACAGACACTAGTGACAATTTACAATTCGATCAAAGCCAATTCATCTACAAACCTGTACGTCTTTGGAGTGTTGGAGGAACCAGAGCACCCGGAGAAAACCCACGTGGTCACAGGGAGAATGTACAAACTCCATACAGACAGCACCCTTAGTCAGGATTGAACCTGGCTCTTTGTCGCTGTAAGACGTGCCGCCCTCTTTTTAAATGTTGTTATAGTACCTACCTGACCTGTTGTGTGTCATAGACATGGAGTTATAGAATCATGGCTCTGGGATAGAGGCCCTTTGGTCCAACTCATCCATGCAATCTACTCGGCCACATCTAAGCGAGTCCCATTTTATGTGCTTGGCCCACATCACTCTAAACATTCCGTCTAAACATTCAGCATCCATACATCTGTCCAATTTATTTGAAATGTTGATACTGTACCTGTCCCAACCACATCCCCTGGCAACTCGTTCCATAAACCAGCCCTTTCCCGAGTGAAAAGGTTGCCCCCCCAGGTTCCTACTAAACCTTTCCCCTCTCGTCTTAAAACCCATGTTCTTGTTTACAAGAATAACCCCAGGAATGTGTGGGTTAACATATGAAGAGCGTTTGACAGCACTGGGCCTGCATTCACTGGAGTTTAGGAGAATGAAGGGGGGACCTCATTGAAACGTACAGAATAGTGAAAGGCTTGGATAGAGTGCATATGGAGAGGATGTTTCCACCAGTAGGAGTGTCTAAGACCAGAGGTTATAGCCTCAGAATTAAGGGATGTTACTTTAGGAAGGAGATGAGGAGCAATTTCTTTCGTCCAAGGGCGGTAAATCTGTGCAGTTCTTTGCTACAGAAGGATGCGGAGGCCATGTTAAGGGTTATGTTTAAGGCAGAGAGATATGCAGATTATTTATTAATACCGGTGACAGGGGTCATGGGGCGAAGGCAGGAGAATGGGTTTAGGAGGGATAGATCGATCAGCCACGATTGAATGGCGGAGTCGACTTGATGTGCTGAATGACCAATCCTGCTCCTAACACATATGAACCTATGGCCTGTGATTCTAGATTGCTCATCTGTTGGTAAAAAGAGAGTAGGAAGGAGCCGCATATGTTGGTTTTCGAAGGTAGATACTCGTTGCCGTGCTGCATCCCTCTCCGGAAATCACAAAGTACCGGTTAATCTGTGGATGTGCAGTCAAATGCACAGGGAACTGCAGACGCTGGAATCCCGAGTAAAACGCAAACTGCTGGAGGAACTCAGCGGCTCAGGCAGCATCTGGGGAGGGAAAGGACAGACGACGTTTAGGTTTGAAACCTTTCTTCAGACCGATACGAGTGGGGTGGGTGGGGGGAGGTGGGATAGGGAAACTGGGTCGGGATAAACCATAGTAAGTGATAGGTTGATGCAGGGGACGGCGATCTTTTTGGCAGGGTGAGTGGGGTGAGTGGAAAGCTTAGGGATGAAGAGGGAGGTAACAGATGTCACACAGGTAGATGCGAGGTGGATTTTGATGCTAAGCCGCACAGTAGGATGGAGATGCAAGGTGGTCGGTGGGAGAAGAAAGAGGAGATGAAAATTAATGGGGACTAGAAGTCATCTTGAGATTGCTCCTGGTGGCATGTGCTTATGAGCATAGGACCCGGTAGATGGGATAGGTGTTTTCGTGGCCGAAGATTTTGTGCAGAGGCCGAAATTTCAGATTGGTCAACATTTGGATGTCTCCCGGGGCAGATGTGACCTGTACAACAGGATTGGTATGGAGCTGAACTGGTGATGAACCAATGTCCCGGCGGGCAGTTCTGCCAGTGCTACTCTGGTGAGAATGAATTAGATTGTAAGGGGGACGGGATCCAATGCAGGAGTAGGGCAGCTGAGAAGCTTGAAGATGTTTTTGAAGGAGATGGAAGCAAGTTCAGTCGAGAGGATGTGCCGACGCTCGGTAAGGAACGAGGCAGGATTAAGTTGCTTATATTTTAATGCAAGAAGCCTGGCGGGTCAGGCAGATGAACTCAGAGCGTGGGTAGGTTCGTTGAGTATTACGTTGTGGCCGTAATGTTCATATGGCTGCGGAAGGGACATGACTGATATGTTGATACTCAAGGGCAGGGGACTCCAAACTGCGGCCATCGGGCACATCCGGCCCGCCACGAGATTTAATCCTACCCGTACCAAGCACAGCGCAGGACGGAGCGTGTGTCCGTTAGGCGTCGATTCGAGTATGCCCTCTGTCTCTCTCCCTCTCTGCCCTCTTTCACCCCCCTCTCTCCCCTATCTCTCTCCTCTCTCTCTCTCTCTCTCTCTCTCTCTCTCTCTCTCTCTCTCTCCCTCTCTCTCTCTCTCTCTCTCTCTCTCTCTCTCTCTCTCTTCTCTCTCTCTCTCTCTCTCTCTCTCTCTCTCCCTCTCTCTCTCTCTCTCTCTCTCTCTCTCTCTCTCTCTTCCCTCTCTCTCTTTTCCCCTCCCTCTCCGCCCTTGTCTCTCTCTCTGTCTCCTCTCCCGCTCTCCCTCACCCCCTCCCTATCTCTCCCAACACTCCCCCCTCTCTCTACCTTCCCTCCCTCTCTGTCTCTCTCTCTGCCCCCCTCTCTGCCTCTCTCTCGCTGCCCCCTCTCCCTTTTTCTGTCCCTCTCTCTCACTCTCTCTCTACACTGCCTCTCTCTGCCCTCTGTCCCTCTGCCCCCACTCTCTCTGCCCCTCCCTCTTTGCTCTCTCTCTCCCTGCCGTCTCTCTGTATCTGCCCTCTCCCTCTTTCTGCCCCCTCTCTCTCTCCGATCTCTCTCTGCACTCTCTGCCTCTCTCTCCCCTCTCTGCCTCTCTCGGCCTCTACCCTCTCTTTCGGCCCCTCTGTCGCTGCTCTCTCTACCCTATTTCCCTGCCCTCTCTCTCTCTGCCATCTTTCTCTGCCCTCGCGCCTCTTTCTATGCCCTCTCACTCGCTACACTCTCTCTCTTCCCTATCTCCTCGCCCTCTCACTCTGCCCTCTCTCTCTGCCCTATCTCTCGCACTGCCTTCTCTCTCGGCCCCATCTATCTCCCCCCTCTCTCCCCTCTCTCCCTCTGCCCTCTCTGGCCCCTCTCTCTCTCTGCCCTCTCTGCCTTTTGATTCTCTCTCTCTCTCTCTCTCTCTCTCTCTCTCTCTCTCTCTCTCTCTCTCTCCCTCCCTTCATTCCCCCCTCTCTCTCTCTCTCTCTCTCTCTCTCTCTCTCTCTCTCTCTCTCTCTCTCTCTCTCTCTCTCTCTCTCTCGCTCCCGCTCTATCTATTTCTCTATCTTCATTACATTTATAAAATTGACACGTTTTTATTTTTTCCCATGGCCCGCCAAAATGTGCCAAATATATAATGTGGCCCTCATGCTGAAAAACGTGGAGTCCCCTGGACAAGGAACAGGTGCGGGGTGGGAATTGTCTTTCCGATGAAGGAGAACTTCATGGCAAGTGTTGGAGATGCCATTACTGACGGTTCGTCCAGTCAGCCACTATAATCGGAGCTACGAAAAAAGGGTAATGTTTGTCTTGTTGTAGGTGTAATATAGGGCTGCAAGAAGGCCACGAGCGTTAGAAGAAATATATATCCGGTGATTGGAGGCAGCGTTGAGACTAATAGTATTGGCAGAGTAGTGGGATAAAAACGTTCTCAAATAAAGACCGTGACGGCCCTAGGGCAAAGGGCTTATATGAGGTGGAATTTGTTAAATGTGTCCAGGAAAGTATCCTGAAACGAAGCACGATTAGTAAGATTGCAGCCGACACCAAATAAGATGACACTAAATGTTCAGGAAGCAACTGCAGATGCTGGAAACATCGAAAGTAGACAAAAACTGCTGGAGAAACTCAGCGGGTGAGGCAGCATCTATGGATAGAAGGAATAGACGACGTTTCGGGTTTAGACCATTGCCGTCTGTCCCCGCGGCCAGTGGGGGGGGGGTCGCCCCATGTGTGGGTCGGGGGTCCGGTGGTGGCGCATCGCGGTCAGTGACACTGTGTGGCGCAGGGACCAGACTGTACCCAAATCTGATCCACCCGGCCTCATGTGTGTGTATGCTGCCAACCCACAGCCCGTGCGGCCGCATGTGGGAGACGAGGCGGAGGGTGGCCGTGGCCGTGGAAGAGTGGGGGCTGTCCCGCGGGATGCGCTCATTCGGCCGCTTACACATTGGTTCCCGGATTCAGAGTGCCCAGTCACCTATGGCTTGCGTGAGCCCACCCTCACGTCTCCCCTGGCCAGTGATGTGATGGACGCGGGGGTCTGGATCAATTGCTCACAAGTCCCGCCCTCCCGGCGACGTCATTCCGTTATTTGGCTATTCGGCACTGCGGCCTTTTGGTGCGTTGGCTTCTAGGCTTTATGGGCCTTTAGGTGATTTGGCGTTTTGGTATTGCTGCCTTTCGGTGATTTTGCGTTTTGGTATTGCGGCCTTTCGGTGATTTGGCGTTTTGGTATTGCGGCCTTTCGGTGAGTTCGCTTTTAGGCGTCCCGCTCTTTCGGTAATTTGGCTTTTCGGCGCCCCGCCCTTTCGATTAGTTGGCTTTTTAGTCGTCCCACCCTTTCGGTTAGTTGGCTTTTCGGTTTGTACGCTTGCGGTTATTTGGTTTTTCGCCTTCGTAAGCTTTCAGTTATTTGCCTTTTTGGCATCTTTCCGTTCGCTTATTTCGTTTCCACTTCTTCGCTTCGGCGTCTCGTCTTTCTACGCCACATCCGGGTATCATCTGCCTATATACCTATATTGCTAGCCAACAATCAAGCATTCGGACATCTGGCTATCAACTTAACCAGCCAGCTAGCATCATATTATGGAAGTCTGAATACCTGGCTATCTAGCTACCTGGGTATCATCTCCGGATATCCAGCAATCTGACTATGTATACATCGAGCTATACAGCTATAGCTAGCCAGCTATCCATCTAGATCTCTAGCACTCTAGCTATCTACCTAGCTGGTGAGCAATCTAGCTATAAAGCGAATTATCAATTTTACCATAATTGTACTAATTCGCTACCTAGACAGCTGGATAACCAGGTCCTGTAGCTAGGTGTCGAGCATTCTATTCATCAAGCTAACGATATATTTTATCTATCTAGCGACCAACTATGTGGCCATCTAACTATGTAACTATCTTGGTATCCTTCTATCTAGCTACCTAGCGACCTAACTATCATGTTAACTATCGAATTAACTATCTATCTGGCTACCTACCTACCTGGCTATCCATCTAGGATAGACACAAACTGTTGTAGTAACTCAGCGAGACTGGCGGCGTCTATGGACAGAAGGAATATATGACATTTCGGGTCGAGACAATTCTCCAGAATATCTGTCTAGATATCGAGCTATCTAACGATCTTAATATCGAGCTATCCAGCAACGTATCTAGTTAGCTTTCTGTATATCTAACTATTTAACACACTGATGAGCTATCTAGCTATCTAGCCGGCCACCTGTCCACCAATTTTATTATTATGTAGCTAGATCGCCATCTAATTGGTCGGTTGGAGGCACTGTGAGTCGGCTGCCATGCCAGCAGGGTGTTCGTTATTTTCGATTTTTGTTGTTGTATGTCCAACATGTTTGTTTTAGTGTCTCTGGGTGTGTCTTATGTAGTGGGTGGCGGGGGAGAAAAGGGGGAAACCATTTTTCAGTCACTGCCAACGCGGGTCCCGGGTCCGGGTCGCCAGAAAGGAGAGCTCCTATCGCTGGCCTGGTGACGTTGGTGAGCTTCGAGCCGCGGGGGTGGTGTGGAGTTAGCATTCGGAGCCTGCGATCCCTTGCCGGGGATCGCCTGAGAAGATGTCCTACCGACGGCCTACGGCATTTAACTCAATTCAATTCAATTCAAGAAGTTTATTGCCATGTCAACAAGTTGATAGGAATGTGTCTTGGTTCGCTCTCAGACAGATACAATTCAGTACAATACATCCACACATACACCACAATAATAATAAATAATACAGACAATATCGTACGAAGGACAATATATACAGGAAGGACAGTACCCAGCAGCGTCATGTTAAACGTAGGTGCAAGTGCAAAAGAAAATGCAAAGTGATTAGTGCAAATTCAAATATCTGATGACTTGGAGGTAGGTGCTGTCTCTGAAGCGAGATGTTTTACTTTTAATGCTTCTATATCTCCTTCCTGATGTGAGGAGATTAAAGAGGTGATGTGCCGGGTGAAAGTGGTCTGCTGTGATTTTTTTGGCCTTTCTGGTGAGTCTTGTTGAGTAAAGTGATGTCACTGAGGGAAGTGTGTTGCAACCGATGATCTTAGAACCTCGGCGCACTAACTATTCTCTCCAGCCGAATCTTATCCTGCGAGGTTGTGTGACCATACCAGACAAGCATGGAGAATGTGAGTATGCTTTCTATGGTAGACCTATAGAAGTGGGTCATGGCTGGACGACTGACCCTGAATTTTTTGAGCTGCCGCAGGAAGTAGAGTCGCTGGTGGCACTTACTGGTTATGAGACTAGTGTTGAGCTCCCATGATAGGGATTGATGTATGGTGGTCCCGAGGAACTTAAAGAAGGTGACCCTCTCAACCACCTCTCCATTGATGAAGAGAGGGAGGAGGGGGTGGCCTTCTTTCTGAAATCAACAACCAGCTCCTTAGTTTTTGAGATGTTAAGTATGAGGTTGTTGTTCTCACACCACCTTACTAGCTCCTCTACTTCCCTACGGTAAACGGTTTCGATGTTATTGGTAATAAGACCTACCACAGATGTGTCATCTGCAAACTTAAATAACAAGACAGAGTCAGAGTGTGAACAGCAAAAATGTGTGTATACAGAGTACTGAAGAGGTGATAAAACGCAACCCTGGGGGGCCGCGGTCTCCAGTATGAAAGTGTCCGATTTAGGCACTTGAAGCCGCGGAGTATGTTCGACCGTCCCGACGCCGGAGTTTCGATCATCCCGACGAGAGGGCATGTACATCTGGTCGTCAGTAGCGGCGACTACGGTGGGTTCATGGCTCCTCGGTGTTATTTGGGCACGGTGAGTTCGCTTCCTCTCCCGTCATCCGCGGCTTCTAGTTCCCATCCTAAGCCACTATTCGTGAGGAAAATTGTTCTCTTTTTACTTCCAGTCGTTCAAAGAATGATTTAAATACCTCTAATTTTCGTTCGTTTTTTTCTATGAACAGTATATGTCCCCGATATACACTCAAAATAATATCTCAATTATTAATGACGAAGGCATTCAGCGTGCGTAGACGGTTAGTGAATCAGTTTTCTTCTCGCCACTTAGGCACACATTGAGAGTAGTGATGTGAGACAGATACGTGGTGGACAAGAACGGCAGAGTGGTGAGGATGGTAAAGCTGCAAACTCACAGCGGCAGAGAGCCGGGTTCAATATTGTCCGCGTGCGCTGCCTGAATGGAGTTTTCACGTTATCCCTGGATCCTCGTGGGTTGGTGCTCATGTTTCTTCCCACATCTCGGAGAAGTGCTGCTTTTTTTTAGGTCTGTATGAACTTGTCCGTAGTTTGTAATTGTGGATGTGAACGTGGGATAAGACGGAATTAAGGTGAAAGGTTGATCAGTGGTCGGCATGGGCTCAGTGGGGTGATAGGTCGTGTCTAAGTTATATTGAAAGTTATAATTAAAATAATACCTGCACCATATGCCAGCGTCTCACAATGTGCCCGAGGGTGGTTAACAGAATGATCCATCACTGCGGGAAGGACTGCACACGGACACACATTACCCGGGTTGAAACCTCAAAGGGGGCAGATAATCTTAGTTTCTCTACCGTCCGGAGAACAATGGAGACTGGATAGTTACAAACTCTAAAAAAGAAAAAGAAAATGAAAACATGAGAATTAACATAAATGCAATTGAAAACGCTCCGGTTTCCTTCCATCATTTGGGAATCGCGATAGATAAATTTGCATTGAATTGGGCGATGCAATACACGCGCCTCGGTGAAAATTCGAACAACGACCTCTGTCGGGACCCGCGGAAAAAACAAGAACGGGTGAGGAACCGGTTGAGTTTAGCAGTCCTGTTATTCCACTGCGGATCCGCTAGAGGGCACACAGGCTCCATCAATCCATTCCGTCTGATTCCGGTTAATTTCAGACAAACGTTTCTCACTGCGTGACTGCCGAGTGTCAGGACCCATCCATTCACCGCCAATTTTCGGACGATGGACAATTTAGCGTGTGCCGAGAAAGATCTTGGACCATCATCAACTCACCCACGTCAGTTTAGGACAAAACAGAGTGGGATACATGGCAAGGACATCATTGCCATTGTTCTTCTCCAGTAGAGGGCGAGTGACAGAATATTCGAGTAAAGGAACGTATACAACACCGAAGAAGGCCATTCGGTTCCTCGAGTACAAATAACACAAATGAGAATCCACCCGATTCCACCTCCTAGCACAGGTCCGTTCCCCGGCGCGTGATAGTTCCTCAATTGCACATCTCAGTGTTGTTCACATGTGATGGTTTTCCCGCCTCCCTTGTCTTCGCCGACCTACTGTTCCCATGCTATGTCACTATGTGTCACGATTGTTTTCCTTTTCCTTTTTTTTCCAATCCTTCTATAATTTATCTAAATATCCTCAATTGTTGAACTTTTTTGCTAGAAAAAGTACTTTCCCCATACTCATTCTATGGAATATTGTGGCGTTGCTGGTGTCTTGCACTGTGAAGACTGACGGAAAAGTCGTCTTCAGTTACTTAGCTAGAAAGCTAGACTGTTAGCTAGCAAGATAGCTAGGTCGTTCCCGAGATATCCGGATTGGCAGCTGGATAGATAGCTAATTAGCAATCAAAACAGATAGCTAAATAATTATGTCGCGAGTTAGATTGATAGCCAGCTTAATAGTGAGATAGTTAGCTAGCCTCATAGTTGATAGCTTGGTTGATAAAAAAAGATAGCTAGCTTGATGGATGCATTGCTAGATAAGTAGAGAGCTGGATATCAAGCTAACAGGATCTGGTTATCGAGGTGTCTAGTTAGCTATCTAGCTACTTGATACTTATTTTTTAGACAGCTAGCCGGCTAGATAGCTAGATGGCTCATCAGCTTGTTAAATATTCGGATATAGAGAGAGCTAGCTGGATAAGTAGCCAGATGCTCGATATTTAGATAGTTAGATAATCGACATCCAGATAGATATTCTGAAGTGTCTCGACCCGAAATGTCATCTATTCCTTCTCTCCAGATATGCTGTCTGTCCGCTGAGTTCTGCAGCAGTTTGTGTCTATCTTAGAAATAAAGCCAGGTAGCTAGATAGCCAGATGGCCATGGAGCCATATTGATACATATGTAAATATGTAGCAAGATAGATAGGCAAATATCTAGATAACCAGACAAACAGATAGACAGGTAGTTCGCTAACTAGATAGCTGGGAACATATGTAGCTGTATATCTGGATAGCTAGATATCCATATAAATAGTTAGCTGCTAGCCATTAGGCTAGATAGCTAGAAGAGGAAGGAACTGCAGGTGCTGGTTTAAACCGAAGATAGACCTCAAAAGCTGGAATAACTCAATGGGTCAGACAACATCTCTGGAAAAAAAGGAATAGGAATCTTCAGTCTGAAGAAGGGTCTCCAACCGAAACGTCACCTATTCATTTTATCCATAGCTGCTGCCTGAGGCGCTGTGTTACTCCAGCCATTTGTGTCTATCTTAGGCTAAATACCTAGATAGCTACTAAGCTATATAACTGGATACCTACGTAAGTGGATTGTTGATAGCTGGGTAGTAAATATAGCTCGATAGCTAGCCAGGTTGAAAACTGGATAGTCTATAGCTCTATAGGATAGATAGATAGCTAGATAGCTAAATAGATGGGTAGGAAGAGAGCTAGGAGCTAGAGTTAGCTAGGTAGTTAGATAGTGAGATAGATAGTTAACCATCCAGCTAGGAAATTAATAGCTCGATCCAGCTAGCTTCATAGCTACGTAATTAGGTAGCTAGATAGCAGGCACGTGCCGCGAGTGATTACACCGGTTAGGCAGTCAGTCGGCTTAAAATTGCTTTAAAAATAAAGACAGTAACAATTCAATTTGCCCAAGGCTTCCAAGTCTCATTTATTCTGAATTTCTGAATGGGTTGGGGGTGAAGGTTGATGGCAGGTGGAGAGATGGTGGGAAAAACGGGACCACAGGGAAAAGTTAAAACCGGTTGTCATCTAATTGAATGACAACACTTGTTCAAGGGACCAATTGGGGGAAAGTTTCTTTTCACAGCGTGTGGAGAGTCTGTGCCAGGGGTGAAGTTGCGGGGAGAGCAGGAGTGTTGAGAAGGAGGGGGTCGGGAATAATGCCAGTAACTCACACACTCACCGCTGCTGCGGCGCTCCGGGCTCCGGGCGCCAACGCATTGTAGTCGGGGATAGAAGCAGCTCGGGGAGCTGCGAGCGGCCGCCGGGAACCGACAGCAGAACAGGCCGCCATTCCAGCGCTTTCTACCGGCCCGCTCACCTCTGGCAGTGCTCTCCGTCTGAACACCGCTCACCTGCCGCTCGCTCACGTCAGCGGCTTCCAGCAAATCCTTAAATTCCCACAGCCGAGTAACCTCAACCTCAAACTGACCAGCGACTGGCAGGAGAGAGGATTTTAGACGGAGAGCTGCCAGAGGTGAGCGGGGGCCGACAGAAGGCGCTGAGGTGGGGGCCGGTTCCGCTGTCCGCCCCGGCGGCTGCTCACAGCCAGCCGAGCTGCTTCTCCCACCCGGCCTCAATGCGGTGGCATTGCACGCCTCCATGCAAGGAGCGTCGCAAGTGGCATGCTCCCGACCACTCCTTCACAACATTCGTGCCCTCCCCGCAACTTTACCCCGAGACAGACTCCCCAAACGCTGTGAAAGTCGCTCTCCCTCCACCCCCACACCCCACACCCCTGGAAATACGGTAATTAGGTAATTAAAACCATAAACACAAAATGTACTTCCCACATTATTAGTACACGAACTCCATTCTTCTCTCTTTGTTTCCTAACATACACTTAAAATATTGACAATCCATATTTGAAAACCCCGCCAAGAAACCTGAGCAGCGCATGCGCAGTACGCTGCTGCGCAAGCGCAGTGCTGCAAAGGGAGAGTTTCTGCTGCCTTCAGCCCGCTTAAAATTGACGCTTGAAGCAGCGCTGACGGCACGTGGGCTGCAAAGCCCTTCAAGGGTTACAAGCATTGCGGATGAAAGGAACGGAGAATTATGCCTACCTAAGACAACGATCTCTTTGATAGGCATAATTCTCCCATGCCTTTATTATTTATATTTAGTTATTACCATTTTATAATTTTATTCAGGGTAGGCAGTGCCTACCTTGCCTACCCTGACGGCACGTGCCTGCTACATAGCTACCTAAATAACTAGATAGCAAGGTCGCTAGATATCTGGATTGCTAGATAGATAGATAACTCTATAGTTAGCTTGATAGGTAGATAGCTTGGTAGCGAGATATTGTAGATGGATAACCAAACAGTTAACTAGATACGTAGCCACATGGTTGTTCGCTAGGTTGATATAAAAATATAACGTTCGCTAGGTTGATAAAAAATATAGCTTGATAAATTGAATGATCGGTAGGCAGCTCGCAAGACCTGTTAATCCAACAATCCAGATACTGCTAGATAACTTAATGGTTAAATTGGTAGATAGGTTTATAGCTAGTTAGCTCACCAGCAAGGTACATAGC
Source organism: Malacoraja senta (assembly GCA_038087875.1). Lineage (NCBI taxonomy): Eukaryota > Metazoa > Chordata > Chondrichthyes > Rajiformes > Rajidae > Malacoraja > Malacoraja senta. The sequence goes on from JAXLNO010004714.1 coordinate 822,628, forward strand.
TAGATAGCTACATATCTAAATAGCTAGCTGGCTGGTACCCTGACGTGGCGCCGACAGAGTAGAAGCCGAAGCAAAGAAGTCGAAGCCCAAGAACGGAATGGAAACGAGGCCGAAACGCCAATAAACCGAAAGGGTCCGAAGACGAAACGCCTACTAACCGAAAGGATGGGACGCCTAAATGCAAACTAACCGAAAGGGCGGGACGCCTAAATCCAAGGAACCGAACAGCTGCGTCGCCTAAAAGCAAACTTACCGAATCGCCGCTCTGTCGAAACGCCACCTACCCGAAAGGCGGCAGCACCTACAGACCAAAGGACCGACTGCCGCTCAACAGAAAAGTGCAATAACGGACTTGACGTTGCCGGGGGGGGGGGACTTGTCAGCGATTGGTCCAAACCCCGCGTCCATCACATCACTGTGAAGGCATGAACATTGTTCCAAACCACTCCACCCGAACCACAGCCCGCGGAGGGTGGCCGTGGGAGAGTGGGGGCTGTCCCGAGCGATGCACATCTTCGGACGCTTTCAACTTGGTGCTTGGGTTCAGATTGCCCAGTCGCCTATGGCTTGTGTGGGAAAATGAACCCCACGCTCGAGTCTCCCCCCTCTCTCTCTCTCCCTTATCCCTCTCCCTTCTCTCTCTCCCTTCTCTCCCCTTTTCTCTCTCCCCTCTTCTCTCTCTATCCTCCTTTCTCCACTCTTCTCTCTCTTCTTCTCTCTCTTCTCCTCTCTCTCCCCTTTCTCTTCTCCCTCTCTCCTTCTCTCTCTCCCCTTCTCTCCTCCTTCTCTCTCTCCTCAGTATCCACCCGCGGAGCGTCCCACAGTCACTGACCGCGGTCGGAGGGAGGGGGTGAAATCACGATGGTATGGAGGTTGGGGTCCGATGGCGGTGCATCGCGGTCAGTGACTGTGGGGGGCTCCCGCGGGTGGAAACGGAGGAGAGAGCGAATGTGTCTATGTCACTCTATATTCCTATGAACGTGGACCATAATATCGCTCTGTACATCAATGCTATCAAAGAACAAAGTGCCCTGCCATGATATATATACCCCCCTCTTACATTGGACCACATCAAGTGCAACATCTCGCAATTGAAAAGCTGATATTTTGCCCTTCCGCTGGGCCTCTGAATCCCACGGTCAATTAGCTTAACCGGTGTATATACCGCAGTAAATGATTGTAAACCTCTCTTTCACCTGTAATCAATTGTCTTAATCCGCTGGATAAACTGCACTATATGTATTCCTGCCCAAGTGACATTCAGACAATTTTCATCTGCTGACTGCTGTTCTGGGGGTGGTGGGGCGGGGGGCGGGGGGGGGGGGGCAAGATGCGGCGCAGACGCATCTCCGTCCTGGTAAGTGACCGAGAAACGGTTCCCCCCTATTCCCCCCACCACCCCTCACATAAGACCTACTAAGAAACATTAAAACATACATTTAGACACACTAAAATAACAAATGGGTGAAAGGACTAACAGCTACTGGCGTGGTAGCCACTGCGGTGGCGCAATCCAATGGAGAAAAAGTTCGACAGGTACATGGATAGGACAGGTTTCGAGGGATATTGACTAGTGTAGCTGGAACATTGTTGACCGGTTTGGCGAGTTGGGCCGAAGAACCTGTTTCCACGCTGTATCAATCTATGACTCTTTGACATGAGTTCTGTTTAGTTTAGTTTAGCTTAGAGATACATCGCGGAAACAGGCCCTTCGGCCCACGGAGCACGCGCTGACCAGCGATCCCCGCACATTAACACTATCCTGCACACTATCCCTACGTCTTTGGAGTGTGGGAGGAAACCGATGATCTTGGTGAAAACCCACGCAGGTCGCGGTGAGAACGTACAAACTCGAAACAGACAGCACCCGTGGTCGGGAACGAACCCGGGTCTCCGAGCACCAAATCTACCGCTGCACCGCCCTATGTTAACCCACGCAGTCCATCGATCACACATTCACAGTAGTTATATGCTATCCCATGCCGACCAACGATCATTCCTACACACCAGTTCTGTGTTTTCCCATTTTGTGAACCACTCCCTACACAGAAGTGGGCAATACAGAGGCAGATTAACCTAAAACACCGCACGTCTTTGGGGTGTGGGAGGAAACCGGAGCACCCTGAGGAAACCCACATGGATCACAGGGAGAACGTGCACAATCTGCACAGCCGGCACTTGAGGTCAGGTGCGACCCCGGGTCTCTGGCGTGCGAGGCAGCAGCTCCACCCGCTGCACCGGTGTGCACAGAGGGAGAAGTTGGTTAGGCTGGCACTCTTCTCTTCGGTGAGTTGTATCTGTGGAGGTGACCTTATTGAGCTGTACAAGATCCCAAGGGGCATAGAAACATAGACAAATGGAAAATAGGTGAAGATCTGGGCCTTTCCGCCCCTCGAGCCAGCACCCCGTTCCTGCTTTCTCCCCTTATCCCTTGATTCCGTTAGGCCTAAGAGGTATATCTGACTCGCTCTTGAAAACATCCAGTGAATTGGCTTCCATCGCCTTCTGTGGCAGAGAATTCCACAGATTCACAACTCTCTGGGTGAAAAAGTTTTACCTCCTTCATAAAGTGGACGCTCAAAGACGTATTCCCAGGGTAGAGAATACTAAAATGACAGGGCATAGGCATCAGGTCAGATGGGCCAGATTTAAGAAAGACCTTCTTCAGAGGGTAGTCCGTATCTGGAACGAGGTGCCAGAGGAACATAGAAGCAGGTGAGACTAGGCAGGTAGTTAGATGGGACCAGTGTAGCTGGGACAAGTTGGCCGGTGGGGGCATCTAGGGCCGAAGGGCCTGTTTCCACGCCGCATCACTCTATGACTCTATGACTCCAAGAGGATACAATTATGACTTTCAAAATACATTTGGATAGATACATGGATCGGGTAAGGGGTTAGAGGGAGATGAGGCAACCGCAGGCAAGCGGGACTAGCCCAGTGTACCAACTTGGTCAGCATGGACAAAGTGGGACCAAGGGGCTGTGTCCGTGTTGTACCGCTCTATGCCATTTACGGCGTGATTCCTGGGATGGAGTGTTTTAAGTGGCGAAATTAAGCAGCTTCTCTTGTTCTGTAGAAGGCGGTAGGAATAAACTCAGCCTTCATCCTAGGTAAATCCCCATCAGGGCGGCACGGTGGCGCAACCGGTCGAGTTGCAGCCTCACAGGGCCAGAGACCCGGGTTCGATCCTGACTTCGGGTGCTTGTCTGAACGGAGTTTGTACGTTCTTCCCGTGACCTGCGTGGGTTTTCTCCGGGTGCGTCCCACACTTGAAAGAAGTGCAAGTTTGCAGGTTAGTTGGCTTGGTATAAATGTAAAGATGTCCCTAGTGTGAGTAGAGTAGTGTTAGTTTGCGGGGATCACTGGTCGGTGCGGATTCGGTGGACCGAAGAGCATGTTTCAGTGCTGTATCTCTAAATTAAACTAAACCTGAGTCATAGAGTGATATGGTGTGGAAACAGATGTACAAGATTTTTCGGTGAGGTCACATATAGAATACAGTTTTCTCAAGCACCGATGAAAAGCTGTCAGTAAGCTGCAAAGAGCGCAGATAAGATTAACAAGGATGTCACCAGGACTCGAGGACCTGAGCTTCGGGGGAAGGTTGGGCGGGCAGGCTATTACTTGGAGCGCAAGGCACTGAAGGTTGATCTTAGGAAGGTGTAGAAAATCAAGAAGTTATATATCGGGTGAATACGCACCTGTTAGTTTTACCCAGAGTGGGGGAAACAAAACCAGAGGACATTGGTTTATGTGTGTGGCAGGATGTGAGAGGAAGCTGAGGAACAATTCTCACATTGAATTGTGATGGATACATGGAGCGAGCTGCCAGTAGCGGTAGTTGAGGCAGGTAGAATAACAACATGTAAACGACATTCGGGCAGGTACATGGGGAGGGGCAGATTTGAGGGATATGCGGCAAAAGCGGGCAGATGAGACGAGTATCTATGGGCAAGTTGGACCAAAGGGGCTGTTTCCCTGCTGTATGGCTTCATGCCTCGAACTTAAAGTTAATATCGTTGGGTTACAAGCTACCCAAATGGAAGTATGAGTTTTTTTCTGCAGTTCCGCGCGGCTTCACTGTGGCTGACGATGAGACTAACGACAGACAGGTCGGGATGGGAATGTGAAGGGGGGACTTCTTCTTGCGTGTGGCGTGCACAGCCTAAAGTTGGTCAACTTGTTCTTGTGTTTGTGCACGTCGGATTGATTGGATTAGACGAAACAGATTGGACAGCTTGAAGGTTGCAATCTCAAAACCCCCCAAATTATTCTGATTTTCATACGATCCACTACACACAAATCCATCAATTGTTTTCGTGAAATACTGTAACCGATTTAAGGATCATGACACAACCAGTCTGCAGTGGCGCTCGGTCCTTTACTCTGGCACAAACGCTACCCTGTATGGCTGTGATTTTCACCCATCTTACTCACAGTCCTCCTCCGCGGGGGCAGCCCAGAGGATTGTCCTCATCGATGAAAAGTTAAAAAAATATGAGTGTTTAAAAAATCTTGAGATCTATTGTATTGTCCACTTGCCTGTCAATCACCTCGGTGAAGGTAACGCCCCTACCGAGGGGGTGGGGGTGGGGGGGGGCAGGACTATAAACCCCGGATGCCTGGACGTGAGTCATTCACATTGGAAGATCACGAGTGAGAGGCCAGGACTGTCGTTCGAAGCTGTGAATCACCTGAACTGCGTGTCTGCAATGTACTTGCAATAAATGACTTGTTAGCCCTTCATGACAATGCCATGAGTTGTTTGGCCTGCTGCCCTGTCCTGCTTGAAACTGCAATGCTTAACTGGAAATTAAATGATAGACCAATGCCTTGATTTGTTGTGCCGTCTGCCCTGCCTGTGCTTGAAACTATGATTCTTTGTTAGGTCCGACTGTGTTTGGAAGGAATACATGCGATATTAGGTCCGACTGTTTGGAAGTAATACACATATTTATTATGTCCGATTGTGTTTGACAATAGACAATAAATAATAGACAATAGGTGCAAGAGTAGGCCATTCGGCCCTTCGAGCCAGCACTGCCATTCAATGTGATCATGGCTGATCAGTACCCCGTTCCTGCCTTCTCCCCATATCCCCGGACTCCGCTATTTTTAAGAGCCCTATCTAGCTCTCTCTTTAAAGCATCCAGAGAAACCGCCTCCAGCGCCCTCTGAGGCAGAGAATTCCACAGACTCACCACTCTCTGTGAGAAAAAGTGTTTCCTCGTCTCCGTTCTAAATGGCTTACACCTTATTCTTAAACTGTTTTCCCTGGTTCTGGACTCCCCCAATCCCGGGAACATGTTTCCTGCCTCTAGAGAGTCCAAACCCTTAACAATCATATGTTTCAATTAGATCGCCTTTCATCCTTCTAAACTCCAGTGTACAAGCCCAGCTGCTCCATAAGCGACTTTGAGTCCTGAAAAGCGCTATATAAATAAAATGTATTATTATTATTATTATTGTCTCAGCATATGACAGTCCCGCCATCCCGGGAATTAACCTTGTCAACCTACGCTGCACCCCCTCAATAGCAAGAATGTCCTTCCTAAAATTAGGGGACCAAAACAGCACACAATACTCCAGGTGTGGCTCACTAGGGCTCTGTACAACTGCAGAAGAACCTCCTATCTCCTATATTCGATTCCTCTTGTTATAAAGGCCAACATGCCATTCGCTTTCTTCACTGCCTGCTGTACCCGCATGCTTACTTTCATAGACTGATGAACAAGGACCCCCAGATCCCGTTGTAACTCCCTTTTCCCAAATTGATGCTATTTAGTAATCTGCCTTCCTGTTTTTGCTACCAAAGTGGATAACCTCACATTTATCCGCATTAAACTTAATCTGCCATGCATCTTCCCACTCCCCCAACCTGTACAAATCACCCTGCATTCTCATAGCATCCTCCTCACAGTTCACACTGCCACCCAGCTTTGTGTCATCTGCAAATTTGCTAATGTTACTTTGAATCCCTTCATCCAAATCATCGATGTATATTGGAAAAAGCTGCGGTCCCGAGCCTTGCGGCACCCCACTAGTCACTACCTGCCATTCTGAAAGGGACCAGTTAATTCCTACTCTTTGTTTCCTGTCTGCCAACCACTTCTCTATCCATGTCAGCACCCTACCCCCATTACAATTTGTCCTAATTTTGCCCACTAAACTCCTATGTGGGACCTCATCAAACGCTTTCTGAAAGTTCGGGTACACTACATCCACTGGCTCTCCCTTGTCCATTTTCCTAGATACATCTTCAAAAAATTCCAGAAGATTAATCAAGCATGATTTCCCCTTCGTAAATCCATGCTGACTCGGACCGATCCTGTTACTGCTATCCAAATATTGCTTTATATTCTTGGCGAGCTTACCTTCGTACCTCATCTTTTCTCCCCGCATTGCCTTTTTGGTTATCTTCTGTTGTTCTTTAAACATTACTCAATCTTCTTGCTTCCCGCTTATCTTTGCTACGTTGTACGTCTTCGATTTTTAAATTATACCGTCCCTGACGTCCCTAGTCAGCCATGGTCGCCCCTTTCTCCCCTTGGCATCTTGCTTCCTCCTAGGAATGAACTGATTCTGCACATTCTGTATTAATCCTAGAAATACCTGCCATTTTTGTTCCACTGTTATTCCTGCTAGTGTATCTTTTCAGTCAACTTTTGCCAGCTCCTCCCTCATGGCCCTATAGTCCCCTTTATTCATCTGTAACACTGGCATCTCCGATTTACCCTTCTCACTCTCCAATTTTAGATTAAACCTGACCATGTTATGGTCACATGCCTCCTAATGGATCATTAACCTCGAGGTCCTTTATCAAATCCGGTTCATTACATAACACTAAACCCAGAATTGCCTTATCCCTGCCTGGCCCTCTTGCAGCCATGTCTCAGTAATTCCTCAACATCATAGTTGCCAGTTTCTAGCTGTGCCCCAAGCTCGTCCACTTTATTCCTTATACTTCGCGCATTCATATACAGCACTTTGACCTCCGTATTCACTCCCCCCTCGCACTGCTCGCAATTGGCCCTGACATTACTCTGTTGTCCCTTCTCGAGCTTTCCTTCCGTTAATTAATTTGTATTTTTTCCTGTAGCCCTGAAACTCCATCTTTATACTCCCAATTTGTCAATCCCTCCCCCCCACCATTTAGTTTAAACCTACACGTGTAGCCCTAGCAAACGTGCCTGCCAGAATGTCGCCCCCCTCCAGTTAAGGTGTATCCCGTCCCTTTTGTACAGGTCACCCCTACCCGAGAAGAGATCCCAGTGGTCTATAAATGTAAGTACTTGCTCCCTGCTCCAGCCGCTCAGCCACACATTCAGATCCGCTATCTCCCTGTTCCTGTCCTCACAAGCACGAGGTACTGGAAGCAATCCAAAGATAACCGCCCTAGAAGTCCGGCATTTCAGTCTTCTTCCCAACTCTCTGAACTCATGTTGGAGAACGTCCTTCCTCTTCCTCCCAATGTCGTTTGTGCCTACGTGCACAACTACTGCCGGCTGTTCACCTTCTCTCTCACGAATGTTCTGAATTCTGCTCGTGACATCCTGAACCCTGGCACCAGGGGGGCAACAGACCATCCTCGCATCTCGTCTGCCGCCACAGAATCTCCTGTCCGCTTCTCGGACAATGGAGTCACCCACCACTAGGGCTCTGCCCGATGTCGGTCTCGCTGGTCGCGTCCCATCGCGTCCCGACGTGTCCGCCGCTCGGACTGGAAACATCGTCTCCCAGGACATTTCCCAAGAGGGCGTACCTGTTTACATTAGGCACAGGCACCTGGGTCTTCTGCACTCCACGATTTCCACCCTTTCCCTCCGCCACACACCTTGGTTCTTCCAGTATCCTCGGCGTGACTATAGGTACTGTCCAGGAAACCTTCGTTTTCCCGGATGGCCCTGAGGTCATCCAGCTGCTTCTCCAGTGCCCCAACACGGTCCTTTGGGATATGAAGCTGGACGCACTTGCCACAGTTGTCGCTACCAGAGCCTCCATCCGTATCCCTGTGCTCCCACATTCTACAAGCCTCACACTGTCTCATCTGCCCCGACATGTGTTCACCGCGTTCTGTCCTCTCGAGCTTTATGCGTAGCCTCCTCGCCGAATAATCTGGGGCCAAAGACTCACACTTCCCTCACAAGGCACTTCACTCACAAGGCACTTTCCTCACAATGCCGACCCCCACTGCCGCTCCCTAAGAGCTGTCTTGCTTCTATTGACTGATAAATTGCCTTATTTACCAATTTTCAAACCAAATTCCTCAGTTTAAACTGTTTTCCCCCTCTGACTCACTTTTAACTCTCCTGCCACACGGGCTAGAGCCAATCAGTGCTTTTTCCTGATTCTCTTTTCCGCTGGTTCTTCAAAATCCACAGAATCTCTGTTAAGTCTGTCAGTCGTTGTCGCTCTTTTTAAACAGTTTTCCCCTCTGACTCGCTTCTAACTCTCCTCCCACACCGGCTGGAGCCAAACAGTGCTTTTGCCTGCTTCTCTATGCTGCCCCGCCGTCCCCCGCCCCCGGCCAAAGAACGCTCCCGCCGGCCCTCAGCAGAAGCCTCGCCGTCCCCAGCTGCAGGACAAGCCCAAGAATCCATTCGGCCCGCAATGTCCATAATAGCCCTCTGGAAATCCATCCCTTCGGCCCACAACACCCATACTAGCCATCCAGAAACCCTCCGCCCACTGGCCACCGCCTGAAGCTGCCCCCTTCCCCCGGCTGCAGGACGCTTCCCCTCCACCATCGGCACCCGAAAGACCAACCTGAAGCCGTGCCCCACCTCAGGCTGCATAACGCACCTCCCGCCGGCCCCCGACAGCCCTCGACTGAAGCCGACCCCTCTCCCGTTCTGCAGGGTGCAGAACGCAACAAGAGACACAACATGAAAGAATGCACTGAATACATCTCCACATTAACGTTTAAATTGTTGTTATATTTCAAGTTATTCACATTTTGAGCTTGAACAAATCCCCTTTCCACTTGCCGTGCCCGTCAGCTGCACATGCGCAGTAATACCTGCGTGTTCTATGTCACAATGGGAACCCAATGGGTGGGAATGGCTGCGCCGTCGGAGAGCCGCTAAGAGTGGGTGGAGGGCGCGGGATGGACTGCTTGGGGGTAGGGCAAGGGGCGTCACAAAGGGAACCCGTCAGCCGCTCCTGCGCAGTTGGGGGTTATGCATGAGTGGTGGAATATTGAAATTGGTGGAGAGGTGGAATATTGCGTTGGGAGACCAGGCCTCCCGTGTGAGAATGGGACCCAACGGGTCCCACTTAGTCGAGTCGAGTTTAAATTGGCATGTAGTAAAGGTAATGCTACGGTTGTTATGGGAGATTTCAACATGCAGGTAGACTGGCAAAATCAGGTTGGTACTGGACCCCAAGAAAGGGAGTTTGTGGAGTGCGTGATGGATTGTTAGAGCGACGTTTATTTCAGCCTATCAAGGAGAAGGCAATTCTGGATTTTGTGTTATGCAATGAACAGGATTCGACAAGGGAACTTGAGCTTATGGAGCCATCAGGGGGAAGTGACCATAACAAGATAAGTTTTAAACTACAATTTCACAGAGAGAAGGGTAAATCGGAGGTGTCAGTGTTAAAGTTGAATAAAGGGGACTATGGAGCCCTGAGGGAGGAGCTGGCCAATGTTCATTCATTCCAAAAAGGAAGAAAGATTCCAAGGGTAGTAAGGGGCGACAGTGGCTGACAAGGGAAGTCAGGGACATTATAAAAATGAAAGAGAAGAAGAACAACATAGCAAAGATGAGCGGTAAACCATAGGATTGTGTGACGTTTTAAAAGCAACAGAAGATAACTAAAAAGGCAATACGAGGAGAAAAGTTGAGGTACGAAGGTAAGTTAGCCAAGAATATAAAGGATGATAGTAAAAGCTTATTTAGGTATGTGAAGAGGAAACAAATAGTCAAGACCTAAGATCGATCTTTGAAGACTGAAAACGTTGAAGTTATTATGGGGAACAGAGAAATGGCAGATGAGTTGAACAGGTACTTTGGATCCTTCTTCCTTAAGGAGGACACAAACAATCTTCCTGATGTACTAGTGGCCAGGGGATCTGGGGTGACGGAGAAATTGCAGGAAATCACATTAGGCAGGAAATGGTGTTGGGTAGACTTATGGGACTGAAGGCTGATTAATCCCCAGGGCCGGGTGGTCTGCATTCTTGGGTACTTTAGGGAGTGGCTCTAGAAATCGTGGACACATTGGTGATCATTTTCCAATGTTCTATAGATTCAGGATCAGTTCCTGTGGATTGGAGAGTATCTAAAGTTATCCCACTTTTTAAGAAAGGCAGGAGAGAGAAAACATAGAATTATTGACCAGTTAGCCTGACATCGGTGGTGGGGATGATGCTGGAGTCAATCATAAAAGATGAAATAGCGGCAGATTTGGATAGCAGTAACAGGATCGGTCCGAGTCAGCATGGATTTACGACGGGGAATCATGCTTGACTAATCTTGTAAATTTGTTGAGGATGTAACTAGGTAAATGGATAAGGGAGAGCCAGTGGGTGTAGTGTACCCTGACTTTCAGCAAGCATTTCATAAGGTCTCACATAGATTAGTGGGCAAAAGTAGGGCACGTCGTATTGATGGTAGAGTGCTGATGTGGATAGAACATTGTTTGGCAGATCGGAAGCAAAGAGTAGGGATGAACGGGTTCCTTTCAGAATGGCAGGCAATGACTAGTGGGGTACCGCAAGGCTCGGTGCTGGGACCGCAGCTATTTACAATATATATACATGATTTAGATGAAGGGATTACAAGTAGCATTAGCAAATTTGCAGATGGCACAAAGCTGGGTGGCAGTGTGAATGGTGAGGAGGACGCTCTGAGAATGCAGGGTGACTTGGACAAGTTGGGTGAGTGGGCAGATGCACGGCAGATGCAGTTGAATGTTGATAAATGTGAGGTTTTCCACTTTGGTAGCAAACAGAGGAAGGAAGTTTGTTATCTAAATGGTGTCCAGTTGGGAAAAGGGGAAGTACAACGGGATCTGGGGGGTCCTTGATCATCAATCAATGAAAGTAAGCATGCAGGTACAGCAGGCAGTGTAGAAAGTGAATGACACGTTGCCAGTCATAACAAGGGTAGTTGAATAGAGGAACAAAGAGGTCCTTGTACATTTGTACAGGGCCATAGTGAGACGACACCAAGAGTATTGTGTGCAGTTTTGGTCTCCAAAATTGAGGAAGGACATTCTTGCTCTTGAGGGAGTGCAGCGTAGGTTCACAAGGTTAATTCCCGGGATAGCGGGAATGTCATATGCGGGAAGAATGGAGTGGCTGGGCTTGTATACTCTGGAATTTAGTATGAGAGGGGATCTTATTGAAACATATATGATTATTAAAGGTTTGGACACGCTAGAGGCAAGAAACATGTTCCCGATGTTGCGTGAGACCAGAACCAAGTGCCACAGTTTAAGAATCAGTGGCAAGCCGATTAGAACGGAGATGAGGAAACACTTTTTCACACAGAGAGTTGTGAGTCTGTGGAAATCTCTGCTTCAGAGGGCGGTGGAGGCCGGTTCTCTGGATAATTTCAAGAGAGAGATAGATAGGGCTCTTAAAGATAGCGGAGTCAGGGGATATGGGGAGAAGGCAGGAATGGGGTACTGATTGTGGATGATCAGCCATGATCACATTGAATGGCGGTGCTGGATTGAAAGGCCGAATGGCCTACTCCTGCACCTATTTCCTATTGTCCATTTTCTAATGTCTGGTGAGTCGCAATAGTTCCATGCAAAACTTTGCTCTTGTAATTTGATTTAGTCTATCATGGTCATCGTTTCCTCCATCTCTGGTGTTGCAACCGGATTATTGCCCATACAAAATGGACTGGTATTAGGTATTTGTGCGAAAATCCGGAAGCAAACATTTTACATCTGAAATGTCATCGATTTCTTTTCAAAAATGTTGCATTGACCTGTTGCAAAATGTAATCGTCATCTTTCAAATTCTGGTGTCGATATTACTTTCCGTCGTTGGCAATATTATAAACCGCGTGTTTGTTATGCTGCCGTTTGTCAGTAGTTTGGAAGCGAGCCTCGCTGGATAGAACTGTATTTGTATTGGGTTTCCATGTATATTTCAATGTCAGATTTGTGTGAGACCCGGAGAGGGACGTCAGGCCTATATCGGCCACTGCGTTTTTCATTATGGCTGAGTTCGGCAAGTAAGAACTTGTATAACCTGGAGAGGTAAATATGATCTGTTCTATAATTGGTACACATTGCGGCCTCGGTGCTCTGGTATATGTTTAAAGTAAAGCTAAGGGTACATTGAGCTAAGGGTACAGTGAGTTAAGGGGACAGTGCTTTATAGTAAAGGTACAGTTCAAAGGATTAAGATTTTTATAGTGTGAGTGAGTTGATTAATTTGGGGCAAGCCAGGTCAGTTGAGATCGGCCCCATGGTTTGCCCATCCTGCAACATGTGGGAGATCAGGGATATGGTCGGTATCCCTGGTGACTACGTTTGCAGGAAGTGTGTCCAGCTGCAGCTCCTGGCAGACCGCATTGAACGATTGGAGCTGCGGTTGGATTCATACTGGAGCATCCACGATGCTGGGAATGTCGTGAATAGCACGTACAATGAGTTGGCCACACCGCAGGTAAAAGTTAAGCGGACAGAAAGGGAACGGGTGGCCATTAGCCAGCGTAACAGTAGGCAGGTAGTGCAGGAGTCTCCTGTGGTTATCTCCCTCCTAAACATATATAACATTTTGGATACTGTTGGGGGAGATGGCTCATCAGGGGAAGACAGCAGCAGCCAAGTTCATGGCACCATGGGTGGCTCTGCGGCACAGGAGGTGAGGAAAAAGAGTGGAATGGCCATAGTAATAGGGGATTCAATTGTAAGGGGAATAGATAGGCGTTTCTGCGGCCGCAAACGAGACTCCAGGATGGTATGTTGCCTCCCTGGTGCAAGGGTCAGGGATGTCACTGAACGGCTGCAGAACATTCTGGAGGGGGAGGGTGAACAGCCAGCTGTCGTGGTGCACATTGGCACCAACGATATAGGTAAAAAACAGGATGAGGTCCTACAAGGCGAATTTAGGGAGCTAGGAGATAAACTTAAAAGTAGGACCTCAAAGGTAATAATCTCTGGATTATTGCCAGTGCCACGTGCTAGTCAGAGTAGAAATACGAGGATATTGCAGATGAATACGTGGCTTGAAAAATGGTGCAAGGGGGAGGGAATTAAATTTCTAGCGCATTGGAACCAGTTCTGGGGGAGGTGGGACCAGTACAACAGGACGGTCTGCACCTGGGCTGGAATGGAACCAATGCCCTTGGGGGAGTTTTTGCTAGTGCTGTCGGGGAGGATTTAATCTAATGTGGCAGGGGAATGGAAGCATGAGTAGAGAGACAGAGTGGTGTAAAAAGAGGGTAGAAGCAACAGGTAGCAAGGTGAAAAGTTAAAGGTCTGTCTCACGAGTCTGCGGTCATTGGCGGTGATACAGGAAGTATCTACCGCTCGTGGACAGCCAGAGACCGCGGGTTCGGTAAAACGACCACCGCCGGGGCCGTGCGGCGTTTGTCCCAATACCGCACGGTGCTAAAAAAAAATCAGCACTGTCCAAAAATAATTTCTTACCGCACAGCCGCCGCCAGTGAGGCACGAGTGCGGCACGGTCACCGCCAATGCGGCCGCCAGTGAGGCACGAGCGCCGTGAGCCGAACTCTTACCGCCAGAGCCACCGCCAGTGAGGCACGTGTGCGGCACGGCCGCCGCCACAGCCGCCGCCAGTGAGGCAGGTGTGCGGCACGGCCGCCGCCACAGCCCCGCGATCCGAAATACGTCATCGCGTAGCGCGCTGCGTTGCACGATGACGTCATCGCGTAGCGCGTCGCGTTGCGCCATGACGTAATCACCCGACGCCGCATGCTCGTGGAACCGGCCGTACGGAGATCACTCGGCCCCCGCGCAGCATCCGTGCGGCACTCTCACGGTTGACGTGCGTTCCCCTCTTCTGGCGACGCCGCGCTTCACCGCCAATGACCGCAACACCGTGAGACAGAGCCTTAAAAGTGGCAGGCAGAAGAATCAAGGGCAAAAATCAAAAAGGGCCACTTTGCAACATAATTGTATAAGGGGTAAAAGTGTTGTAAAAACAAGCCTGAAGGCTTTGTGTCTCAATGCAAGGAGCATTCGTAATAAGGTGGATGAGTTGAATGTGCAGATAGATATTAATGAATATGATATAGTTGGGATCACGGAGACATGGCTCCAGGGTGACCAAGGCTGGGAGCTGAACATCCAGGGATATTCAATATTCAGGAGGGATAGACAGAAAAGAAAAAGAGGTGGCGTAGCGTTGCTGGTTAGAGAGGAGATTAACGCAATAGAAAGGAACGACATTAGCTTGGAGGATGTGGAATCGATATGGGTAGAGCTGCGAAACACTAAGGGGCAGAAAACGCCAGTAGGAGTTGTGTACAGGCCACCTAACAGTAGTAGTGAAGTTGGGGATGGCATCAAACACGAGATTAGAAGTGCGTGCAACAAAGGTAAAACAGTTATAATGGGTGACTTCAATCTACATATATTGAATCAAATTGGCAGGGGTGCTGAGGAAGAGGATTTCTTGGAATGTATGCGGGATAGTTTTCTAAACCAACATGTAGAGGAACCAACGAGAGAACAGGCTATTCTAGATTGGGTATTGAGTAATGAGGAAGGGTTGGTTAGTAGTCTTGTTGCGCTTGGCCCCGTGGGCAAGAGTGACCATAGTATGGTTGAGTTCTTCATTAGGATGGAGAATGACATTGTTAAATCAGAAGCAAGGGTTCTGAACTTAAATAAGGGTAACTTTGAGGGTATGAGACGTGAATTGGCCATGATAGACTGGCAAGTGATTCTTAAAGGGTTGACGGTGGATATGCAATGGAAGGCATTTAAAGACTGCATGGATGAACTACAACAATTGTTCGTCCCAGTTTGGCAAAAGAATAAATCAGGGAAGGTAGCGCCTCCGTGGATAACAAGGGAAATCAGGGATAGTATCAAAACTGAAGCATACAAATTAGCCAGAAAAAGCAGCCTACCAGAAGACTGGGAGAAATTCAGAGTCAAACAGAGGAGGACACATGGCTTAATTAGGAAAGGGAAAAATAGATTATGAAAAAAACCTGGCAGGGAACATAAAAACTGACTGTAAATGTTTTTATAGATATGTGAAGAGGAAAACATTAGTTAAAACAAATGCAGGTCCCTTGCATTCAGAAACAGGTGAATTGATCATGGGGAACAAGGATATGGCAGACCAATTGAATAACTACTTTGGTTCTGTCTTCACTAAGGAAGACATAAATAATCTGCCGGAAATAGCAGGGGACCGGGCGTCAAATGAGATGGAGGAATTGAGTGAAATCCCAGTTAGCCAGGAAGTGGTGTTAGGTAAATTGAATGGATTAAAGGCCGATGAATCCACAGGGCCAGACAGGCTGCATCCCAGAGTACTTAAGGAAGTAGCCCCAGAAATAGTGGATGCATTAGTGATAATTTTTCAGAACTCTTTTGACTCTGGAGTAGTTCCTGAGGATTGGAGGGTAGCTAATGTAACCCCACTTTTTAAAACGGGAGTGAGAGAGAAAACGGGGAATTACAGACCAGTTAGTCTAACATCGGTAGTGTGGAAAATGCTAGAGTCAGTTATTAAAGATAAGATAGCAGCACATTTGGAAAGTGGTGAAATCATTGGTCAAAGTCAGCATGGATTTATGAAACATAAATCATGTCTTACGAATCTTATAGAATTTTTCGAGGATGTAACTAGTAGAGTGAATAAGGGAGAACCAGTGGATGTGTTGTTTCTGGACTTTCAGAAGGCTTTCGACAAGGTCCCACATAAGAGATTAGTATGCAAACTTAAAGCACACAGTATTGGGGGTTCAGTATTGATGTGGATAGAGAACTGGCTGGCAGACAAGAAGCAAAGAGTAGGAGTAAACGGGTCATTTTCAGAATGGCAAGGCAGTGACGAGTGGGGTACCGCAAGGCTCAGTGCTGGGACCCCAGCTATTTACAATATATATTAATGATCTGGATGAGGGAATTGAATGCAACATCTCCAAGTTTGCGGATGACACGAAGCTGGGGGAAGTGTTAGCTGTGAGGAGGATGCTAGGAGGCTGCAAGGTGACTTGGATAGGATGGGTGAGTGGGCAAATGCATGGCAGATGCAGTATCATGTGGATACATGTGAGGTTATCCACTTTGGTGGCAAAAACAGGAAAGTAGACTATTATCTGAATGGTGGCCGATTAGGAAAAGAGGAGATGCAACGAGATCTGGGTGTCATGGTAACCCAGTCATTGAAAGTAGGCATGCAGGTGCAGCAGGCAGTGAAGAAAGCGAATGGTATGTTAGCATTCATAGCAAAATGATTTGAGTATAAGAGCAGGGAGGTTCTTCTGCAGTTGTACAGGGTCTTGGTGAGTCCACACCTGGAGTATTGCGTACAGTTTTGGTCACCAAATCTGAGGAAAGACATTCTTGCCATAGAGGGAGTACAGAGAAGGTTCACCAGACTGATTCCTGGGATGGCAGAACTTTCATATGAAGAAAGACTGGATAGACTCGGCTTGTACTTGCTAGAATTTAGAAGATTGAGGGGGGATCTTATAGAAACTTACAAGATTCCTAAGGGGTTGGACAGGCTTGATGCAGGAAGATTGTTCCCGATGTTGGGGAAGTCCAGAACAAGGGGTCACAGTTTAAGGATAAGGGGGAAGTCTTTTAGGACCGAGATGAGAAAATCATTTTTCACACAGAGAGTGCTGAATCTGTGGAATTCTCTGCCACAGAAGTTGGTTGAGGCCAGTTCATTGGCTATATTTAAGAGGGAGTTAGATGTGGCCCTCGTGGCTAAAGGGATCAGAGGGTATGGAGAGAAGGCAGGTACAGGATACTGAGTTGGATGATCAGCCATGATCATATTGAATGGCGGTGCATCCTCGAAGGGCCGACTGGCCTTCTCCTGCACCTATTTTCTATGTTTCTAAGTTTCTATGATATATGCAACGGAGTAGAAAATAGATCAAACAGGAAGCATTTGGAGCGAAGAGGATTGGAGTTTGGAAGTGAAAACAAATAAACAAAGTCTACGAAAAATAGTGAAATAAATCGATGATATTGTTGGTAATCCTGAATCGACTTAAAAGAAAATGAATTAGGAATAAAAGTTAAAAACAAATTAGCGACAAAATAAAGCACTAGAAATTGTGTAGATTCTGCACATTGCGGTGATTCAATTCTCATTGTACTCTGATTTTCATGTCATTTAAGTAAATTCCAACCAGTCTGGTCTATTCCGCATCACTGACATTGGTATTGGTTTATTACTGGAACGTGTACCGAGAAACACTGACGGGTTTTCGTTTGTGTGCAAAACAATTATATTACAAAATATTGCACCTGAATAAAATGAAGCCATACAGAGCTGAAAGATGTACAGCAAAGATAAAAGTACCATAGTGTCGAATGAACATTTCAGCACAGTAGCTTCACAGTTCCAGTGTAAACGTCCAATATCCGCAAGGAGGATGATTGGCAGATTGATTCTACATCATAGCGTTTAGGACAACAGTTCAGAAGTCTGATAACTAGGGGGGGAGGGAGGAGGGGGGGTCTTCCTGAGTCATGTGGTACGTGCGTTCAGGTCATTGCATGTTTCGTCCGAATGGATTAGAAAGAAGGAGGAGTCACGTCACGACCCTGTTTCCACCGATCTTTCCACCACCACACACAAGAAGCATAAGAAGCGCAAGGCAGACACGGTTGTATGCAGATGCCGACTACTGTGTTCAGCTCTAGACAAGGGAATTTGTAAGGGACATTTAGTCTTTAACTTCCTATTATCATATTGGTGAAGATGAGAACCAAAATTCGGCCTCAATATCACTGAGTTGGAAATTAATCTGAAACACGCTTGGATCACAGTGCGAGACATAATTTGCGGGGGTAACTCAACGTTGCGGTTTGCGGTGAATTTAAACCCCATATCGGCAGGAAAAACACTGCCGGTTCGTATGGGGCCTCAATCACATTTTCGCCGATGAAATTTTGATTCAAGTAATCCTAAGAAGCAAGTTTATATGTAAAATAAACGACACCTTATGTTTTGTCCCCTACGTGAGATCCGTCCCGTTGTCGGCGTTGACGGCGTTAGAAGTCGCTTTTAATTTTACTCCAGCCATTAAATTGTCCAGCGGTTTTAAAAAAAAACTTCCGAGAACGCGTCGGAACGACTTTTCAGCATCATATAGGACCCCGAGAAAATATATCTCGGACAGGCAGGAGAAAACGGCATTTTAATCCCGCCCACCCCCTCAAAGGCGCCAAAGACGCGCACACGGCCAGTGACGGAACTGCAGCGCCGCTGAAGGTAAGTGTTGTAACATACCTATATAATGCGCAATGTTTAACGTGTGTGGGAAAAATACAAGAGGTAGTGCAAGGTTAACCTTTTCACTCTGTGCTGTCCACGTCTGGAATGAGCTGCGAGAGGAGGCTACCGACGAGGATTGAATTGTGACGATTAGAATACATTTGGACATATATATAAATATATATAACGTATATTTTGCACAGATATCCTCCAATGGCAGACACATTGCACCAGCCAAGGGTTCCGACCGTTAACATCGCCTATTCCTTTGCTCCGGAGATCTGCACAGCAGCATTCTGTCTTGATGGCTTCTCTCAGTACATCGCATGATTTATTGTTACGGACAGTTTGTTTTCGCGTCGAGGAGCCATTTTCGACAAATGTGCCATCACACACGCGCCCCACATGCACATTGAACACTGTAATACCGAAGTACTTCCAGTATTTGAACAATATTTTGATCTTCACCGCTGATTCATTTCAACATTAAATTTGTCACATTGATCAGACGTATGAAATCAATCGTGCTAAACGTCTTCTTCGAACACTGTCTAACTCTGTTTCTGATTTCAGGGAACGATAGGAGCAATCAACATGTACCCCAGGGTCTCCGACTTCAACAAAACTCCCTGGCGCCTTGCCATTTACTGTATAAGTCCTGAGACACTTATCAAACATTCGCAAACGCTGTTCGTCCATGGCGCCCAATTTCTAGGGAAACCGTACAGCATTTTTCGATCCTGTTCAGTGTTTGCAAATGCCACCGAGAGATATACACGGATACCAAAGAGGTGAGTAATCCCGTCATTTAATGTTTTTTTAAAATCATACTATGAGTATTTCATTCGTCTACCCAATGTATTAAATGTCTGTAATCTGAATATGGTCTTCGGTGCAAAAAACAATTACCAACTGTCCACATGCACTTGCATTATATTGTGAGATCAACGAAAGTTTTCGATTTTTTTACCTTTCATTTAATTTCAAATTACATGTGTTTGGCTATTTATATAAATGTACATTCAATGATATTAAAACGATACACCAAGTATCAATAAACAAATGGCTTGGAAAACACGTTCCCCGACATAAACATCAAGCCATCGGTATTTACTATGCCGGCGCAGTTTCACGTATTGATTCGAAATGATCATGTTGCCTGACGTGGCAGCACAAAGCTACTGATTGTTACATGCGTTTCTGATACATTTCCAAAACGACATCGGAGTTCCAATAACTTGTATGAGTCTGTCCAACTGATTTTAAATTGGATTCGCGTGCTATTTACAAAGATGTCCATTTAGTGTAAGCAGAAATTTCACACCATTCTTCAGCTGCTCTCTGAATTTCCTCTGCGACAGTGTATAGATACATGTGTTGGTGCAGGTGCTGAGGAATTTAAACATAAACCCAAGTTGCTGCAGGATATATGTTGGGTTACTCATATATCTGTCTGTGTAAAAATAATTTTGTATTTGCCAGTTCGTAGAAGATATCACATACGGCATCCACAATAAAATGAAATTGGCTGACAGAGCAAACAGCAAAACCATTGACTTTCTCCGGTTTTCCACTTCTGGATCCTTCTGATTCTCGCTGTTGTTCCGCAGACTTTGGCGGACTCTATTTGCCGCAATAATGTGTCTAACTGTCAACCCATTAAACAGTAGAATTAACGCGATTGGTAATAACGGTGTCAAGATACTGTCAATTAACTCGAACGCTTTCCACATGGGAGAAGTGGAGTATCCTGCTATGACGATGCATCCCCATGGCACGTGATTGATTATGGCGTAAGGCTCTATTGCAAAGTAAGCCGGAATACATCTCGCAGAGCACAATATTGTCAAGACTACTATAACCACCGTGGCAGTTCTTTCACTGCAATTCCTTATCTGCAACTGTTGGCAGCATATTGCGATGAAGCGGTCGAAGGTGAAAGCCACCGTAAACCAAACGGAACAGCCCGTAGTTGCAATCCTCAAAACAGATGTCAGAGTGCAAATTGGAGTGATGAGTAATAAACGGGAATATTTATGGATAATATTTGTCTGCTCCAATAATGCAACGACGATAACTACCATGAGGTCTGCCGCCGCCATTCCCACCAGGTAACGAGTGATGCACTTGGAAAGACCGCATTTTCCACGGGAGAGGATCACGATGGCCATTAAGTTAACTACAAGGAAACAAGAGGAACATTAGTGATAAAGGAATCCTCGTTGCAAACGCAGCCAATATCATCGGCTCGTTTCGTGTACCTGGGGAAACAGGTCCCTACCGTGGTGAAATCGATTCCCATCCTGGAGCTGATTGCAACCACCACCGGACGCAATAGGTTTCTGCCAAATAAAACACGGATCTGAACGATAATGAACTTGTTCAACTTCAAATTCTCACACTTTGGGAAAAATGGTTGTTAAAAGATACCAACGTCACTAATAGCTCGGTTACATCGTTTGTTAAGTGATCGAGTTGAGATACAACGGAATAAATAAAAGAGCTGTGCATTTTAATTAATTTAGTATGAAAAATTAACGAAAGATTATTTCCCAAAGGGTAGAGAGTTGACGATTACAATGAAAGGGCCACGAATATGCATCGGCCTTTGTGATCACTTTAAATAATTTCGGAATAATAATGGCCTATTTCATATAAACACATTTTCTCCACCCAGCTGGTCGAATTGGTCAAACACGTCACAGAAAGGAACCATGATTTCTTAAACTTGGTTATGAACTTACAAATAACATTGTACTATGGTAGCAATTGATAATTATTCCAAAGCAGTAATACATACATTGTTGTGTATCACAAGAGAGTGACCAGAAATGTATTCCAGTTTCTTTCCTCAGTTTACCAGTAAACTAACCAGGTTTGGGAACTTCGCTCAGCGTTTTACGTTTATAATTGGATCGGCCAAAGTAGAGATGACCACCAAAGCCTAGTGAGGCATCGGAAGCGACCGTGCGTCCGTAGCCGTGCATAAAGGTCACCACGAGGATATGTCCTGTTGGCTTCAACAAGAGGCGTGGCTCAAGCGAAGCCGTCCTTCTCTGGTAGTCCATTGGACTTGGAAGGATTTGTTTGTAACAGATAGCGGACGTCATGCGAAATCCAGAGCATGGTACATATGTATTTCCATCACATGAAAGAACATGCGATTAAAATATTTTAATTATTCATATCTGAGGATGAATGAAGAATTATTACAACGGTTTATACATAAATTAATAAAAATCAATATATAGAATGGAAAATAATTGAGCTTCCGGTTATTTGTCCCTTCCTGCTGTAAAAGTCTAAGTATAGTAAACACGGCAGTAAACCGTGAATTACATGTAGATGTCATCGGCCCTCGAATTCTGTGTCGTACACGATGCCAAGGTAATTGAATATCCTTTGCATGTACGTGATCTATATGTCATCGATCCCTCCATCTTCATGATCCAATCTAAAAGTCGTTGATAAGCAGACATCAAATTTTATACCATCAGAGCTTTGGCAGCGCATTCTAAGTACTCGGCATTCACTGGGCAAAAACCTATCTCGCACATCTAACTTAAAATGTACACCTCTCAAATTATGCCTATGTCCTATAGTATTTGATTCTCACCCACAAAGAAACGTGTTCTGGCTATCTACCCTGTATATTGTATCAACGTAAAATATGCATCAGCAAGTTCAAATGTTGGTCACAAAAACACTAGCGCCAGTCAGT
Organism: Malacoraja senta; assembly: GCA_038087875.1. Lineage (NCBI taxonomy): Eukaryota > Metazoa > Chordata > Chondrichthyes > Rajiformes > Rajidae > Malacoraja > Malacoraja senta. Next base: position 844,761 of record JAXLNO010004714.1, read on the forward strand.
TTAGGTTTACAATGGGAAACATATCTAAATCGAAAAGTAACCAGTGCGAGAAAATCTGATTTTGAAAGACTCCAAAAGCTTGAAACCTGAAAATGATGCGAGAAACATATGTGATGGACATAACGGTCGACGTTTTACCACACACCAGGGGTTACGAGAGAAAGAACCGCACCAAAAAGAGTCAGCTTCGATTTCTTACCCGGTATTCCAAACACGACAAGAACAGGATAGTATATGCTCGCTATGTAGTAAATTGTTGAATATCCCATTTTCCAGCCGAAGCAGCGAATTTGGATAATGCGCTAACTACTTTCATCCACTGGTGTTTGGTTTCGAGACCTATTATACAATCAGGGCACATCGACTGTGACAATTAGTGCGACCGTCACGTCACTCACCTCAGACACAGTCCAATGAACAAAGAACCCGTCAACAATTTTCGCTCATTGCATCATTGTACAGTGAATTTGGCACCTCAATGGATGTAGTAAACAATTATTATTTTTAGATTTCTTATGGCTCTACTCCGATTGTAATAGTACAAACTTAGATTTTATACAGGGATATAGAAGATTGAATGTAATTTAATTCAGGACGAGTATCACATTTGACAAGTGCAATTACTTATAGTGTCACTTGCAAAACTAAGAAAAGGGTATTACTTTGTTGGATCAGTCCTGGATAGGATAATTCATAGCGATCCCTTGAAGTTCTGTTGAATTGAGCGTCTGACCTTTACGTGCACAGGGAAGAGATGTAGCACAGACATTGTCACAATTTACTAAACTCTAAATACATCAACATTTGGAATGTACTTCGCTGAACATATTGCATATGCGTCTTCAAACTAGCTGTGGTTACTATGAAGATTGAAGAACAACCATTGGGAAGTATATCACAAAATATCGCCGTCTATATCTCTCGTTTCCCTTTCCGCGGACTCTTTGTAAGGAGTACGGTATCGACACTTACCTTTTCATTTTCTCCCGAGATGCCGTTTGACCCATTGACCCAGCTTTCTTTGTCCATCTATAGTTTGTGAATAGCTCCATTTAAGGACGGAAGACATTGCAGTGTTGTGGACGTTCCCCAGACGCTCAAGCAAAACCAACTTCCCTTCATTGACACCACCAAAATTGTACGCTGCCTCGTCCAGACCAGCAGCATAATCAATGACCATCCTCACCCCGGTCACTCCCTTTTCTACCCAGTCTCGTCAGACAAGATGTGCAGAATTTCAAAACCTATGTCTCCGGACTCAGGGACAGTTTCTTTTCAGCACTTATCAGACAACTGGACGGTCCTCTCTTCAGCTCAGCTGTGTTCCTGACATCCCGTCTACTTTATCGGAGACATTTAAACTATGCATTTTTTCGGAGTTAAGTGGACTTTACATAGATTTTACTTTATCCTTTGGCTGTCCACGTGCTTCACCACACTTCCAGGGCTGATCACATTCCGTAGCTCTGCACTCATCCTTGGAACACCTGGAGAAGAAGGACACCTACGTCAGACTCCTTATCATATACTGCAGCTCTGCTTCAAATACCATTATTCCAACCAAGCTTATCTCCAAACTCGTAGATACAGGATTTAGCACATCCCTCTGCAACTGCACCCTGTACATCCAGGCCACAATCAGAGGCTCCGTGACAAGTTGTGCTCTACGATAATTTTCAACGCTGCTGCCTTAAAATGATGCGTTCGTGGCCCCCTACTATGCTACTTCTAGACTCATGACTCTGCAGCCAACTACTAATCCAACTCACTTTACAAGTTCGCAGCCGACACCACCGCAGAGGCTCCTATATCAATGAATAACGAGATGTAGTTCCGGAAGGCAATTGAGAACCTTGTATCCTTGTGCCAAGACAATATCTAATGATTCAATATATGCTAAATGCTAAATTCATGGATATGTTGATCTTCTTATATTTGTATTTATGAAGGGGAACTCATGCCTGACTAATCTTTTGGAGTTTTTGAGGTTGTAAGAAGTAGAATGTATAAGGGTGAGCCAGTTGATGTGGTGTATATGTACTTTCAGAAAGCCTTTTAGAAGATCCCACACAAGAGATTAGTGTTCAAAATTAGAGCACATAGTATTGAGGGTACGGTATTGACATGGAGAGTGAACTGGTTGTCAGACAGGAAACAACGAGTGGGAATTAACGGCTCCTTTTCAGAATGGCAGGCAGTGACTAGTGGGTTACCGCGGGGCTCAGACCCGAGACTAAAGTTATTTACAATATATGTTAACGATTTAAACAAGGGAATTAAATGTAGCATCTCAAAGTTTGCGGATTACACATAACTGGGTGGCAGTGTGAGCTGCGAGGAGGAGGCTATGCGGCTGCAGGGTGAATTCGATATGTTGGGTGAATGGGCAGATGAATTGCAGATGCAGTATAATATGGATCAAGGTGAGGTTATCTACTTTGGGGGCAACAACAAGAAGGCAAATTATTATCTGAATGGTGTCAGTTTAGGAAAACGGGAAGTGCAACGAGACCTGGGTGTGCTTGTACATCAGTCACTGAAAGTGAGCATGCAAGTACAGCAGGCAGTAAAGAAAGCAACAGGCATTTTGGCCTTCACAACGAGTGGATTTGAGTATAGGAGGAAGGTGGTACACCTGCAGTTGCACAGGGGCCCGCTGAAACCGCACCTGGAGCATTGTGTGAAGTTTTGCTCTTCCTCTTTGAGGAGATACATTCTTGCTATTGAGGAAGTGCAGAGAAGTTTCACCAAGTTAAATCCCGGGATGGCGGGATTGACATATGATGAAAGAATTGATCGACATGGATTATATTCACAGGAAATTAGAAGGGTAATAGGGGATCTTATAGAAACATACACAATTCTTAACGGATTGGAAATGATAGATGCAGAAATGTTCCCGAAGTCGGACAAGTCTAGAAATCGGGGGCATAGTTTAAGAATAAGGAGTAGTCCATTTAGGACAGAGATGATGAAACACTTTTTCACCCAGAGATTTGTGAATCTGAGGAATAATCTGCCACAGAAGGCGGTAGGGGCTATTTCACTGCATGTCTTCAACAGAGAGTTAGATTTAGCTGTTAGGGCTAAAGGAATCATGGATAATGTGGAAAAAGCAGAAACGGGATACTGATTTTGGATGATCAGCCATGATCATATTGAATGGCGGTGCTGTATCGAAGTGCCGAATTGGCTACTGCTGCTCCTATTTTCTGTGTTTAGGCTGTGGGCCGAACATGAAAAATGTGTCCAGAAATCAATTTTCGTGGACCACGTCTCGGACCTACATGAAATTTTGCACAGATTTAGATGAAATATAATTGAGATGTAAGTCACAACTCGTCAGTGACAAAAGTTGCACATTAATTAAGTAAACTAATTAGAAAATGAGATTGTAAAAGTAAGCGCATCTAGTATCCAATGCGCATATTACACCATGGGGAGCCTATTTCCAGTTGCGGTCAATTTAATACATATATATGTGACTTGTGAATATGACTGTAAACATATATAATTAAATATAATTATATTATATAAAAATAATATGATGAATATTATTGTGAGTGTGTCTTTGAATGAGACTGCCGCAGAAGTGCTTTGCAAATGAGGGCTATTACCTTTAACCTAAAATAACTCCAAAAGTGCTGCATTGTTTGAGTATCTGTAGTTTGTGTGTGTGTCTGTGTATACCTGTCAAACGTGTATCTGTATATGTGTGGATGTAAGTGTGTATGTATGTGTGGATGTATGTATGTGTGAATGGATGGATGTGTGTATGTATGTGTGGATGTGTGTGTGGATGTATGTGTGGATGGATGTGTGTGTGTGTGGATGGATGTGTGGATGGGTGGGTGCACCGTCGCATTGTCATTCACCAGCACGCAATTATCATAAGTAATTCACTCATTGTTTAAATAATTTGACCAAATAAACAGTGAAACGCTCGACATTAAAATAAAACTTTATTTAATCATTTATTACCCCAATTTATTTCTTTACATTACATCTAATCTTCATCGGAATATTCTTCATCAGATTCCAAGTCTTTTGCAGTAATAGAGTTTCTGCAGTCAACACACATACATACATCTGTACATGGCACACCATGCTGTTGACATGAGCATCTTCCTTTCCCTGTACTTGATTTCTCACAGCTTGTTTTCGTGCATGAACAGTATGTTCATTCTAGCAAGGTGCTTGTGGCTGGAGGCAGTTCACCACCAGTCAATGTCCAATTCACCACCTACAATTTTCCACCCATGTCGCTTTGGACTGGGAATTTGTGGAAACTGTTCCAGACATTTTTAATGTACAGCAACCTTGTAATTGCCTCTCATGACATGCTTTCTGAGAAAGTCTGCTGTTGGTGGAAGAAGTGCCTCTGATTTTGTTAACATGGGGAAAAGGTTGTATCTATCTTCATCTACGGCGGTCAGAGTGCTGGACAGTTGCTGTTTGTTGACCAAGAGAAGCAGTCTCTTTGGGGAAGGCTCATCTGCTTCACCATCAGGAACTGCCTCTAGAGGTGATTCACCTGCTTCAGGCTTTTCAGCGTCTTGAACTCAATTGAAAGAGGAAAAAGAAAAGTGTAGCGGCCTGGACGAGGTCAGAAAAAGGCCAGGCGCCAGGTGGGTTCAATCAGTAGACTTTTAATCCCAACAGCGAGAGTACACCACACACACACCTCGAGAGCACTAAATCCCGGGTCGTCTGGAAACCCTGTGGCAGACCAGTGCCCCTGTCCCTCACTCGGCGAGGGGGTGATCCAAGGAGTGGCCTACCCCCCAGGGACCGCCACGGGACCCCCCCCAAGTACCCGAGACACGAAACGGACAGGAGGGCGTACACGGCGGGCAGCACGGGTGCACACCATGCCCGGCTCTGGAACAGGCGACTGACCAACAGGTGCAGCTGACGGAGTAAACAGAGAAGGGGGTACCCTAGACAGAGGCCACCCTCGCTTACGGGGCCGCGCTAATAGCACCAGCTGATCAATAGCAATATGTGCTGGCTTCAGCCGCGCAACTGAAACAGTCTCATGCCGACCCCCCATGTCCAGGACGAAAGAGGATGAGCCATGCTCCAGGACCCGGAAGGGACCCTCGTACCGCCGATGGAGAGGTGTCCGATGCGCATCCCTGCGCATGAAAACGAACTGGCAGTCCTCCAGGGCAGACGGAACGTGCGGACGGAAGGACCCATGACGAGACGTTGCCACCGGCGCCAACTTGCCCACCGTCTGCCGAAGACGTTGCAGAGCGTCCGAAGGCTGCTCCACCTGGCCACGTGCCGACGGGATGAACTCCCCGGGCACCGTCAACGGAGACCCATACACCAAGTCGGCGGAGGAGGAGTCCAAGTCCTCTTTCGGTGCAGTGCGGATCCCCAGCAAAATCCACGGCAGAGCGTCCACCGAGTCCGGATCATTCAGCCGTGCCTTCAGGGCATCCTTAAGTTGACGGTGAAACCGCTCCACCAGGCCGTTCGCCTGCGGATGATACGCCGTCGTGTGGTGCAGACGAACACCCAGGAGACGTGCCATGGCCGACCACTGTTCCGACGTGAACTGAGGCCCCCGGTCGGATGTTATGTCCAGTGGCACCCGAACCGGGCGATCCCGTGAGCCAGCAAGGCTCGAGCACAAGTGGTCGTTGCAGAATTTGGCAGCGGAATGACTTCAGGCCACCGCGTGAAGAGGTCCACAACGGTGAATAGGTAGGTCATGCCCTGGGACGACGGTAGCAGCCCCACGATGTCCACGTGAATGTGGTCGAAACGCTGCCTTGGAGTGGGGAACTCCTGCAACGGCGCGCGCACGTGTCGTTGCACCTTGGCGGTCTGCACGGGATGCAAGTGCGCGCCCAGTGTCCAACCTCCTTCCGCAGCCCGTGCCACATGAAACGAGAGGCTACCAGGGCCGTTGTCGCCCGGATGGAGGGATGCGCAAGCCCATGGAGCACCTCAAATACCCTGCGCCGTCAGGCGATGGTGGACGATTGGTCGCGGAACTCCAGAGGAGACATGGCACAGCAGCGTTGCACCCCCAGGACCACAGACAACGTCCTCCAACTGCAGGCCCGCAACTGCCGTACGATAAGCGGACATCTCCTCGTCGACCAGCTGAGCGGCTGCTAGGGCGGAATAATTGATCCCCTCAGCGACTTGGAGAACCGCGTGGACTGCAGGTTCGAAAAGGCATCGGCCCTGAACGAACCGGATGGAGGTGGTGTATTCGGACACATACGCCAACTGCCTCTGCTGCCGGGCAGACCACGGGTCTGAAACCTTGGCGAACGCGAAGGTTAGCGGCTTGAGGTCCGTAAATACAGTAAACGACGTCCCCTCCAGGAAGTGGCGGAAATGGCGTACGGCGAGATATAGGGCAAGGAGTGTAGAGCCTTGCATGTTCCTTTAACATAATGACCTCACCACTACTAACCACTCCCCATTATGTTCAGTATAATTGTAACCTTCCCACCCCTAGCTCGCTCTCTAGCTCCGGTAACGGACCATGAACAGCTAGGGCAATATGTGTGTATACGACTACAAAGTATGCAATAAACTAAGAGTGAAGACACTACGTGTTTGACAAGTCTTTACATGGTGTCAGAAATGGGATTCGAACCCACGCCTCCAATTGGAGGTAAGGACGATGGGGCGCTTTAAGTCGAAGAACTTCAGAGTGGGGGTGCGAACCAGCCGGGATTTTAAGTCATCGAAGGCTGCCTGATGCAGCGGGTACCAAACCCAGCCAGTGTCCTTCTTAGCAGCAACGACCATGGTGGAGACCCACCGGGTGGGATCACTCACCTCCTTGATGATGCCCACGGCCACCATGTGGCGCAGAGTCGACTCCACCCTGTCCTTCATAGCAAAGGAGACGCGGTGAACCGGGCGGACTACCGGATGGACCTCCGGGTCCACCTCGATTTCGTACTTGCAGGGTAGTTTGCCCAATACATCGTCAAAACGGTCGGGGTATTCGCACATGGGATCCATGGGGGTCTGCACCAGGTGGATATCGCGGCGGAAGGAAACCAAACCGAGGTCCTGGCACGCACTGGCGCCCAACAGAGTACCATTTTCAGATCCCACCCGGTGGGTCTCCAGCATGGTCGTTGCTGCTAAGAAGGACACTGCCTGGGTTTGGTACCCGCTGCATCAGGCAGCTTTCGATGACTTAAAATCCCGGCTGGTTCGCACCCGCACTCTGAAGTTCTTCGACTTAAAGCGCCCCATCGTCCTTACCTGCGATGCCTCAAGTTTCGGTCTCGGTGCTGCCTGCCTGCAAATCTACGACCGCCTGCAACTACCTGTCTCCTACGCCTCCAGCACTATGAGCAACGCTACGCTCAGATCGAGAAGGAGCTCCTTGCTGTGGTGTTTGCCTGCTCGAAGTTCAAGGACTACATTGTGGGTAACACTTTCACTATTGAAACCGACAACCAGCCGCTGGTCACGATCTTGAACAAACCGATCCACGTGGCCTCTTCCCGTTTGCAGCGTATGATGCTGCAGCTCCAACGCTTCACGTTTCAAATCGTGTACCGAAAGGGCAAGGACATGTTTGTGGCCGACACGCTGTCCCGCGCACCGCTGGCTTCTACTGCCCGCCACCCGTACGAGTCATCCGACCTGATGGTGCTGAACGTCAACTTTATGCCTTCCCAGCAGATGCAGTCCCTGATTCACCACACTGCCCTGCAACAGCTTATAGACGTCATCCGTCGTGGCTGGCCTGACCGTCGCTCACCCTTGCCGGCTGGTGCTGCGCCCTACTTCCTAGTCCGGGATGAACTTGTGCTGCAGGACGGCGTGGTGGTGAAGGGCCACAAGGTTGTGGTGCCTGCTGCACTGCGGGACCACTATTGCCAAACTGCCCACAGCCACCATCCCGGAGCCGATGCCACCCTGTCCCAGGCCCACAGCCAATTTTATTGGCCCGGCATGGCACAGGACATCCGGGAGAGGGTCTCTGCCTGCTCAACCTGCAATACCCTCTCTCCCCACCAGCAACGCCAGCCACTCCTGCAACAGCCTGCCCCCGACCTGGCGTGGATGGCGGTCGCTACGGACATATTTGAGTGGCGTGGCAAACATTTCCTGGTCCTTGTCGACTCCTACTCCAGCTGGTTCGAGATTGAGCGTCTGCGCTCCCTCACTTCTGCTGCGGTCATTGGAAAGCTTCAACGCCTCTTTGCTACCTTTGGCCTTCCTGTGACTGTGCAGTCTGACAACGGGGGCCTGTTCACGAGTGCTGAGTTCCGCGCCTTCGCCGCCGCCTACAACTTTCGCCACATCACCAGCAGCCCTGAATACCCGCAGAGCAACGGCCTTGCTGAGCGCGCCGTCCGCAGTGCCAAGGAGCTGCTGGAACATTGTAGACTTTCGCATTCTGATTTTTATCTGGCTCTACTGAATCTCCGAAATATTTGTCGCGACCCTGCCATGGGCTCACCCGCTCAACGGCTCATGTCCCGCACCACTCGCCCTCCCATCCCTGTCTCCCAGCGATCCCTACAGCCCGCAGTCCGCAGCCCTGCTGCTGTCCGGGAGCGCATTACCCAGAAACAGGTCGTCCAGAAGCGCTCCCACGACAAATCGTGCCGTCCCCTTCAGCCCCTCTTCAAGGGCCAGGTCGTCCGGATGCAGTCCCCCTCCGGACACCGCCGCTTGGCTGTTGTCATCGACTTTGCGGACTCTCCGCGCTCTTACCTGGTTGACTACGAGGGCACCATCTACCGCCGGTCCCGCCAGCATTTGCTGCCGGTCAACGAGCCCGCTCCGCCTCCCGCAGCCCCTTTTGCTCCCCCGGTTGCCACCTCGTTGCCTACCGCTCCTCCTATGCCCAGGACTCTGCCCTCGCCACCCTTGGTGCCCCGTTCTCCCGCTGCTCCTCCTGCCCCCCCCCCCCCCACCAGACCTCTCCCGCTCGCGTGCCCGTTGCGGGGCCCGTTTCTCCTCCCCGGTCTCCTCGTCCTCCCTCTCCTGCTCATTCTCCTCTCGGATCCCCTATCGCCACTCCTGCTCCGGCTCCTGCTCTTCCTTCGGAGGGGGGGGGGGGAAGGCGGGCTGCGTACCCGCTCCGGGCGTCTGGTCAAGCCGCCTGAACGTTACGGGGAGTTTGCTTGAATGGTTCAAGTTTTTCCTGACGATGTACGCGCGGGTTTGTGTCTAGCGTATGGTTCGTGGTCTCGCTGTCATCATTGTAATGTTTCCCTTTTCAAGGGGAAGGATGTAGAGCCGTGCATGTTCCTTTAACATAATGACCTCACCACTACTAACCACTCCCCATTATCTTCAGTATAATTGCAACCTTCCCACCCCTAGCTCGCTCTCTAGCTCCGGTAATGGACCACGAACAGCTAGGGCAATATGTGTGTATACGACTACAGTGCATGCAATAAACTAAGAGTGAAGACTATGTGTTTAACGAGTCTTTACAGACCGTTCCCCTGCTGTATGGCTTCATGACTCGAACTTAAAGTTAATACCGTTGGGTTACAAGCTACCCAAATGGAAGAATGAGGTGTTTTTTTCCTGCAGTTACGAGCGGCTTCACTATGGCAAAAGGTGAGACTCACGACAGACAGGTCGGGATGCGAATGTGAAGGGGTGTCTACTTATTTTTGCGTGCACAGCCTAAAGTTGTCGGCCAACTAGTTCTATTTGATCTTTTATTTGTGCACGTCGGGTTGATTGCATTTGTCGACACAGGGTAGACCACGTGAAGGTTGAAATCTCCCACCTCGTGAAGGGGAGTTTAAATGGTTGGCAAGTGGAGATCCAGCAGGCTTTGTCGGACAGAGCAATTTGCAGCAAAGGTGTACATCAACACATCACATGCAAAATGCGGTAAAAATACATTTAATTGTAAATAGATCAAATTATTCTGATTTGCATACGATCCATAACATACAAATCCATCACTAGTTTTATTGAAGGCCTCTAGCCGATTTTAGGATCATGATACAACCGGTCAGCAGGGGGCGCTCGGTCCTTTCCTGTGTAACATTATAGGGAGCCCGGTCCAGAAATACTCAGAGTTGGTCTCATTCATTCCCTTTACTCCTTGCTCCGGCAATCAGCTCTCATTGTTTCAGTCCCGAGACAGTTGTTCGAAACATTCACCATGACTACCTCATTGCAACATTCCCAAACCCACCAGTGTGTCTTTATCTCAAATATTAATAGACGCTGCTGCTACGGTTACCCGGTTACCCCCTTCATTAACAGTTACACAATTCTTAAATCTATTTAATTTTCTAACAAGCTTAAGACACATTGTGAAGGGATACTTGATTGCATTCTTCAATTCGTCTCTGACCTTAGACTGAGTCACCACATAAATAAACGTGTTCGTGCGCGTACTGAGAATTTTAAGCATGTCCCCGGCTGCTTTTGCCATTGACAAAGGATGAGCCCAGTCTGGGACATAGTGTATGTTGGCAATATGCGTATAAATGAAGGTAATCACGTGCGTCAGCCACAGGAGGATGAAACTGCCGGACACGCAGAAGAGTAAAATGATCGATTTCCTTCGACTCTCCAACTCCGGGTCCTCCTGTTTCTCGCCACTGACGTGAGCGCGGAGCTTCCTGCGGGCTCGGCTCGCCACCACGATCGATCTCACCGTCAGGATATTAAGCGACACAATTACGAAAAACGGAAGCAGAGGGGTTAGAATGTTGTGAATCCAAGAGAAAGCAATCCATCCAGGGTGGGAAAAATATTCCGGCTTGTTGATACATCCAATGGGCAGGTTTATATACACAGAATAAAATGTAAAGTAGTAGGGGATATTCCGTATTGAACTCACAACAAACACTGTTGCTATCGCTACCCTGGCGATTCTAACCGTGCAGTACATAGTCTTGAAGTCCTGGCAACAAATGGCCGCAAAGCGATCAAATGTAAAAGCGACAGTTAACCAGACTGAGCAGTCCAGGGACACATAGGCCATCACTTTTTGTAGGGTGCATGCAACAGTGTGAGTGGACCCGTGAAAAATCGCAGCGTAAAGGTAAGCTATCGCCACGTTGCAGAAGACGGCCAATAGATTTGCTGCCGCCATCGCCACCATATAGTGGGTGATGCATCGAGACAGCCCGCACTTTCCTCGTCCGAGAACGATGATCGCCACTAAATTACCTGTGAGGAAATGAACACAGACAGCCTTTGAATCTGGTCATCAGGTATAAGGTGCTCTCAATGTTGGTGGACATGGTGCAGGCGCGACCCCTACTGCTGTCCTGCGGTATGGCAGCCACCCGACCCACATTCCCATTCACCTTCAGATCCAGAATAGATCACGACCGTCGGGTCTATTACAATTAAAACACAAAGTAGGCGATATAATACCAGGAGAAGGGCTAAACCAAGAAAACCACAGCCAAAGTAATATCTAAACTGATGTTGCCAACTTATCAATATGCAATAATCAGCTACCTATATGTTAACAGGCGCATGAAAAATAACTGATCGTGCGGATGCAAGTATATCAATGGATTAATCAAGTGGGCACCTCCCTTCACAGGTGTTTGGTTGCGTTAGGCCCACGACACCTCTGGAATTGGTTGTGACGTCACAGAATAACACTCCTCATACCTGCTCTCACAAGCCATGCTACCACCATCTACTACGCAAAGGAAGCTGCTGATTAATTCACTCTATCAAATGAGAAAACACTCACATACTATCTTCCACTTACCCCACATCATCATTAAACTCGTAACGCCACAATTATCAACATGGCATAAAACCGGGATACACTTACACTGAATACACTTACAAAGAAATGTATTGTGAATGTGGAGTTGTGAAAAGTGTTCAATTCTAATGTGTATCGAATACGGAATGATTAAATTCTTACTTGCAGTCGCAAACTGGCTTAAACTCAATACACACTGATAATGTGTATTTAACTAATGCGTCAATCAATTAATTAGCACAGAACGAATGCATAAACCCCGAGGTTCTGAGTGCAACCAGCGGCCGTCCATTGAAGGTGGGGTTGCGTGGTGTGGGGTGAGATGGAGTAGCCGTGTCCAGTTGAGCCCCGGTACTGATCGCCACCTTTGTGTGTGGATGCTTCAGTCTCCGTGTATTCCGGGAGAAATACACGATGGGCCCTGTGTTGCTGACATCCCCGTCCGGAATTACTACACACTTCGGAAACCGTCCTAACAAATGTCCGGGTGACAGGCAAACAAAGGATTCTACTTCTGGCTTTTCAGTGGCATTAAAGGTGAGGACTTGTGTTCACGGAGGCAGCACTTTATACAAAACTTCACATCGGGAGCCACGCAGGGATTACGAACTGCGACTCTTTCAGAGCCACTCCGAGTGTTTCATCTCCCCCTCCTATCGGCGACACTCTTCAGTTCCCCGTAGGCATTAAGCGCCGACTTACTCTAACTGACATCTACTAACGCAGTACACAATATGCAACTTCGTGAAGTAAACTCAGAGACCTGCTGTGGAGTTGTGTTTGCGTGGCGGATACTTAGGTGGACAAACACCGGTCAAAGTTTCACTCTCCTGACCCGAAGGAACAGTTGCAAAATTCAACCCCTCGAAGGTGTTAAATGGCAAGCAGTTAAAACGACTTACTGAGCAGTCCGATGACTGTAATGATGTAACGAATGTAATTCTGGACTTTCCATAACATAAGTACCCGCTTAAAGTCACTAAGTGCCATCGCTGATGTCGGTGGGACATAAAGATGTCGCCTGTACTGACAACGGTCCCAGGTAGATCGTCACTGCCAGTAGCTCAAGGTCCCCGCTCCCGTTTATTTATACCTCACGGAATTATGATGTTGTTAATTACATTTCTCCCAGCTGCACATTAATTCGGCTACTTTAAACGAGTTGTGAAATTATGTTTATCTGGTATTTCTGAAATACCTCTTGAGATTGTCGTGAGATTGTTTTGTACATCTGCCAACACCTGCTCAGCCTGTTATGTATCTAAGTTTTAAGTTTTCAACAGGGAACCTCACCAGGGAAGGATGCAAGGACGCCAACAAAGATCTTAGAGTCAATGAGCGTGGAGTCAGACCCATCGGCCCAAATCGCCCGTGCTGACCAATATGCCCATCACTGCTAGTCCCATTTCAAATGTTTGAAAGGTATTTTATTGTCCGTGTACCAATTAAGGTACAGTGATATCCGTATTTCCATACAGCCATACTAAAAAAAGCACAAGACATACAACTACATAAACGTTAATATAAACATCCACCACAGCGGATTGCCCACATTCCTCACTGTGATGGAAGGCAATAAAGTTCAATCTTCTTCCCGCTATATTCTAGAAACATAGAAAATAGGTGCTGGAGGAGTCCATTCGGCCCTTCGAGCCAGCACCGCCATTCATTTTGTTCATGGCTGATCTTCCCAAATCAATAACCGGTGCCTGCCCTCTCCCGCGGTTGGGGCAGTGGAAGCTACCGGTCGCGGCGGTCCAGGTCCCCGCGTTCGGGCGTTCGAAACCCTCGCGTCCGGGCGATCGAAGCCCCTGAGGCTTGGAGCTGTCGAAGTCGGTCTCTAACTAGAGACCTCGAGCTCCGCGATGTTAAGACCTGCAGGCTCACGCGGTTGGAGCTCCTAGGTCGGTCTCCAGCAAAGGCCGCCAACACCTCGATGTTATGCCGCAGTGCGGACCGATATACGATACGTCGCATGTCAGTCGAGGCTTACTAAATTTTTTTTTTAAGTTTTGCCCAGCACCCCACCACCCGCTCCCTACATAACCAAGCTAAAGAACATTAAAACATACATTAACACATATTATTAAAACAACAAAGAAAGAAGGGTCCGTCAGACTGTTGGCGATGCAGCCATGCTGGCGCCATCCATTGGAGATTTGCTCATTTTGGCCAATATCCTCAAAACCCTTCCTATCCATGTAACTGTCCAAAACTTTCTTAGACTTTAGACTTGAGTAATACAGTGTTGAAACAGGCCCTTTGGTCCACCAACCAGTGGCCACCCCGTACACTAGCACCACCCTACAGACACTAGTTACAATGTACAATTTGATCAAAGCCAATTCATCTACAAACCTGTACGTCTTTGGTGAGTGGAAATCTTAGGGATGAAAAGGAGATAACAGGTGTCACACAGGTAGAGGCGAGGTGGATTTGGATGTTAAGCCGCACAGTAGGATGGAGATGCAAGTTGGTCGGTGGGTGAAGAAAGAGGGGATGAAAATTAATTGGGACTAGAAGTCATCTTGAGATTGCTCCTGGTGGCATGTGCTTATGAGAATAGGACCCGGTAGATGGGATAGGTGTTTTCGTGGCCGAGGATTTGGTGCAGGGGCCGAAATTTCAGATTGGTCAACATTTGGATGTCTCCCGGGGCAGATGTGACCTGTACAACAGGATTGGTATGGAGCTGAACTGGCGGTGAACCAATGTCCCGGCGGGCAGTTCTGCCAGTGCTACTCTGGTGAGAATAAATTAGATTGTAAGGGGGACGGGATCCAATGCAGGAGTAGGGCAGCTGAGAAGCTGGAAGATGTTATGGAAGGAGATTGAAGCAAGTTCAGTCGAGAGGATGTGCCGACGCTCGGTAAGGAACGTGGCAGGATTAAGTTGATTTTGTTTTAATGCAAGAAGCCAGGCGGGTCAGGCGGATGAACTCAGAGCGTGGGTAGGTTCGTTGTGTGTTACGTTGTGGCCGTAATGTTAAACTGGCTGCGGAAGGGACAGGACTGATATGTTGATACTCAAGGCCAGGGTCTCCAAACTATGGCCCGCGGGCCACATCCGGCCCGCCACGAGATTTAATCCGGCCCGTACCAAGCACAGCGCAGGACGGAGCGTGTGTCATTTAGGCGTCGACTCGTGTCGGCGAGCACGGGGCCTGGAGCTGCTCTTAGTGTTGTTACCGGGTAGATCCCTCGATTTGTCAGAGCCGAGACATCACAAGGCCGCCGTGAAGTAGAAGTTGGGTGCAATCGGGGTGGGGGTTGTTCGGCTGCGGCTCTCTGTCCCTCTCTCTCTCTCTCTCTCTCTCTCTCTCTCTCTCTCTCTCTCTCTCTCTCTCTCTCTGTCTCTCTCTCTCTCTCTCTACCCTGTCTCTATCTGCCCTCTGTCTCTCTGACCCCACTCTCTCTCTCTGCCCCTCCCTTTTTGCTCTCTCTCTCCCTGTACTCTCTCTGTCTCTGACCTCACTCTCTTTCTGCCCCCCCTCTCTCTCCGACCTCTCTCTCTCTGCATTCTCTGCCTCTCTCTCTGCCTTTCTGCCACTCTGCCTCTGCCCTCTCTGCCTCTCTCTATCTGGACTCTCCATATCTAGCCTCTCTCTATATGCTCTATCTCTTACTGCCCTCTCTCTCTGCCCTCTCTCTCTCTCTGCCTCTCTCTCCCCTCTCTGCCTCTCTCGGCCTCTACCCTCTCTCTGCCCCTCTCTCTCTGCTCTCTCTTCCCTATCTCCCTGCCCTCTCTCTCTCTTCCCTCTCTCTCTGCCATCGCTGCCTCTTTCTATGCCCTCTCACACGCTACTCTCTCTCTTCCCTATCTCCCGGCCCTCTCTCTGTGCCCTCTCTCTCTGCCCAATCTCTCCTCTGCCTTCTCTCTCGGCCCCATCTCTCTCCACTCTCTCTTCCCTCTCTCTCTGTGCCCTCTCTGTCCGCTCTCTGTCCGCTCTCTCTCTCTCTCTCTCTCTCTCTCTCTCTCTCTCTCTCTCTCTTTCTCTCTCTCTCTCTCTCTCTCTCTCTTTCTTTCTTTCTCTCTATCTATCTCTCTCTCCCTCTCTTTCTCTCTCTCTCTCTCTCTCTCTCTCTCTCTCTCTCTCTCTCGCTCTCGCTCTCTCTCTTTCTCTATCTTTCATTACATTTATAAAATTGACACGTTATTATTTATTACAATGGCCCGCCAAAATGTGCCAAATATATAATGTGGCCCTGATGCTGAAAAATGTGGAGTCCCCTGGACAAGGGTACAGGTGCGGGGTGGGAATTGTCTTTCCGATGAAGGAGAACTTCATAGCAAGTGTTGGAGATGCCATTATTGACGGTTCGTCCAGTCAGCCACTATAATCGGAGCTACGAAAAAAAGGGGAATGTTTGTCTTGTTGTAGGTGTAATATAGGGCTGCAAGAAGGCCACGAGCATTAGATGGACAAATATATATCCGCAGATTGGAGGCAGCTTTGAAACTAATAGTATTGTCAGAGTAGGGGGATAAAAACGTTCTCAAATAAAGACCGTGACGGTCCTAGGGCAAAGGGGTTAGATGAGGTGGAATTTGTCAAATGTGTACAGGAAAGTATCCTTAAACGAAGCACGATTAGTAAGATTGCAGCCGACACCAAATAAGATGACACCAACTGTTCAGGAAGGAACTGCAGATGTTGGAAACATCGAAAATAGATACAAAATGCGGGAGAAACTCAGCGGTTGAGGCAGCATCTGAGGAGAGAAGGAATAGGCGACGTTTCAGGTTGAGACCATTTCCGTCTGTCCCCGCGGCCAGTAGGGGGGGGGGGGCCGCCCCATGCGTGGGTCGGGGGTCCGGTGGTGGTGCATCGCGGTCAGTGACACTGGGTGGGCGCAGGGACCAGACTGGACCCAACTCTGCTCCACCGGCCACCTGTGTGTGTATGTTGCCAACCCACACCTGTGTGTGTATGCTGCCAAGCCACAGCCCATCACAGCGCGGCCGCATGGGCGAGACGAGGCGGAGGGCGGCCTTGGCCGTGGGAGAGTGGGTGCTGTCTCGCGGGATGCGCTCATTCGGCCGCTTACAACTTGGTTCCCGGGTTCACTGCCCAGTCACCTAAGGCTTGTGTGGACCCACCCTCATGTCTCCTCCGGCCAGTGATGTGATGGACGCGGGGTTCTAGATCAATTGCTGACAAGTCCCGCCCTCCCGGCGACGTCATTCCGTTATTTGGCTTCCAGGCGTTATGGGCCTTTCGGTGAATTGGTGTTTCGGTATTGCGGCCTTTCGGTGAGTTGGCTTTTAGGCCTTCCGCCCTTTCGGTTAGTTGGCTTTTAGTCGTCCCACCCTTTCGGTTAATTGGCTTTTCGGCTTGTACGCTTGCGGTTATTTGGCTTTTCGGCTTCGTAAGGTTTCAGTTATTTGGCTATTTGGCGTCTTTCCGTTCGCTTATTTCGTTTCCACTTCTTCGCTTCGGCGTCTCGTCCTACGACGCTAAGTCCGGGTATCGTCTGCCTATATACATATTTGGCTAGCGGGCAATCTAGCTATCGGACTATACATCTGGCTATCAACTTAACCATCCAGCTAGCTTCATATTATGGAAGTCTGGATACCTGGCTATCTAGCTCCCTGGGTATCATCTCCGGATATCCAGCAATCTGACTACGTATACATCGAGCTATTCAGCTACAGCTAGCCAGCTATCTATCTAGATATCTAGCTCTCTATCTATCTACCTAGCTGGTGAGAAAACTAGCTATGAAGCGAATTACCAATTTTACCATGAAGTTAACTAGTTCGCTATCTGGACAGCTGGATAACGAAGTCTTGCTAGCTACCTATCGAGTATTCTATTCATCAAGCTAACTTGATATATTTTAATCTAGCTAGCGACCAACTATGTGGCTATCTATCTACATATCGAGCTATCCAGCAACTTATCTAGTTAGCTTTCTGTATATCTGACTATGTACGCTGACGAGGTAACTAGCTATCTAGCTATCGAGCATTCTATTCATGAAGCTAACTGGATACAATTTTATCTACCTAGCGACCAACTATGTGGCTATCTAGCTATGTAACTATCTTGCTATCCTTCTATGTAGCCACCTAACTTCCTAACAATCATGTTAACTATCGAATTATCTCTCTATCTGGCTACCTACCTACCTGGCTATCTATCTATGATATACACAAACTGCTGCAGTAACTCAGCGGGACAGGCAGCATCTCTGGACAGAAGTAATAGATGACAATTCGGATCAAGACAATTCTCCATAATATCCGTCTAGATATCGAGCTATCTACCGATCTAAATATAGAGCTATCCAGCAACTTATCTAGTTAGCTTTCTGTATATCTAACTACTTAACACGCTGACGAGCTATCTAGCGATCTAGCCGGCTACCTGTCCACCAATTTTATTATTATGTAGCTAGAGAGCTATCTAATTGGTCGGTTGGAGGCACTATGAGTCGGCTGCCCTGCCAGCAGGGTGTTCGTAATTTCGACTTCATTTGGGTTTTTTTTGTATGTCCAAATGTTTGTTTTAGTGTCTCTCGGTATGTCTTATGTGGTGGGTGGCGGGGGAGAAAAGGGGAAAACCATTTTTCAGTCACTGCCGGCGCGGAGAGGGGCGAAACCTTGCCGGGGTCGCCAGAAAGGAGAGCTCCGATCGCTGGCCTGGTGACTTTGGCATCATGGGGCTGCAGTCCGCGGAGCTTCGAGCCGCGGGGGTGGTGTGGATTTAGCATCCGGAGCCTGGGATCCCTTGCCGGGGATCACCGGAGAAGAGCTCTGACCGAATGCCTACGGCCTATAACATCCTGAAGCCGCGGTCTCCGGTAAGAAAGTGTCCGATTTAGGCACTTGAAGCCGCGGAGTATGTTCGACCGTCCCGACGTCGGAGTTTCAATCTTCCCGAAGAGAGGGCATGTACATCTGGTCGTCCGTAGCGGCGACTACGGAGGGTTCATGGCTCCTCGGCGTTATTTGGTGAGTTCGCTTCCTCTCCGCTCCTCCGCGGCTTCTAGTTCCCATCCTAAGCCACTATTCGTGAGGAAAATTGGTCTCTTTTTACTTCCAATCGTTCAAAGAATGATTTACATGCCTGTAATGTTCGTTCGTTTTTTTCTATGAACAGTATATGTCCCCGATATACACTCAAAATAATATCTCAAACAGTTAATGACGAAGGCATTCAGCACGCGTAGACGGTTAGTGATTCCGTTTTCTTCTCGCCACTTGGGCACACATTGAGTGTAGTGAGCCCGTAGTAAAATTACCCGATGTGAGACAGATACGTGGTGGACAAGAACGGCAGAGTGGTGAGGATGGTAAAGCTGCAACCTCACAGCGGCAGAGAGCCGGGTTCAATATTGTCCGCGTGCGATGCCTGGATGGAGTTTTCACGTTATTCCTGGATCCGCGTGGGTTGCTGATCATCTCGGAGACGTGCTGTTTTTTTTTAGGTCTGTGTGAACTTGACCGTGGTTTGTAATTGTGGATGTGAACATGGGATAACACAGAATTAAGGTTAAAGGTTGATCAGTGGTCGGCATGGATTCAGTGGGGTGATAGGTCGTGTCTAAGTTATATCGGTAAAGTTAATTATAATAATACCTGCACCATATGCCAGCGTCTCACAATGTGCCCAGTGGGTGGTTAACAGAAGTATCCATCACTGCGGGACACACATTACCCGGGTTGAAACCTCAAAGGAGGCAGAGAATCTTAGTTTCTCTCCCATCCGGAGAACAATGGAGACTGGATAGTTACAAACTCTAAAAAAGAAAAAAAATGTGATACTTAAAATATAAATGCAATTCAAAACCCTCCGGTTCCTTCCATCATTTGCGAATCGCGATAGATACATTTGCATTTATTTGGTCGCTGCCATACAAGCGCCTCTTTGGAAAATCGAACAACGACTTCTGGCGGGACCCGCGGAAAAACCGAAAACGAGTGAGGAACCGGTTGAGTTTAGCAGTCCTGTTATTCCACTGCGGATCCGCTAGAGGGCTCACAGGGTCCATCAATCCATTCCGTCTGATTCCGGTTAATTTCAGACAAACGTTGCTCACTGCGTGACTGGCCGAGTGTCAGGATCCATCCACTCACCGCGAATTTTCGGACGGTAAAAAATTCATCGTGTGCCGGGAAAGATCTTAGACCGACATCAACTCACCCACGTCAGTTTAGGACAAAACAGAGTGGGATACATGGCAAGGACAACATTGCCATTGATCTTCTCCAGTAGAGGTCGAGTGGCAGAATATTGGAGTTAAGGAACGTATACAACACCGAAGAAGGCCATTCGGTCCCTCGTGTACAAATAACTCAAATGAGAATCCACCCGATTCTACCTCCTAGCACAGGGCCGTTGCCCGGCGCGTGATAGTTCCTCAATTGCACATCTCAGTGTTGTTCACATGTGATGGTTTTCCCGCCTCTCTTGTCTGCTCCGACCTACTGTTCCCATCCTATGTCACTATGTGTCACGATTGTTTTCCTTTTCCTTTTTATTTGAATCCTTCAATAAATTATCAAAATATCCTCAATTGTTGAACTTTTTGCTCGATAAGTACTTTCCCCATATTCTATGGAATATCTTAGAATTAAGTACAGCAGATTGTGAAGAGTGCGCGTAATGTGGGTGGGGTGGATATCGAATCTGCCTTACTTTCCCCATTAGACACATAAACACTATCTAAATGGCATCAAGTTTGGTACTATCTGAATGGCATCAAGTTGGGACAATAGGAAGTACAACCGGATCTGGGGGTCCTTGTACATCAATCTATGAAAGTAAGCATGCAGGTACAGCAGGCAGTGAAGAAACCGAATGGCATGTTGGCCTTTATAACAAGAGGAATCGAATATAGGAGCAAAGAGGTCCTTATGTAGTTGCACAGACCTTAGTGAGCCCACACCTGGAGTATTGTGTGCAGTTTTGGTCCCCTAATTTGAGGAAGAGCATTCTTGCTATTGAGGGAGTGCAGCGTAGGTTTACATGGTTAATTACCGGGATGGCGGGACTGTCATATGCTGAGATAACGGAGCAGCTGGGCTTGTAGACTCTGGAGTTTAGAAGGATGAGAGGGTTTTTCATTGAAACATATAAGATTGTTAAGGGCTTGGACACGCTAGAGGCAGGAAACATGTTCCCGATGTTGGGGGGAGTTTAAGAATAAGGAGTAAGCCATTTAGAACGGAGACGAGGAAACACTTTTTCTCACAGAGAGTGGTGAGTCTGTGGAATTCTCTGCCCCAGAAGGAGGTGAAGGCAGGTTCTCTGGATTATTTTAAGAGAGAGTTAGATAGGGCTCTTAAAAATAGCGGAATCAGGGGATATGGGGAGAAGGCAGGAACGGGGTACTGATTGGGGATGATCTGCCATGATCACATTGAATGGCGGTGCTGGCTTGAAGGGCCAAATGGCCTACTCCTGCACCTTTTGTCTATTGTCTACTGTCTATTGTCTATTGTCTATTGAGGCTTATGATGTGAGATCCGCACAGTTGCGCAGGTAGTCGTCCTGCTGCCTCACAGCGCCTAATATACGGGTTCGATCCTGGGCAAGGGTGGTGTTCCGTAAAAAAGGAACTGCAGATGCTGGTTTAAAACGAAGGTAGACATTTAGGAAGGGTCTCGACCCGAAACGTCACCCATTCCTTCTCTGCATTGAAGCTGTCTGTCCCGCCGAGTTACTCCACCTGTTTGTGTCTATCAAGGGTACTGCTCCTTTGGCATTTGCATGTACTCCCTGTGTCCGTCTCCAGCACTCCTAAGTTACTTTGCACCTTTGCTTTAAGGAATGCTGTCTCCATTTAGAAAATAGTGTACACGTTTATCCCTTCTGTCAGACAAGATCTCCCTTTATCAAAATCATGCTGTTTTTGGCTATTTCGCAATGTGTTAGCAAATGCCCAAACCTTCCCGCTTAACAATGGATTCTAAATTGATACCGTCCACTGAATTCAGACTAGTCGGGCTATTATTTCCTTTCTTTTATCTCGCTCTCTTAATAAACAGTAGAGTTATAGTCGCGAATTTCCAGTGCTCTAAAACCATTCCTGACTCCAGCGACTCATGAAAGATCACCACCAACGCTTCCTCCATCTCTACAACTACACTTTCAGAACCCATGTGCTTAGTCCATCTTTTACAGGTGACCTATCCACTTTGAGACCTTTCAACTGAAATTCTGGCGTTGCTGGTGTCTTGCACTGTGAAGACTGACGCAAAACTCGTCTTCAGTTACTTAGCAAGAAAGCTAGATTGTTAGCTGGCAATATAGCTAGCTAGGAAGTTAGATAGCAAGATAGTTAGATAACTAGCTATCTACAAAGTTAATCGTTAGGTAGGTAGCTAGTTAGCTGGATGACAAGCTACATTATATAGCAAGATAGCTAGCTATTTACCAAGTATCCTGATTAATTATGTCGCGAGTTAGATTGATAGCTAGCTTGATAGTGACTTAGTTAGCTAGCCGCATAGTTGGTAGTTAGGTTGATAAAAAAAGATAGCTAACTAGCTACCTTGATGGATACATTGCAAGATAAGTAAAGAGTTGGATAGGTAGATAACAGGATCTGGTTATCTAGGTGTCTGGATAGCTATCTAGCTACTTGATGGTTAAGTTTTTTTAAATAGCTAGCCGGCTAGATAGCTAGATAGATCGTCAGCTTGTTAAATACTCGGATATGTAGAGAGTTAGCTAGATAAGTAGCTAGATGCTCGTTATTTAGATAGTTCGTTACTCGATAAATAGCTGTATAGGTCGATAGATATTCTGCGCAGCCGGGTGGAGATACAAACATAGAAATAAGTTTGGATGAATGGCAGAAGGCAAAGATTGGAATAACGTGTTTATTTTCTGGTTGGCCAGTAACTAGCGGGGTTCCGCTGGGTTCGGTGTTCGGGTGGCTACCCTTCCCATTGTATAGCATTGATTTGGATGATGCATTTGATGGCTTTGTGTTCAAGTTTACGGATGACCCGAAGATGCACGGAGCGGCAGATAGTTTAGTAGACGTAGACAGACTGCACAAGGACTTGGACAGGTTGGTAGAGTGCGCAAATAAGTGCGCCGATTGAATACAGCGCAGTAAACTATGCGCTTATGCGCTTTAGTAGTAGGATTAAAGGCTTGGACTGTGCGAGGATTCAGAAATGGAAGGTGCAACGAGACTGGTGCATAATCCCTAAAAAGGTTTATTTGCAAGGTCAATCGTTAGAAAGGAAATAAAAGACAGTGTTAGCATTCATTCCAAGAGTATTAAAATATAGAAACACACAGATGTAATGTTGGGGCTCTATTAGGCACTGCTCAGACCACATTTGTAGTATCAAATCAGCAGTTTTGGGTACCATATCTGTGTGATGTCCAGACGTCGGGGATGGGTTCAGAGGATGGCATTCGGTGTTTCCGATTTCGCCTCCTGTACACCGGGAAGACGAAGCATAGACATGGTGTCCATTTCACTGATCACTTGCACTCGGTAGCCGAAGTCTGTCAGATCACTCGATTTCTAACGATTTTAACACCCATTTCCATTCATAAAGTCACGTGATCGGACCAGAATTAGTGCATTGCCCCCCCCCCAATCTACACCGCCATTCAAGATGCTGGATCTATTTCTCCCTCCTTACCCCATTCTCCTATCTTCTCTCCATAATCACTGACACCCACACAAATCATGAATCTATCTATCTCTGCCTTAAAAATATCAATTGACGGCCTTCACATCCTTCCGTGGCAAAGAATGCCACAGATTCACCGCCCTCTGATTTAATAAATATCCCCTCATCGTCATTTAATTCCGAGTCTATGATCACTGGACCTAGTATCTCCCACTGGTGTAAGCATTCTCTCCACATCGACTGGAACCAATCCGTACTATCCATATTAACCTTTCTCTCTTGAAACACTTCCATTCACAGAGTGAGACCACACGCAAACTGGACGAACAGCATTCCTTATTCCTTTTCGATATCTTACAACCGAACGGCATGCACATTGAATTCTCCTATTTAAGTCCCCAATTCCGAACCAATGCACAATCCATTTCCTTTCGAACAGTAAAAGTATCTGCACACATGGCCATGCACCAATCTCTGCCTCTGTTCCCCGGCTGTAGAAAGGGTAGCCGGTCAGAATTGGTTCGCTGTTTGAGCTCGCTGAAGCAAGACATAGAGCACAGATCCGTCCAGCACATGATCAGGTCCTTTGACGCACAATGTTTATGACGACAATGATGCCACGTTAAACTTAACCAATTTGCCAGCATGCGATCCATATCCCTCCACACATTGCAAATCCATGTGCCTATCTAAAACCTATTAAATGCACATATTACAACCATCTCCGCCACCACTCCTATCAGCAATTTCTTGGCAACCACCATCGTCTTTTGTGAGCAGCAACAATTGCCAGACATATATTTTACAATGTTCCCCTCTAACCTTCAAGCTATCCCGTCTGTGACATCTCCACTTTGGAAAATGAATACAGTCTACCCTATCTATACCTCTCATACTTGTATATACTTCCACCACGACTCCCCTCAGCCTCCGCAGTTCCAAAGAAGCAATGTTTATTTGCTCAACCTCTCCATGTAGCCACACACGCTAATCGGGGCAGGATTCCGGTAAGCCGTTTCTGCACCCTCTTCAAACCCTCCACATTATTCCTGTAACGGGGAAACGAGAACTGCACACAATACCTCAAATGAGCTCAACTTAAAGAAGTGCCAACGTGTCCTCAGATGATTATGCTCAATGCCCAGACCGATTAAGGCAAACGTACCATATGTGTTTATGTCACTCTATGTACGTGGACCATAATATCGCTCTGTACATCAATGCTGTCTTATAACAAAGTGCCCTGCCATGAACTATATACCTCCCTCTTACATTGGACCACACAAAGTGCAACGCCTCGCAACCATTTTGGGACATCGAACAAGGGCAGGACCTACACAGTAAATAGTAGGCCCCTGGGTAGTGTTGTAGAGCAGAGGGACCTAGGAGTACAGGTGCATGGTTCCTTGAAGGTCGAGTCGCAGGTAGATAAGATGGTCAAAAAGTCCTTTTGCACCTTGGCCTTCATCGGTCAGCGTATTGAGTATAGAAGTTGGGAGGTGATGTTGCAGTTGTATAAGACGTTGGTGAGACCACATTTAGAATATTGTGTTCAGTTCTGGGCACCGTGTTATAGGAAAGATATTGTCAAGCTTGAAAGGGTTCAGCGAAGCTTTACGAGGATGTTGCCAGGACTAGAAGGTGTGAGGTATATGGAGAGTTTGAGTAGTCTGGGTCTATTCCAAGGAGCGCAGGAGGATGAGGGGAGATCTTATAGATATATACAACGTCACGAGAGGAATAGATTGGGTAGATGCGCAGTCTTTTGCCCAGAGTAGGCGAATCGAGGACCGCAGGACAGGTTCAAGGTGAAGGGGAAACGATTTAATAGGAATCCGAGGGGTAACTTTAACACACAAAGGAATGTATGGAACAAGTTGCCAGAGGAGGTAGTTGAGGCTGGGACTAATCCATCGTTCAAGTTCAAGTTCACATTTATTGTCATAAGCATCAATAGGTACAGTGAGATTTGAGTTACCATACAGCCATACAAGTAAAAAGAACACAATACACAATAGAGTTTAACATAAACACCCCCACACAGCGGAATCAACGTTTCCGACTGTGAGGGAAGGCAACAAAGTTCAGTCATCTTCCTCTATGTTCACCGGTGGTCGGGGCCTTTGAACCCTCCGCCGTCGCCGCTACGGACGGCCCGATGTACAGGCCCTCTCGCCGGAATGATCGAAACTCCGGCGTCGGAACGGTGGAACACTGCAGCTTGGATTTTACGAATCGGCCTCTTCTTACCGGAGACCGCGGCTTCCGAATCCACATGCCGAGCTGGACGGAGCTCCAAAACTGGTGATCCTTCGGAAAAGATCCCAGGCCTCGGCGATGTTAAAGTCAGCGTTGCGCCCGCGGCTAGAAGCTCCGCAAACTACAGCCCCACGATGTTAAAATCAGCAGGCTCAACACTTCGGAGCTCCAACACTGGCGATCCCCGGCAAGGTATGCTGCTGATGCTCTAGGGCGTTCTCCGGTAGGAAAGGCCGCGCCAATCCAGTTGGTAGGCCGTGAGGGGGCGGGGGGGGGAGGGTGGCGAAGATGCGACAGAGAAAAGACGCATCTCCGTCCAGGTAAGTGACTGAGAAACGGTTTCCCCCTATCCCCCCCACCACCCCTCACATAAGACATACTAAGGAACATTAAAACATACATTTAGTCATACTAAAAATAACAAAAAGGGTGAAAGGACTTTCTGCTGCTGGCGAGGCAGCGACTGCGATGGCGCCACCCGATGGAGAAACAGTTTGACAGGTACATGGATAGGACAGGTTTGGAGGGATATGGACTAGTGTAGCTGGAACATTGTTGGCCGGTTGGGCGAGTTGGGCCCAAGGACCTGTTTCCACGCTGCATCAATCTATGACTCTTTGATACGTGTTCTGTGTTTAGTTTAGTTTAGCTTAGAGATACAGCGCGGAAACAGGCCCTTCGGCCCACCGAGCCCGCGCCGACCAGCGATCCCCGCACATTAACACTATCCTGCACACTATCCTACGTTAGCCAAGCCAATTAACCCACGACTTTGGAGTGTGGGAGGAAACCGAAGATCTTGGTGAAAACCCACGCAGGTCGCGGTGAGAAAGAACAAACTCGAAACAGACAGCAACCGTGGTCAGGATCCAACCCGGGTCTCCGGGCACCAATTCTACCGCTTCACCGCCATACGGTAACCCACGCCGTCCATCGATCACCCATACATACTAGTTCTATGTTATCTCATGCCGACCATCGCTCATCCCTACACACCAGTTAAGTGTCTTCCCATTTTCCGACCCACTCCATACACAGCAGTGGGCAATACAAAGGGCCGATTAATCTACAACCCCACACGTCCTTGGGACGTGGGAGGAAACCGGAGCACCCTGAGGAAACCCACACGGGTCACTGGGAGAACGTGCAAACTCTGCACAGCCGGCACCTGAGGTCAGGAGCGACCCCGTGTCTCTGGCTTGCGAGGCAGCAGCTCCACCCGCTGCACCGGTGTGCACAGAGGGAAAAGTTGGTTAGGCTGGTACTCTTCTCTTCGGGGAGTTGTATCTGTGGAGGTGACCTTATTGAGCTGTAGAAAATCCCGAGGGGCATAGAAACATAGAAACATAGAAAATAGGTGAACATCTGGGCCTTTCGGCCCTTCGAGCCAGCACCCCGTTCCTGCTTTCTCCCCTTATCCCTTGATTCCGTTAGCCCTAAGTAGGTATGTTACAATACTTGCCTTCAGCGGCGCTGTAATTCTGTCACTGGCCGTGTGCGCGATTTTGGCGCCTTTAAGGGGGGGCGGGGTTAAAGCGCGGTTTTCTCCTCCCTTGTCCTGAATTATACTTTGTTGGAGTACCAGCTTCTCTGGAAGAAGCGTTCCGAGTGCCGTTTTGCGTAGTTTGTTTTAAAAATCTCCCAACAAGTTCAGCGTTGGAATCATTTTAAAATCATCTTCTGAAGCGTCAACGCCAACAACGGGGACGGATTTCACACAAGGGAAAGGTAAACGAAAGTGCTTTATTTTAATGTATAAACGTTCTCCCTAAGAGGCCTTTAATTCACATTTTTTCAAGCGACACGGTGATTTTATTCCCCGAATTAACGGCAGTATTTTTCATGCCAATACGGGGTTAAATTCACCGCAAATCAACGTTCCAACGTTCCAAAAGATCGCGTTTCAGAATACCTCACTAGCAAGATGAATTAAATCCCCATTAATTTACAGGTATTAAACATTCAATTCCTTCCATTTGGCCTGTAAATTCATGAAAATTAGATTTAAAAATTATGTTATATTGTGAATTATTGTGTGAATGTTATTTGGACACTTAGGCTATTTAAAATGTTAATCTATTCTTAAGAAATTGATAGATGTTTAGATCTAGTAATTGAATTTTGTAATTAGCTACAATTAGGTAACTAACTAATTATATGCTTTACTTTCATGTCTTCGAAGTAAGATTGTTTCATCTTTGTTTCAGAATGCTTCAATCTATAATAACTGAAAATTTCTTTCAGTTATCATAATTTTTAAGAAAGTTATGGGCTTTTAACTGTCCTCGATCACAGCTTTTGTGTTAAGTCAATGGAAAAGCAATAGGGAACTAGATGCTAATTTCTGAGTATAATAATGGCCATAACTTTTTTAATACTGAAGATATGAAAGTGAATTAAGTGTCAAATTAAACTTCTTTTTATGCTTTATCTGATGGCATAAATTGCAGACTTTATTTTTAAAATCTCAAAATTTTGTGACATTGCTACCCTAAGAAGTATATCTGACTCTCTCTTGAAAACATCCAGTTAATTGGCTTCCATCGCCTTCTGTGGCAGAGAATTCCACAGATTCACAACTCGCTGGCTGATTTGTTTTACCTCATTCATAAAGCGGACGCTCACAGACGTATTCCCAGGGTAGAGAATTCTAAAATGAGAGGGCATAAGCATCTGGTGAGATGGGCGAGATTTAAGAGACACCTTCTTCAGAGGGTAGACCGTATCTGGAACGAGCTGCCAGAGGAACATAGAAGCGGGTGGGACTAGGCAGGTAGTTAGGTGGGACCAGTGTAGCTGGGACATGTTGGCCGGTTGGGGCAAGTTGGGCCGAAGGGCCTGTTCCACGCCGTATCACTCCACGACTCTATGACTCCTAGAGGATACAATTATGACTTCCAAAAGACATTTGGATAGATACATGGACCGGGTAAGGTTTTAGAGGGAGATGAGCCAACCGCAGGCAAGCGGGACTAGCCCAGTGTACCAACTTAGTCAGCATGAACAAAGTGGGCCGAAGGGCCTATCCGTGTTGTACAGCTCTATGACATTTACGGCGTGATTCCGAGGATGGTGTGTTTTAAGTGCCGAGATTAAGCAGCTTCTCTTGTTCTGTAGAAGGCAGGAGGAATCAACTCAGCCTTCATCCTTGGTCAAGCCCCATCAGGGCGGCACGGTGGCGCAACGGTTAGAGTTGCAGCCTCACAGCGCCAGACACCCGGGTTCGATCCTGACTTCGGGTGCTTGTCTGAACGGAGTTTGTACGTTCTCCCCGTGACCTGCGTGCGTTTTCCCCGGGTGCTTCCCACACTTCAAAGACATGCAATCCTGCAGTTTAATTGGCTTGGTATAAATGTAAAGATGTTAGTGTGCGGGGATCACTGGTCGGTTCGGATACGGTGGACCGAACGGCATGTTTCCGTGCCGTATCTCTAAATTAAACTAAACTAGAGTCATAGAGTGAAACTGTGTGGAAACAGGTCCTTCGGCCCAACTTGCTCACACCGGCCAACATGCCCCAGCTACACTAGTCCCACCTGCTTGCACTTGGTCCATATCCTTCCAAACTTGCCATCTCCATGTACCTGTCTAACTGTTTCTTAAACGTTGGGATAGTCCCAGCCGCAACTACCTCCTCTGGCAGCTCGTTCCATACACTCACCACCCATTGTGTGAAAAAGTTACCCTTCAGATTCCTATTGAATCTTTTCCCCTTCACATTGAACCTATGTCCTCTGGTCCTCGATTCCTCTACTCTGGGCAAGAGATTCTGTGCATCTACCCGATCTATTCCTCACATGATTTTATACACCTCGATAAGATCACCCTACATACTCCTGTGCTCCAATGAATGGAGAACCAACCTACTCACCCCATAGCTCACACCTGGCTACCTCCTCGTAAATATTTTCTGAACCTTTTCAAGCTTGATAATTCGGACTGATAGGCTGTAGGGGATGCATTTTAGTCTTTTTTAAATGTTTAATTGTTAATTATTGGTCTATTAAAGTATTTATTGCCCTCAGGGAGTGTCCACGTTGTGATTTTATGTATTTCGGTCTGCGTTCGTTTTGAATGTGTGGGTTTGTTGGTTGGGGGCTTCTGGAGATCTGAATTTCCCTGAGGGGATCAATAAGGTTTTTATTATTATTGATATTATTATTATTATTATTATTAATATTATTATTATTATTATTATTATTATTATTATTATTATTATTATTATTATTATTATTATTATTATTATTATTATTATTATTGACAATATCTTTCCTATAACATGGTACCCAGAACTGAACACAATATTCTAAATGCGGTTTCACCAATGTCTTATACATCTGCAATATGACCTCCCAATTTCTAAACCTAGTACTCTGAATGATGAAGGCCAATGAGCCAAAAGCCTTTATGACCACCTTATCTACCTGTGACTTGACCTTGAAAGAAGCATGCGCCAACACTCCTTGATCTTTCTGGTCTACAACACTACCCAGAGGCCTACCACCCTTGTTAGACGTCCCAAAATGCAACACCTCACATTTCTCTGTATTAAATTCCATCAACCATTCCTCAGCCCACCTGGCCAATGGATCCAGATACTGCTGCAATCGTTGACAACCATCGCCACTATCTGCAAAACCACGCAATTTTGTATCATCAGCGAACTTGCTAATCTTGCCCTGTATGTTCACATCGAAATCATTGATGTAGATGTATTGTACCTGTTTCACTGAACACGTCTCTTATAATAGAAATAATCTGCTGAATCTCTGCTGCTGAGAATGAGAGCCCTTTACAGAGACATATGTGCAGTTCACATGGGGCATAGGAAGGGTAGTCATTGGTCTATAATTAATTTCATCAATTGCTACATGCTATATCGTTCGATCAAAATATCAATTCTTTGTTTGGTTTAAAGATACAGTGCGGAAACCGGCCTTTCGGCCCAACGGGTCCACTCCGACCAGCGATCCTCGCACACTAACATTATCATACATCCCTTCACCCTTCTCTAAACAGAGATATCATGATGATGGAAAGAGGACCAGGAAGATGTATGTGGATTTTGCCAGGAAATGTGGGTCTGAGCTATTGGGGGAGTTTGGGCAGGTTAGGAATCTATTCCTTGGAGTGCAGGAGGCTGAGGGGTGATTTGATAGATGCGTACACAATCATGAGGGGAACACAATACAATACAATACAAAACGGTTTTATTCGTCATATTGCACATAAAGTGAAATAGACAGGGTGAACGCACAGAAACCTTTATTCAGAGGAGGGAAATCAAGAATCAGAGGGCCAGGTTTAAGCCGAGACGGGAGAAGGTTTGATAGGAAGCTGAGCGATTTTTTTTCGCACAGAGGTCATAAGGTCAGAAGTGATAGGAGCATAATTAAGCCATTGGGCCCATCAAATCTACTCCGCCATTCAATCACGGCCGATCTATCTCTCCCTCCTAACCCTATTCTCCTGCCATCTCCTCATAACCTGCCCATAACCTCTGACACCTGTATTAACAAAGAATATATATAGCTCTACCTTCAAAAATATCCTCTGACTTGGCCTCCACAGCTTTCTGTGGCAAATAATTACACGGATGCACCACCCTCTGACTAGATACATTTCTCATCATCTCCTTCCTAAAAGGACATCCTTTAATTCTGAGGCGATGACCTCTAGTCCTAGACTCTCCAGCAAATGGAAACATCATCTCCACATCCACTCTATCCAAGCCTTTCACTATTCTGTATGTTGCAATGAGGTCCCCCTCATTCTTCTAAACTCCAGAGAGTACACGCCCAGTGCCGACAAACGCTGAACATAAGTGAACATACTTCATTCAAAGGGTGGTGAGTGTATGAAACGAGCTGCCAGAGGAAGTAGTTGAGGGAGGTACTATAACAACATTTAAAATACATTTGGACAGGCACATGGACAGGGAGGGTTTAGAGAGATATGGGCCAAATGCAGGGAAATGGGACCAGCCCAGCATGACAACTTATTTGGATTGGAGGATAGGTCGAAGGCCCTGCTTGTATGCTGTTCATCTCTATAAATCCTCCACTAGGTGATTAGTATTAAACAGAGAGCCCTTGTTCTAGGAAATGGGCACGTGGATGGCTCAATTAGTGCTGTCGACTGAAACGTGGTTCCGTTTAGACGAACGTAGCTTAGAAGTACCTGGGGACATTTTTCTTCTCAGAAGATCAGTAGAATGGTCTACATTTTCAAAATATTTATGTCCACAAGTGATAGCAGCAGAATTGGGCCATTTGGCCCTAAAATCTATTCCGCCATTCAACATGATTGGTCTATCCCTTTCAATCCCATTCTCCTGCCTTCTCCCCATAACCCTGACACCTGTAATAATCAAGAATCTATCAATCTCCCCCTTTAAAATATCCATTGACTTGGCCATCTGTGGCAATGAATTCCACAGATTCACCACCGTACGACTAAAGAAATTCCTTCTCATCTCCTTTCTAAAGGTATGTCCTTTTATTCTGAGGCTATGGTCTCTGGTCCAAGACTCTCCCACGAGTGGAAACACCCCCTCCACATCCTTTCTATCCAGGTCTTTCACTATGCGATACATTTCAATGAGGCCCCAGTGCTGTCAAATTAACTCTTGATTAGTACGGGTGTCAGGAGTTATCGGGAGAAGGCAGGAGAATGGGGTTAGGAGATAGAGATAGATCAGCCATGATTGAATGACGTAGTAGACTTGACAGGCCGAATGGCCTAACACTACTCCTATACCCCATGACCTTGTGCTCATCACACATTAACCCAATCATTCCTGGGATTATTCTCCTAATCCTCCTCTGGGCCCTCTCCAGCACATCCTTCCTTAGATATGGGCTCAAGATATCAGATGACATAAATTGTACACTTGGGTTAATCTTATTCTACGATAGAAAACACAATTCCCATGATTTTCAGTTCAGTTCAGTTTAGTTTGTTATCACGTGTACTGGGGTACAGTGAAAAGCTTTTGTTGCGTGCTAACCAGTCAACAGAAAGACAATAAATGATTACAATTGAACCATCTACAGTGTGTTGATACATAATGAGGGAATAACGTTTAATGCAAGGGAAAGCCAGCGAAGTCTGATCAAGGGTAGTCCAAGGTTCACCGATGAGGTAGATATAGGTTCGGTACTGGTCTCTGGCTGAAACTGCCCCTGAATCTGGAGGTGTGCGTATTCACACTCCTGTACCTTATCCCAGATGGGTGAAGGAATGTGGCCAGATTGCGACTCATCCTTGATTATGCTGCTGGCCTTGCCGAGGCAGCGCGAGGTACAAATTGAGTCAATAGATCGTTTGTGTGATTGAATTGGGTGAAATTGTCTTGAAATGACAGCACGTTTTTTCAAAAGTTCCTTTAAAATGAATTAAAAATTCTTAATGCTTCTCATGTTTGGCAAGGATATAATTTTTCATCAATGTTGTCCGATGTGGGCTCATCGGACATTTAAGGCATTTCTTTTTGAAGGCAAGATGTGGAGGAGCTCATGGTGTGTTTGGTCGCACATCAGTGAAGGTAGTAGGACCAGTGGGAGCGGTGATTAGGAAGAGACTGGGACAAAACCTAGAGTTTCTCATTGTTAAATGCAGACCGTTCTATCTGCCCAGAGAGTTTACTTCCATTGTTGTGACTGCAGCCTATATGCCTCCGGATTCTAATGCAAAGCTTGCAATGAAAGAACTGCATACTGCCATTAGCAAACAACAGACTCACAACCCCGAGGCAGCCTTCATTGTTGCGGGTGACTTCAAACACTCCAACTTGAAGACTGTACTCCTCAAATTCCACCAACATGTCTCCTTCGCCACTAGAGAAGACAAGATACTGGACAAAGTTTATACAAACATGGCTGAAGCCTACAACGCCGTCCCCTCCCCCACCTTGGAGAGTCTGAACACCTCTCATTGTTACTGCTCCCAAAGTACTCTCCACTCTTCAGACGTGTTAAACCCACAGTGAGGACAGTTAAAGTTTGGTCAGAGGGAGCGGACTCCACACTTTGGAAACACTGACTGGAGTGTGTTTGCAGCTCAGGCCACCCTTGACTCCCACACTGACATTGACTCATGTACCTCCTCCGTTTTGGACTTTATCAACTCCACCATTACCAGTGTCACCACCCTCAAACGTATTACCACATTCCCGAATCAGAAGCCATGGATGAACAGAGAGGTCAGGCTACTGCTGAAGGCACGTGACACCGCTTTCAGGTCAGGCGATGCTCGAGCCTACAGTTCATCCAGGGCTAACCTGAAGAGGGGCATCAAGAAGGCAAAGCACTGCTACAAGCTAAGGATCGAGGAGCACTTCAAGAAAAACTCCGAACACCGACGCATGTGGCAAGGCATCCAGGCCATCACGGACTATAAACCCACAAACACCACCCCCACATCCAGCGACGCCTCCTTCCTTGAGGAGCTTATCCACTTTTATGGCCGCTTTGACAGAGACAATCAATAGATGGCCATCAAGGCTGTGCTCTCTGCTGATCACGAGCCGCTCACACTCACCACCATCGACGTTTATGCGGCACTGAGCAGGATTAATGCACGAAAGGCTGTTGGCCCTGACGGCATCTCCGGGCGCGTCCTCAGGGCCTTTGCTGAGCAGCAGACAGATGTCTGGACTGACATCTTCAACCTGTCACTTGCCCAAGCAACTGTCCCCACGTGCCGGTGCCAAAACACTCCACTGCAGCGAGCCTCAACGACATCCACCCAGTTGCACTTACTCCCATCATCACTAAGTGTTTCGAGAGGCTGGTCCTGGCACACCTCCCACACTGCTACCGACCTCCCACACTGGACCCCCATCAGTTCGCAAACCGCCAGAACAGGAGTACGGAGGAAGCCATCTCCACGGCACTTCACTCCGCCCTCTCCCACCTCGACAACAGAGACACCTACGAGAGCATCCTTACTAACTGTATGACAGAAGGCTACGGCAATTGCTCTGTCTCCGACCGGAAAGCACTGCAGAGGGTGGTGAAAACTGCCCAACGCATCACCGGTTGCTCACTCCCCTCCATTGAGTCTGTCCAGAGCAGGCGATGTCTGCGACGGGGCGCGCAGCATCGTCAAGAACTGCTCTCACCCCAACCACAGATTGTTTATCCTTCTCCCATCTGGAAGGCGCTACATGTCTCTCCGTTCCCGGACCAGCAGGTTCAGGAACAGCTTCTTCCCTGCGGCTGTTACCCCACTTAACTCTGCACCTTGGTGATTGCCAGTCACCCCCCCCCCCTAGGACACTCCTTCCCCCCCAATGACTGATCTCCCCGCCGGAAATTGCACTACTGCTACTGTATATATATATATATATATATATATATATATATTTGCTGTTCGATGATTCTGTGTTCGCACTAATGGGTGAGATGCTAACTGCATTTCGTTGTCTCTGTACTTGTACACTGCACAATGACAATAAAGTTTAGAATCTGAATCTGAATTTATCAAACACGGTAGGTAGACACAGAGTGCTGGAGTAACTCAGCGGGTCAGGCAGCATCTCTGTAGGAATGGAACAGGCGGCATTTCAGGTTGAAGCCCTTCTTCGGACTAAGAGTCAGGGAATAGGGAAATTGGAGATATGAGAAGGTACAAAGAACAAATGAAGGAGAGAAATGAAGAACAAATCACAACAAGCAGCGATGATCCAGGGAAGGTGGAGCCCACAATGGTCCATTGTTGGCTGTGGAGAAGAGGATGACGAGTGGATACAAACAGTGAAACTCAGCAGGTCGACTGTAAAACTAGTGGGATGACCAGGGTA
The DNA here is from genome assembly GCA_038087875.1 of Malacoraja senta. Lineage (NCBI taxonomy): Eukaryota > Metazoa > Chordata > Chondrichthyes > Rajiformes > Rajidae > Malacoraja > Malacoraja senta. The sequence goes on from JAXLNO010004714.1 coordinate 880,145, forward strand.
GAGGAGGGTCGGAGAGTGAGTGGGTGCAAGGGTGACTTGAAGTAAGAAACATCTAAACTGTAAGCTGCCCAAGCGAAATATGAGGTGCTGTTTCTCCAAGTTCCGCGTGCATGGCCGTCCGAAGGGGATGGGGGGGGGTTGCGATGGGTGCCCCCCGCTGGCTCTACGCGCCCCCGTCACGGGCCCTCGCCTCCCCCCCCGGCGCGGGCCCTCCAACGCTGCGTGGGAGGGAGAGAGGTGGGGAATGTGCGAGGGGGAACCATTTGAGAGGGGGGAGAGGGTGGGGGAGAGAGAGTGAGGGGAAGGGGGGAGGGGGGAGTGGAGAGAGAGATAGGGGAGGGGGAGAGAGGTGGAGGGGAAGTGGATGAGGGGAAAGAGGAGGGGAGAGTGAAAGTGGGATTACCTTTCGTGAGATAGCAAAATTAACACGTTTTAGAGCATTTATATTTTCTCCTCCATATGAATAACACCAAACAATTCGAACTGCTTTCTTTTCCTTGATAACAATACTGAAAAATATGAATTCCATAGTTTGCGACTTTCTTTTTGCATCATATTTTTAATATAATTGGAATATTATAAAATCTGCATGTTTTAGTGTCACCATGGATCTGTCCGCAGTAATGCAGCAGTCCATTGATGCAGTTGCTGCTGAGGAAACTAGGCAGAAGATGGAGTTGGAATAGGGGTGGGGAACCTTTTCATGTTGGAATGCTGCATGAAGTTAGCTGTAATCTAATAAAGCTGCATCTAAGAAACTTCACTTAGATATACTTCAAAATGTACATTATTTTTTTAAAATCTAACCACTGTGTACTAACTTCAAGAAAATGGGAAAAAATGTTAATTCTAAAGTTAACTATCCTTTTAATGACGTTGTTGTGTGCTTTTTGTGGGAAAGCATTTGAATATTTAGTTGCAACTTGGAGGTATGCAGTTTCAGCTGATCTTCTGGATGGGTATCCGTCAGTTGTGACCTTAAGGGCGTCTTGATTTGGGTTAATGTAGGAGAATGTAAAGGGCTCCAAATTAACGGTTGCCCAATTGCTAATGGCCACCTAAAGTCCCGCCGGGCAATCTAAAAGCCGTGTCATTTAGCTCGTCGCACCCTACGTGTCCCACCCTCCTTTAAAAAAAATACAGAGTGAAAAAAAAAAACATATTGGGGCCTAATGTTCTTTTATTCTACAGCAGGGCAGATGGAGCCTTGCCTTTGGGCTCCTTGGCCCTCATACAGCCGTACAGCCACTGGATGACCCTGGCGTTGCGCTCTATAACCGAAAGGGCACAGGCTTGTTCTCCCCCCGGAGCGGCTCGTTGCCGCTATCGCTGCTGCTGTGCCGGGACGGCTCGCTCTCCGAGTCTGGGCAGATTAACGCTGCGAAACTTGAGGGCAAGGCTTTGGAAGGCAGCGTCGGCGGCAAACTTATCACCGGCCAAGTTCTCGATCACCTCGGGCTCGAGTCCGCACTGCTCGAATAAATTGTCGAAGCCCGAGCAGGCTCGGGAGAAGCGGTAGCTGAGGTCACAGTGCTAGCGCCGCAATCTGCCTTCACCAACCCGCCGCTTGAGCCGCTCCTTGGGGCGATCTGCTGCTGCTTCTCGGGGCGCTGCTAGCGTGGCGACTGGGGGGGTGGGGGAGAGGAGAAGGAGTAAAGAGGAGAGAGATCATGGGACGGGAGGGGAGAGGGGGGGGTGAGATGACGGTGGGCGAGAGGAAGGGGGGAGGGTGAGAGGAGGGGGGGAGAGAGGAGGGGGGAGAGAGAGGATGGGGGAGAGAGGAGGGGAGAGAGGAGGGGGGAGAGAGGAAGGGTGGAGAGGAGCAGCGGGGAGCGGCCTTCAACTGAAGGTGGAGGGATAGGTGGAGTGTGACGACACTCGCGGCGTGAGCAAGATTGTGCAGTCTTCAAAGTTTCTCAAATTTATGAAGATTTTCATTAATAACTCGAGAAACAAAACATAAAATTGTCAGATAAGGCGATTTTGGACTCCAGGGTAAAAAAATCTCTACCGGAATATGTAAAAATGTTAACGTTAGCGCGTCGTTTGTTCGTGAAGATGTGATTATACACAAATAAACAAACACACGAACAAACACACACACATCCAAGATCAGCATTTTCATAGTTACTAGACCAAGTGGGACCCGTTGGGTTCCATCCTCTCAACGGGCGGTTGTGGGGGGAGGGTTAACTTGCGGCGTCACCCACATTAACCAACCCCTCACTCATTTTACCCCATCCCCCGCCATATGCACTCACGCATAGCCCCCAACGCAGGCGCGGCTAGAGAGGAAGGGGGATAGAGACAGGGACACAGAGGAACAGAGAGGGACACAGATGCACAGAGAGGGACACAGAGGCACAGAGAGGGACACAGAGGCACAGAGAGGAACACAGAGGCACAAAGAGGGACACAGAGGCACAGAGTGAGACACGGAAGCACAGAGAGGGACACAGGTGACTAGTGGTGTGCCTCAGGGGTCTGTGTTGGGTCCACTGTTGTTTGTCATGTACATCAATGATCTGGATGATGGTGTGGAAAATTGGATTAGTAAGTATGCAGATGATTCTAAGATAGGTGGTGTGGTGGATAATGAAGTAGATTTTCAAAGTCCACAGAGAGATTTAGGCCATTTGGAAGAGTGGGCTGAAAGATGGAAGATGGAGTTTAATGCTGATAAATGTGAGGTACTACATCTCGGCAGGACAAATCAAAATTGGACGTACATGGTAAATGGTAGAGAATTGAGGAATGCAGTTGAATAGAGGGATCTAGGAATAACTGTGCATAGTTCCCTGAAGGTGCAATCTCATGTAGATGTGGTGGTAAAGAAAGCTTTTGGGGTGCTGGCCTTTATAAATCAGAGCATTGATTATAGAAGTTGGGATGTAATGTTAAAATTGTACAAGGCATTGGTGAGGCCAATTCTGGAGTATGGAGTACAATTTTGGTCGCCTAATTATAGGAAGGATGTCAACAAAATAGAGAGAGTACAGAGGAGATTTACTAGAATGTTGCC